>ML675624.1:43066704-43088388 GCA_007922155.1 Mesoclemmys tuberculata
AATCTCCTACAGTTTAACAGACTGGAGTTCTTGTACTTCTTTTCATTCAACAGACATCACAGCAGATCCACTTTCCAGCCTTCTACTCTCATGACTCTCTAACTCATCTAGTTCATCCATGTATTGGCTAAACAAGAACTAGTAGAATGTGGGGAGGGAAACAGTCCAAATACAGAAGACGGGTGTAAACACCAAGGAGAGTGAGGAATTATTTAAGTTGGTACAAGAAAAGTAATGGGATGAAATTAAAAAAGAGAACATTTAGGCTTGATATCATGAAAATCTTCCAGACAGTGTGTTCAGATCTCAGTTTGAGAAATTTAAAGTAAAAGTAAAGTAAATTTAGACTTGACGAAATGCTAATAAGTATAGAGAACAATTCTATATTGGCAAGGAGCTTAACTAGGTTATATAATTGGTCTTTTACATCTCTAACCTCTATGATTAAACTGAGAAACATTCAAATGAAAGAGTTTATGTAGGTTCTGAGTTGTTGAGAGAAGATAAATCATTCTTGGTTTTCACATGGGATTAATACATAATAGTGATATTGATTTAAATGTCAAATAACACTGTCAAGACAGATCTATCACTTATAGACTTTAGGCTACTTGCACAGACTCAGAGGTCTCCAGAGATGACACTGCCCTGTGTGATTTTTACATCCAGAATTTGTGCCTGCTGCTCTACACGTAGCTGATATAGTCACTTGTCAGGATAAAACACATGAATCAGCACAAACTTATGACTTCTGTTGAAGGTATCCAAATACTATGTAAAGTCATTTGCCATGTAGATCAAGTGAGATGTTATTTCAACACTTCTGTTTACTGAAGCAGGAAGTTACAGAAAAAGTCAAACCTGTTGGGCTCTGTACCTGTTACTCTGACTTAGAACACTAAGGACAGATACAGTCATCCGAAGTTACGTATATTTATTGAGGGACTGGAGCCAAGTAAGCACTGTTCCAGTCCCTCTCCTCTGCTTGCCCCCCATCCAGGAAGGTGTCCACCTCACTCCCTCCTTCCTCTAGCTATATATAAAATCCTTTCCATCCATCTCTCTCGTCTCCACTCCTATAGCTTCCAAAGAAAAATGGAATAAGCATCTCCTTTTCTAAGTGGTCAGCAAAACTCACATTCCCCTGACTCCCCTCCATTTAGACAGTGGCTATGCCTCCCTAATTTATCATGTTGCTAGCTCTGTGCTGTCTCTTCCTTGCTCTTCCCCCCTCTCTCTCTTCCTGGCCAAAGAAGGGTTCAAGAAATAGCTAAGAATGGAGGGGACAGAGCACACTGGGTGCTCTGACCAGGGGATAATAGGGATTTCCAGAAGGGGAGAGGCAGGTTAGGATTGGATCCCAAAATGACCCATGATACTGCAGCTAGGAATTGTCCCTCCTCCACAATATAGTACTCATCCAAACCCATGGAAAATGGTCAGTCCTCAAGGGATTAAACATCTTGGAAGGTCTTGAGCACAGTAACAGTTAAAAGGAGTCCAAAGGTATGTCTCCACCGCAAAAAATGACCCACATCAGCAAGTTTCAGAGCCTGGGTCAACTGACAGGCTCATGAGGCTTATAGCACTGTAGACATTTGGGCTTGGGCTAGAGGCCATGTTCTGAGACCCTCACTCAGAGCCCAGGCTCCAGCCCAAACCCAGCATCTACACTGCTATTTTTAGCCCCGTAGTGCAAGCCCCACAAGCCCGAGTCAATTGGCCCAGGCTCTGAAACTGCCTGCTGCAAGTCTTCTTTTTGCTGTGTAGACACTGAGACAGATGCAAGCGCTTTGGTTTATAGGCTCCATGAAGTTCAGTGAACACTGTTGAGAGATACGGGATTGTAACTGCAAGCGCTGTAGAACATAAGGATAAAAATAATGGTTGTTTGTAATTACTTCATGGTCTTAAAGCTCATGCTGGTGTTCGGATGCTTTTAGAGAGGAAGAGATTGCTATAGCTTTCCACTCACCCATGAAGCATTCATCCATCATGTTTAAAAACAAAAAAGGCTATTTTACTGGGTCAACGCTGATCTGCTAAAGCTTCTCTTGAAGGACCCTTTTAAACATAGTAGTTTTATTTACATGCACTAAGGGTATGTCTACACTGCAGAGTGAAGTTGATTGAATTTCATTCGACCTTCACCACCAAATTGAAGAAGTCAGAGGAGCGTGATCACACCACACTCACTGCATCAGGGAATTGCGTCCCCAGCAGCGGTGCTTGCATCAATAATCAAAGCAGTGCACCGTCGGTACCTATCCCACAGTGCAACTACCCACAGGGGCTTTCAGGAAGGTTGTCATCCTCCCATGATGCAACATCCCCTTCCTCCCTTCTTGTCCCAAACAAACAGACAAATGCTTTTTCATGCCATTTTTTGAAACCCTTCACTCTCTTCTGCGTGTATGCCATTACTGGAGACGCATGGCGCCTGCTCAGCTCTGCACTATCATTGTGAGCATCACAAACACCTCACAACTTATCCTGCAGTATTCTGAAGGCCAAAACAGGAGCCAGAGTGCAGAAAATTGCAATGTTACTCAAGCCACCCTGCTGCAAGCCATAGAACAAAACAATTCCCGTTTGCTGCAGGCTGTCATGACTAAGCTGCAGTCAGTGGTGCGCTGCTTCTGGTCCCAGGAAACAAGCACTGACTGGTGGGATCACATCGGTATGAAGGTGTGGGATGATGCGCGGTGGCTGCAGAACTTTCGTATGCGAAAGGCCACTTTCACTGAACTTTGCGCAGAGCTGTCTCCAGTCCTGAAATGCGTGAATACTTGCTTGAGACTTGCTCTGACAGTGGAGAAGCAAGTGGCAATCGCTCTGTGGAAGCTAGCAATGCCAGACTGCTACCGGTCAGTTGGGAATCAATTTGGAGTTGGTAAATCCACCATGGGAGCTGCTGTAATACAAGTGTGCAGGGCCATTAATAGACTTCTGCTAAGAAATGTAATGACTTTGTGAAATGTGCAGAACAGAGTGGAAGGGTTTGCCACAATGGGTTCCCAAACTGTGGCAGGGTGATAGATTGCACATATATCCCTATCTTAGCACTGGACCACCTAGCCGCAGAGTACATAAACCAAAAGGGATACTTTTCCATGGTATTGCAGGCCCTTGTGGATTACAGGGGACGCTTCACCAACATCAGCGTGGGGTGGTCTGGAAAGGTGCATGACGCACACATCTTTAGAAACTCAGGTTCATTAAAAAAAGAGGCAAGTGACCTGCAGAACATTCTTTGAATATTCTCTTCTCAGTGAAAATGTTCTCCACAGCCTTGCAATGCATGTAGTCATTTACGCTTATTATTTGTATTATGGCACTGAGACTGGGGTTCAATCGTGCTAGGCACTGCACAAACACACAGGGTTTGGCTAAGCTTAAGTTTGTGGTCATGTTTTAATTCCAGGCAACTGGTTACTAAACATTTGTTCCTGGGCACAGACAGATGTGGTTTGCCCTAGGCTGAGTCTTCAGACAAACCTATGACAAGTGTGTAGAAAACATTTACAATTGTTTTAGTTAACTTGAATTAGTTTGCAATCAACTAACTTGAGTTAAAACAGGACCACAAATACTTTCAATCTCACTCACCCATTCCTGAAATAGACCCCCTAATCTCTTTCTGAGTTACTAAAGTCCTCAAATCATGGTTTAAAGACTTCAAGTTATAGAGAATTCACCATTTACACTAGTTTAAATCTGCAAGTAACCCATGCCCCATGCTGCAGAAGGTCTCTGCCAGTTTTACCCGGGGGGAATTCCTTCCCGACCCCAAATATGGCAATAAGATAGACCCTGAGCATGTGGCAAGACCTACCAGACAGATAACTGGGAAAGAATTCTCTGTAATAACTCAAATCCCTCCTCATCTATTGCCCAGATGATTTTTACTACTGGCAGTCGCCAATGGGCCTCATGCCATTGTAGGCTGTTCCATCATACCGTCCCCTCCATAAACTTATCACGCTCAGTCTTGAAGCCACTTAGGTGTTTTGCCCCCCACTGCTCCCCTTGGAAGACTGTCCCAGATCTTCACTCCTCTTGTGACCTTCGCCTAGTTCATTAGCTCTCCAGCCATTTTCAAATCTTATCTGGAAATAATCTCTCTTCTTCTTCTGACCCTACATTATAATTTTTCTTTCCCTCTATTTTTAATTTGGTCTTTGTAGTTATATTTTTAACCCTGTTGGAATACTGGTTAGGGGGCTATGGTCTTTTCTTTTAGTTGCAGATGTTATCTGCAGGCCTATTTTACTCCCAAAATGGATTACTGTGATGTTCTCAGGATAGGGATTCACCTAAAAACTACTCAGGATCTTCAGGTGGTACAAAACACAGCTGTCTGTTTACATGATGGAGTCTCTTGCAGGCAGCATACTGCATGCATCTGTGTTCTATGATGGTTTTAACCAAAAAAAACCTTTATAATGTGTACCTTGTTGCCTTAGAAACCACTTCTCTCCTTGTGTTTTGCAGCTGCCATTGACTCAGGTGAGGCACTCAAGCTAATAGCCACAGATTTAAGCATGAGGAGACTAGGTAGGAGGCTTTCAGTCAAAAGCCCTAAACTCTGATATTCATTTCTCTCCTGCCCTCCAACGGGCCAACAGAACCTAGTGTGCATGGGCTTTCAGAGTGCGCCACTAGGCTGAATGATTTTCCATGGTTATTTCTGAGGGAATGGTGAATGGTTGAAGGAAAGATATTGAGATAAAAGGACTTTTAATGTAGCATTGGCCCACATGAAAATTTCTACATATTTTTTTTTAATTAATTGCACATATGCCACAAGCTTTAAGGAGACATTTTAAAAACTTAAATGAAGAAATATCCCCCAAACCCCCCAGCTGTATTATGATGCTGGCTCGTGTGAAATGCCAAATCAGAATATATTCCTTACCCCAGTGGGGTGATCTGCTGGGATGTTTGATCTGCAATAGCACAGGCAATAAATTCCAGACGTACATTGGCCTATTTCTGTCAATTTAATAATACTTCACATTGATGTGACCTTTTAACTGAAGTTCTCAAAGGCCTCTACAAACAATTAGTCCTATGAGTGAGATCCTTATTGCCATTCAATATCAAGGAAACCAAAACAAGAGGATAGATAGAAAGCAGAAAGGACCACTAGCTTGCCTTGGTGTCGTATGCATGTCTTTTTCAGTCTGGTTATAAATATGGTCTCACATCGGAGATAGCCATTTTCTTTCTGACTGCCTTCTTCAGTCAGTTCCATCTGCTGTTCGGTTCCCCCGGTACTAGCTGTAATGATAGTATCTAAGTAATTGCATGAAGGTGTATTAAAAAAAAAAAAAAAGAGAGGGTGGGCCCAACTATCAACATGACCATTCACGGAATTCAGCAGAGAAGATTTTATATGCAATGTTTTCAATGGAATTCAGTTAAGTCTAGGACAAATGAATTTTGTGAAAGCAGCAGAAACTGATCTCTGACTGAGCAAGAACATTAACATGTGAGACTTTGCTCTAGCAACTGACTATGAGAATCAGGAGCCCATGTACTATAAGTATCACCATTTCCATTTGAGCCATGGATAAACAGAGGAACAGAATGGTAAAGACCAACATTTTTTGACGTGCCTACTTATTTTCATTATCCAACTTAAGACACTGAAGGCCTGGTTTAAGAGGTTTTAAGCACCCACAGCGGCCACTGAATTCAAATGGAGTTGTGGGTGCTTAGCATGCCTTGAAAATCAGGCTCTAGGAGCAAGATTTTCACTGTGACATGTAAGGCCAGATCTTCAAAAGAGCTCAGCATCTGTGAAACTCTGGCCCTAGATGTCTCAAATTGAGCATTCAAAACTGGAGACATAAGAAAGTGTGTGAACACTTGAAAATTTTGGCCAAAATGAATTGCCTGCTCTCCTGCTCTAACCACTATCATATAGCTAATGAAAGCTATCTGGAACTAACAGTATAACAATATAACAACCCAACCACCAATGTCCAGATGTTTGCAACTTCTCCCTGATTTGACCAAGGACAAAGAAAAAAATAAAGCCATCTTCACATTACCATGATATGCCCAAGTATAAAAGTAGCTCCAGTAACATCTGAGGATTATGCTAGCAAATAAGAGGAACTGTGGCCAATCATGCTTCAAGGCTTAACTTCTTTTCAGAAAGCAAAGAGTTTTAACATTAATACATATACACCATGTGGTGGTTACTCCCCCAGCTTGTTTTTTTTAAAAAACAAAAAACAAAAAAAAACACGAAGATTTTGTTGCACATTGAACGCTACCTTATTTCTACAAATATTTTTCAGTACAATGTCACAAACAAAATATACAATTGGGAATTACAAACTGTTGCTGTAAATTTTCAAAAATAACTAGTGATTTTAAGTGACTCAAGTTTTGGGTGCCCAGTTCAAAACACCTTAAGGGGCCCAACATACAGAGAGCAAATGTTCAGCTCTTTCAGAAACTCAGGTCCCCTTAAGCTGTCTCAAGAAATTACCACAAAAATCACAAGTCACTTTTGAAAACAGGTCTTTATTACCATGAGTTATATGGGATCATAGACATGGCTTCACCACTTACAAGTAATGAGACCAACCAAAATGCAGGCCAATAACATGATCTCTCATCACAGTTTTGCACATTTTGTGTTTCTATTGTCAATTCCAAAGATGCATAATCTAGATTTCCACTTTAAAAACTTGTGATTGGATAGTGCCAAGTTTTTCATTTTTCTCTTCTTGTGCAAGGTGATACACAAAAGAGCAAACATACACATTGCTGAGACTTTCTGACAAAGAAGAAATGTTCTTTTATGAATGTCACATAATAGCAACCTTATTTAAGAAAATTCTAGCTGGATTTTTGACACAGTGAGCAACTAGATATAGTATTTCTTCTCTTTTGCATAACCTAAAATGGGATCAGTAATTACATACTGTGACATAAAGCAGCTGGAAGCATTAAAACCGGCAATTTATGAAGCACTTCCATAGCAGAGTGTCATTTCTCAGAACAACAGAACCTTATTAATGGAGCAAAGCAGTAGATAAAAATATATTTTGATTCACTGTGACGCAAAGATCAGAAAAACTCCAGCTAAAGATTTTCTCACAGGGGACACATTTAGATGTTTTCATGGGGGCAGGTGCAAATACATGAATCTCACCCCCATAGCACAGATGCATTGACGTGACATTTTTACTAGCAGGTGAAAAGGAGGCCAGATGGAGTAAAAAAAAAGTAAGATTCTCATTATAAGATGTCTCCTACCTGAAGGTCGTCACAGATGGATGGTATTTTTTTGCCCCCATCAGCACTCCTTTTGATTTGGTTTACTTACAATCCATTAAGTCATTCTTACATTATTTGTTCTATGATGCAGAAACACCAAATGAGAAAAATGCAGGCAGCACAGTACCACATACAATGCCATACACAGACAAGACAAATGTGTTGCGTTCACAGTTGTATGCTGTTATTTGGATTTGTGAAAGTCTCATGTGAGGAAACCCAGAACATGAAAACTCAGGTTCCAAGCAAATTAACAACTGCACTATTGCTTCCTGCCTGAGCAATATGATGCTGGAAAATACTACATGTCTGTAATCCTCTCATAGCATGTTGTAAAGTGGGTCTGAGTCAAAATTGTACCTCCAACTCACAACACAACTCAGAACTGTCTTCTATTCTACAATGACCTAAATAAAACTCCTGATTCCAAAGGACCTTAGCCCTGGGGTCATCTGAATTTATAAACAGGCAAAGAAAGAAAACTGTTGCTTGAGAATTTAGGGGAGTTTGATATAAGGATATTTACATTGTCTATTTTGACATGTGATATTGACAATTGGTGTTTTAACCCCTATAAAGCGTTAACATTTTGAATCTTAGCACCAATTGTCATTAAATAATTATTGCCTGATTCCCACATTATCTGACCTCTCAATAATTTCCTACAAGTGTGAAAATTTAAAATCAATTTGAAAAAGGAAAAAATGCTTAAAAATAAATATCAATATCTAACAAAATATTTTTTTAAATAAAAATTGAATTCTGCGAAACCTAAGTAAAACAAGTAGAATGTGCTGACTGGCTGTGAGGTTGTTGCATTGATAAAATGGTTAAGATCATAAAGTTATGCAATGGAGCTCGAAGAGTAAAGTCTATTAGATCATACACTTTTGGAGACAGGGACTGTATCATCCTCAATGTTTGGAAGGCCCCAATCACAACATTGCAATCTAAATAATAGCAGCAAAGACCTGGATATGCCTCCTATGTAAAACCCTTGGGAGGGGGTCTGGAAGAGGTGATAGCTGACGATTCCATTGTGCAGTCCCCTTCTCTATCCTTCTGTCGGACAGGTGAGGTTTGTCCACCCTGAAAAAAGGAACCGTGGGGCCCATTCCCAAACCTGGCAGATCACCAGGGACGTGTGCCTATTCTATGCTCCAGTGGGAGGTGTGATTGCAGCACTAGCAGATATGCCTGAGGTGGCAGTGATTCAGCTAGATCAAAGATATCTCAAGTAACATTAGCAGAGTATGGGTGGCGATTGCCTGAGTATATATTCAAGGTCCAAGCAGGTGAGGCTAGACCATGCCGCTGCGACTTCACTGCTATTGTTCCTCAAGTTAGCTAGGATCTAGCTAGATCAAAGCTATGTTGGGTACATCTACACATGCTGCAATCACACCATCTGATTACAGTGCAGACATACCCTGTAGAAGACCATGGTCATCTGCACAGAGGCTCTGTGCCTCCACACTGGCTGTTCTCCCCTGCCAGTGCAGATACACTGTGCCTAGTCTAAATTACCTTTTTGTTAAGTTCTGCAGAGCTAGAATGGGATGATGTAATGCCCCTCACTCCTAACTCACACACTCCTCTGCCCAACGTCCACTCAGTTTTCGACTCCTTTTACTGGGCATGTCTACACCCTCCCCTGGCCTGTGCAAGATGATTTTGGCTTGCAGGGCTCCCGCAAAGGGCCGGTTTAACTGTGGTTGAGGCTCGGGTTGCAGCCTGGGCTCTAGGGCCTTGCAAGGTGGGATTGTCAGAGAGCTCGGGCTGCAGCCTGAGCCCAAACGTCTACATCGTAATTAAACAGCCGCTTAGCCCAAGCCGCATAAGCTTGAGTCAGCTGGCACGGGCCAGCAGAGGGTGTCTAGTTGCAGTGTAGACAGACCTTCTGTGCACAGCTGTAGGGGCGTAGTCAGGGCAAACTTAAACCAACAATTAATAAAAGCTTTCTAGATAGTTTTCCCCAATATTTATTTTTAGCTGTTTAACAATTTTTAACTGCACTTCATCATACACATTTGATAACACAAGGCCAGCTTATCCCCTGACAGTCATACAAGCATAGACAGCAGGAATCCCTGTGAGTCTCCCACCCCCTCTAATTCTGATGGATCAGGTTTGGCACCCACATATGAAAGCAAGGGTCTAGCCCTCAAACCCTAAGGATTATTGTGATCTGTAAGGATCCTGAAGAGATGCAGTGACACAGAAACAGTCCGTATCACCACGCCTCCCCTTGCAGAGGTCTGTCCCTCAGGGGCAGTCTGGCCCCTCATGGCTCTGTCTTCGCTCCTTGGCTGCAGTTTATACCACACACACAAGCAGAAAAGGACACAAAGAAATGATCTTTTGGCTTTGTAGTTCATGTCTAAAAATAAAAGAACACTCTAATATTCAGTATATTAATTTCCAAATTTCCAAGGCGTCCCCCAAGGTCCTCTCTGTTTCCAGATGCTGTTGGCAAACACCAGTTCTACTGTACTGAATAGCTATTCTTCTGAGTATTCCTGAAATTGCCAACAGGGAAAGGTTTCTCCACATAGGTTTGAGACAATGATCGAAGAGTGCAATGAGGCTGATTTTAAATGTATGTTGATTTTAATGTTCTATGCATTCTTCTGGCCTGATAGTAATATGCACTCAAGTAAGAGTCTAGGGCTATTACTAAAAGTTTCTCAGACCAGAAAAACTAACCAGTTGACATAATGCTCACTGGCAATTTATTTTAGTAGATTTCACATAATGATCACATCTAGTTTTAGATTTAGTACTTGTGAAAGTGACAAGACATCGCTAATGTATAAAGTTCTCTACCCACAGAACAGATTCAACATGTGCAGTCTCAGGCTGGGTCTACACTGATTCGCCGCCATCGGATCAATTGCTCTGGATCGACTGAGCAGTCTGTGTAGACCTGCTCAGTCGATCCAGCGAGCAACACAGGAAAATCACCCCAGCAAGTGGCATAGCGCTGCGTCAAAGGGAGCGCTGTTCCCTTCAATGCAATGCAGTGTAGACGGCACGCAGAGAAGACACAGAGAAGTCGACGGGAGATACGCAAGTGATTTACGTCACTTGCGTATCTCCCGTCAACTGCCACCGAATCCGGAAGGTAAGTGTAGACCAGGCCTCTCTGGGAGCTTCCCTTACATGACTCTGGCAATGTACTGCAAACCCTGACTCACCATGGCCCACCTCACTGGATGTCCTGGTTTGGCCATTGTTCTGAAATTGCCAATGGGGTGCCAATTGCGATGTGGATGCTTGTCAAGATAAAATGAATTTGTGGCCTCGGTACTGTTTTTAGGGCTGAAATCACAGAAGACCTGTAAAAAACTGGAATCCTAATAGGCACCTTGAGCAGAAAAGCCAAGAACTGAATGGACCCTGGCAACAATTAATCATGAAAATACTTATGTGTTGCACTTCTATCTTCAAAGCACTTCACAAACATTAACTGAATGCCTGATCTTCACATCACGTATCCCTGTGAGATAAGTCAATACCCTCATTTTACCAATGGAGGCACTGAGACAGAGGTTATGTGACTGTCTGTGACAAATCTGGGCTCCCATATCCATACTTAACCCACTAAGCCACCCTACCCTCCCTCTAGGTTAACACTGAGGCATGGTGTGGTGTGGGGAAGTTTTCACAACTGTCTGTGCTGTAGACAAAGGATTACGGTTTTTAAGGAAGTAAATCTGTCTATTTTCATAACTACCAAGTCCACATTAGAAAAAAGTATTCAAAAGTTGACTCAGTGTTGTCTTACGTTCTCTACGTTTTATCACCAGGATAATTTGTAACAGTATACCCCCACATATTTATTAACAAAAGTGAATCATAAAAGATTGGAAATGAAACTAAAAACAATATTTGATTTATATAATCTATAATATAATATAATATAATGGAGCGCTTGCCACATGAAGGCAATTGAATAATTTTTGTGTTTATAATTGGATTTATTCAGCAGTAGTAAAAGAGTGAAATAGTATATAATACACAACACTACATTATTTTAACTCATTTAGCTCAGATAAGATAAAATTTTTAAAAGCATATTTCCTGAGCTTAGGCTTCTTACACTTATATATAAAAAAGAACAAAGTTCTTGTGGATATTTGTTAGTTTGATCTTTGCAAAACTACTGACTTCTGCTGCATGAAATATATAAATAGAAGTACTTTGTCCTCATATTTTTGTATAGTGTTGAGCATCTTTTTAATACTCTATAAAATTAAATAAACATAATATTGATATTTTAATTTCGGCCATTAGAGATAGCTGTAAACCTACTAGAAAAATAAATGTCATATCAGAATAAGCCCCTTTACAAGCTTTGTGCTGGAAAAATGAAAAACCAAGTTACAGTTGATTCAGAATGATGAAATCTTCATTCCAGTCTTGTCTGTTCTACTTTATGGCAGTGGGGGCTGTTTATAATTTTCGAGAGAAAAGAGCATCAGCCATAAAAAGTGAAGCTTGAGAACATAAAAGCATAACTTTAGAAAAATACATAAAGTAATTCAGTAATGAAAGGGCCTATAACTAATGAGCAAATGTTCTCATCCCTGAGCTACTGCAGCCAGACAATTTTTGGGAGGTGGGGGCAGAACGGGACACTATACCATTTCTAGGCCAGCTTAGTTCCAGGCCAAAACTTACCATTGTGACAAATCATGCTAATTATGCAGTTTCTTTGTAGTGTGGGTTACAAATCATTAATACTACAACATTAATAAAATGCACTGCATTTAGGAATAAAAGTTGGACCCAACTGCATTTGGATGCCAAAGGAGTCAGCTAGGGCTTTTGCTTCAGAGTTATCTCCCTTCATTGTAATGTATTTTATCTGATATAACAGTCTTCAAATATGTTAAGGGCTGTTATAAAGAGGACAGTGATCAATTGCTCTCCATGTCCACTGAAGATAGGACAAGAAGTCATGAGCTTAATTGGCAGCAGTGGAGATTTAGATTAGATATTAGGAAAAACTTTCTAAATATAAGGCTAGTTAAATTCTGGAATAGGCTTCCAAGGGAGGTTGTGGAATCCCCATCTCATTGAAGGATTTTAAGAACAGGTTGGACAAACACGTGACAGGGATGGTTTAGATTTGCTTGCCTCAGCACAGGTAGCTGGACTTGATGACCTCATGAAATCCCTTCCAGACTTACATTTTTGTGACTCTACGATTGTATAACACAGAAATCGTGATAGCTTAAAAGAGGATTTAGGAAGGACTGAGTACACTAATAAAAGGATACAATTTTCCATGCTGGTCCTATATGGATCAAGGGAAATGAATACACTATAGGTTCTAATATACCACAGCAACATGTATCTTAGATATGGACACTAGATAGACAGACAACTGGAGGTGTAGATTACAAGTGCTAGACTGCTAGGTCTTTGCTTCCTAGGACAGTCACCATCCCTACTCCTGGTGTTCCCAGATGATTACACCAGCAGCTTTATCTCAGACTCTCTATGGACTGATAGAGTGACTTCTCACTATCAGCCCACCAGAACATCTCTTGCTGCAGCATCATTCCAGAAAGTGTCATTTCTAGGGTGCCCTTCTGCAGAGAGGTGTTGTCTAGTGATCGGGGTACAGTTCAGGGAACCAGAAACATCAAAATTCTAATCGCGATCTAAGAGACACCAATTACCTCTAAAGTCCTGGTTAACTCAAGGGCAGCCAAATTTTCTTAAACAACTGCTTAGGCGTCTGGCTTCAGCCTTGAGCGCTTATTTTTAAGTGCTGCAGCACATTCTGGGTCTTTACAAGGCATATGGTTACAAAGGCCACTGCCAATTCTCCAACTATGGGATTTTCAAAAGGACATTCTTAGGTGAGTCCATGCTGGGGGGAAGAATAGGACATGGTGGGATGAGAAAGAGAGAAGGAGGTATGCATATATTTTATTCCGCTCACTTGCCTCATGTCACATCTCCTTGCATCATGTTACAACTAATCTAGAAAGGGCAGAAGAGGGTCTTCCAACTGTCTGTCCAGTATCATGATAACACTATATACAAATGCTAAAGATTAATGCTCAATACAAAAATTAAGATGGGTGGAGTTGAACAAGCTACTGAAAAGAAATAAACAATATGAAAGGATATCATGGCTATTCTGGACAGATGACTACACCTCTCCTTTTAATGCATTTTAAAGCTGAGATATAGCAAGCAGAAAATCCAGTTGTCAGATGTTTGATATGGAGGTCCTCCTCACAACATCACTTCTGAAAGATTTGTCAAGTTGGAACATCGAATCAAGAGCCGCAGGCACCTTGCATTGTAGACTATCATTCTCAGTCGTTATTTGTAAAGGGGAAAAATGAACATTTTACTTTTAATAAAGTTCTATCCAAAGAGAATGATAATTTCACTGCTCTTGTTTTCCCAGTTATTAAACAACATCAGATGCCAGTGCTCATCAGATTTCCTACTGAATTTTGGGAAGACCCCTTGATGCTCTGCATGACTGCACTAGCCCTGATATTGCCTTGCACAGCAGAGATAAAAAGCCAGGAAGCCATGTAAGCAATAGCAAGCACATATCAAAGATATTCAATAGAAGCAACTATTTAGTTTAGACAGGTGAAAATGTCTGCAGTGTCAGTTATCTGAGGTAACAATGCAAAGATGGTTACAGCAAGTGTAAGGTAATGAAATATTTATCTATAATGTAAATTAAGCTCATACTCCCCCCTACCTCTCCCTCTTTTTCTTTAAAAATAGGGCCTATGATTAAATGAAAGAACAAATGATGTCAGTCTCTTCAGTTGCTGAGTAGCAGCAGATTGTAGCACCAAGGGAAAGAAGCAACATCTCTAATGTTTCTCATTGCCAGGGGCATTCCTCACTTTTGACGTAAATCACAGTTCCTTCTTCTCATTCTCTTACTGTTGTAAATTATCTGAGGCTAAGCCGTGCACTACAGCTTTGAATCACACTAAGGGGTTTGGTGGTTGGGAAGGAATTGTGCCTTTAGAAGACACAAACACCTCTGAAGCCAGACCTGCCAACTGGGGGTGGGGGGAGGCGGAGATGGAGCAACTGCCCAGGGCCCAGCAATTTAAAAGGGCCCAGGCCTCTTCCATCCATCCCTCCTCTCCTCCCCGCCCCTGCTGGCTCTCCCCCCACATCCTTCTCCTCCCCACTCAGCGACCCCCTCCTCCAGCTGTCACTCAGCACCTTGGGGAAAGGGTGTGTGGAAGAGATGAGGGTAACCAAGTGGAGGAGGCGGAGGGAGATGTGGAGGTGAGTGGGATGAGGGTGGGGGCAAGGTGGAGCAGGGGGAGGGCCTGGGAAAAAGTTGGGGTGGGCTGCGGGTGGGGCCATGGGCAGAGAAGGCAGGACAAGACTGTTTTGCTCTGGGGCCTGGAATTGCTGTCAGTGGGCCTGCCTGAAGCTGCTTGCCTGATGTATGGGCCATTGCAAAGCTGAAGAAAGAGGCATAGTTCCCACCTCCATCCATCCGTTCCCATCCCTTTGGAACAACATGCAGCCATATGGTGCCAAACGGGAACAGTTCTTGCGCTGCTAAGTTTAGGGACCAAGAGCGTCCATGTCACTTGTGGTTATCTGCACTGGGAATCCAATAGCTTTTTAAATATCATTTCTAACTATCACATTTGCCAGTGCAATAATGACCATGACCTTGCAGTGTAGACAAGGGCAAATCATGGTCAGCATGCTATTTGTGCAAGAACTTGATTGTTCTTGAGAGGCAATATCACATAAAAGAGTTCAAAACTGTAGCCAATTGATCCATTGATCATTGTGTTATGGTCAATTCATAGGTTATTTCATATATAATCAATGTATGTTAAATATATGTAAAATGTAGGATTATAAAGGTAAAAATTGACAAGTATTCAGGACTGATGAGTGTTTATTAAGTATTTACATAAAGCCTGGCAGTATAGCAAGGCCTAGAAGAATTTGGCTTTACCATACCAAGCCATAGGCTTAAGAACTCTTGACATGAGTGGATGACCTAGGGCAGGTCTACACTACCGTTTGAGTCAAATTAACTTACGTCACTTGGGGTGGGAAAGACACACATGCTCCCCAAGCGACACAAGTTACAGTGACCTAAACGCTGTTCACACCGACAGCTTCCACCTCTCACAGAAGTGGAGTAACGTAGGAGCACTCTCCCATTAGCATACAGTGTCTTAGCAGATGCACTACAGTAGCGCACAGCTTTATCAGTGCAGAGGTGCCAATGTAGCGCTTCTAGTGTAGACCAGCCCTTAGGAATAATCCTATGACAGTAAAGTCACAAGATTACTGTAAAAGATGTGCCAACAGGCAATGTTATGGAAAAATAGATTGCAATAGACTGCAGTGTGTCGTCCAAGACCACAAGACACCTGATTGTAACATCACGGAACATCAGTTCTGTCCTGACTGCAGGTTACCTGGGCACATGTTGTGCGTAGATGCTAATAGAATAAAGGGAACTAAGAAACAACCAATATTTATGGGGTGTGGAAGTACAGATAAGGAAAAGAAGGTTGAAACCATCACGCATATGCATAAAGTATTAGGCATGGTCAGAACAATATAAAAGAGGTTCCATGGTTGGGTAAAAGTGGAAAAATCCCAAGGGATGACCCCACCAGGAACCATCTCTCTATCAATGATTGTCTGTTAAGAGATCCATCAGACCTAGCATATATTTGTGAATGTGAATAGACTACAGTCTTATTTATTGCATGGGTTTTTGTAGGATTTATGTATGCATAGGTAATTGTAAATTTACTGATTGCTTTAATAAAACTTGTAGTAGAGATAAGAGTTTGTGATTGTGTCTGTGGTCACTATCCTTGATCTTCATGTGTTCCTGGAATCTCCAGATATAAGAAAAGCACCAGAGGTGTTTTTCATTCTGTTGCACTTGAAACTGGATCTGAACCCATGGTAGTTTAATACCAAATTTCTAAGTTGAATTTAAGTAAAAAGGCCACAAGACAAAACACAAACCAATGAGATTTGTTTTGACCTAAAATGCATCAAAATGAAAGCACAGAGTATTACAGCACTGCTATTAGTGGCATTTGGCCCTAAAAGAGCAGGAAATATACAGGAAAGTACTCAGGAGATGAGGAAGGGCTAAACTGCAGCACCTACTTAATCACATACTACAACTTCATACTCTGCTGCATCACTGGCCCACACCAGTTCTATATTTTTGGTCACATCTTGCAGTCCTAGTATACCTATCCTCCTTCGAGCCTTGGTCTAACACAATTGTCTACATACAGAAAATCAACTTACAGTAGCGTAATTTTTTGTTGAAGCAACCAATCAATGGAGTCTCTAGGGCAATATAAAGACGGTCTTCCCTTCATATACATGGGAATCCTTCTCATGCAAGAACACAAGACCATTCCATATGTAGGATGAATGCTTTGCCTTGTGTTGTGCTGTAGGTAATCTGAAGATTATACATTATTTGGAAGAAATGATCTCAAAATAAAAGCAATTAAACAGAGTGTCATGGGAGAAGGAAAGTGATAGCAGAAATGTACGATAGTTTTGTGGTAAGAAGCCAATGCTTTAATCTTGTTTTTAAATAAGAAACAGGAAAACTGGAGGAGAGAAATTTCCAGACTATGCTTGACAGAGCATCTCCAATGAGTTCCTGAAGTAATTTATTAGTAAAGTTATATTGGGCTTTATTTATGTTGTTGTTTGGGGTATGAGGGAGACAAGATGACAGGACTAGTTAACTGCAGTTTATATCTGATGAAGGGTTAATTGTTTTGCAATAGGGAAAACAACACAGGAATTGCCAGACTGGATCAAACCAGGGGTCCATCTAGTATTCCATCTCTGACAGTGGCCCCTTCTTCATATTTCAGAGGAAACCCTAAAATGGATATAATGGAATAACTTTCTTTGAAGGCAAGTCATTCTTAAACCCCATCCTTCTCTGACACATTAGTGTTTATGCCCAAACACATAAGGGTTTGTTATCCTATCTGATGTAATGGTGCATATTTGCATAATCCTTATATGTGTGTAATCTCTTTTCTGCATCTACTACTGTCTCTGAAACTCTTCTATTTCTGCTATATTCTTTTTAAGACTGGTGACAGAAGTGAACACAGTATTCCAAGTGAAGGCCTACCATCAAGTTATATACCAGCATAATATTTTTAGTATTAGTCTCTATCACATCTTGAGGAGGAAGTCTCAAATTTGGGCTAACAGAGTTCCAGAGCTGGAATAATCAGAGACTGGATCTGAGAAGGTCTGGGGAATGTTAACAGTCAGGTTCTAACACCCACACCCATTCTGGACTAGTGAGAGAGACAAGTCTGAGGCAAAGGAAGCTTCAAGCCAGTTACATTGATCATATTTCAGTAAGAGAAGATCGTTTTGTGGTAGTTCTCTCTACCTTTCCACAAGAACTTCTATCCTTATACCACTCACAGAACTATAGATGTATGGGTCAGATGAGGGATGCAAACACAATTTGTGTGTCAATCTCTATTAAAGAAGGAGGTAACACAGAATATACATTTCCTGCATCAGGGAAAGAGATGGTGATGCTCAGGACAATTAATGTATCCTTGAATATATTTGCAGTTTTTATAGGAGATGTAATCCGATGATCTATGCCAAAAGTGTGATTTAAGACAAAACAACCGTTATTTCAATGATAAGATTGTAGCAAGTGTGTAACCACAACACACCAAATCCTGGATTCAAACATTCCTAAGTTTGAAAAAAATTGGATCTGGAATTTGCAGGTTAGGTCCATAACTAGTAATAGCTAACACTGTAATGTAAAATCACAGAATAAAAGGAAGGCAGTTTCCTTCCCACACTGCCAGTGGTGAAGTTGTCTTGACTACAGAACAAGAGGAAAGCGAAAAAAGTCTGAAAACTTGACACGAGTAAATCCTTTCCTTTGTATTTAACGAACATATTGTACTTCCATATATATTCATAAAGGGAGAGTTTATTTATACTATAAGTCTGTTCTGTTTTTCTCAGTGAATTGCTAATCAAATGGCCATATGTTCTATTAATATATATAATAATACAGAGTTGGCCAAGTATTTCAAATAATTCAAATGTCAAATAATTATTTTCTTTTTCCAGAATGAATTTCTGCTTAATGTTGTAGTATGTCTCCTTAGTTCTGTCATCCTTTTAATGTATAATTAGAGCTGGTAACATAACATGTTGAGCACTGAAGATCTCACTGTACTCACTCATTTGTTCTTTATTTCCCTGATGAAAGGTTTGACCTGACAGCTAGTTACACTGGGATTTACTTCATTCTTCCATATGGTAAGATGTGAGTTAAATAAAAATTCTTTTCCCCCTTGGATTTTCAAGCATGCAGGCTCATCTAATCTAATGAAAACAGAGTGATATTGTTTTACTTGCTTGTGAATCACAGTTCATGTACATCAGGAAAGCATGAAATCTTATGCAGTGTCCTTAGTAATATAAAAACATTATCCATTGGCTTTTATTGAAAATAACTCTTATTAATTTAAACAGCAGTTTGGCCAGAAAAAAATATTAGGAAAAAAAGATAACACATTAAACCAAGCATCAATGCATCATATAATAATACCCGGTAATTACACTGACACAAATACCACCACTGATTCAGTTCACATAAATCAAATTAATATTAAATTTTTGAAATAATCCTGCAAATCCCATGTAGCAGATAAAAACTATAGTTAGTATAATTCAATTTTTATCATCAAACATCAGCACAATTAGAAGATGGTACCATTTAACAACAATAGAGAAAAATGCAGTAGCAATGGAATTTCAGAGGAAAGCTTTTAAAAATAACCACCTTTGCTAATTCTGAAAAATAATCAGGATGATTCCACACCCATATGCACATACATTCATATTCCTTGCCAAGGTTATCTTCTAGTCCCATAATTCACAAATTCTGTACATTCATAGATGAAAAGGGCCAATTCAAAAGGTGATGGAAAAATATATATTGTAGACAGGTATAGATTGCAGCTATGAAATAGAAATCATGGGGACTAAAATCTCCAGTCAAGGTGAAGATAGCTCCCACTAATGCTAGTTGCCTGCAAAAATGCAAACAGAATAATGGAAGAACATTTCCTCTATTACTCTTGCATTTGGATTTGACTCCAGTTCTCACACACACTTTTTATTAAAGACCTGAAGAAAATGAAGGAAAGCAGCACATAAATTAGCAGCAAGTTTACAGACATGAAACACAGCACACTATCCCTTCAATCAGCCATCCACTGGGAGTACTCACAACTAAGCCACAAGAAATTAACAACGCACATTGAATTACAGAACACTATATGCTTCAGAATCCACAAAACCAGTCTGTGTACTTACAAGGTTTCTTAAACAAATTGATCATTCCTACAATTTCAGATGTAGTCAGAGAACCTCCAGACTTGATCTTCTCTGAGGAGGAAACAACAGAAGCCATGAAATCACCAAAAGAACATGTTTTATGTTTTTAGAGCTCTCTTAAAGACACACTGTAAAGTGAAAGGAAACTTTGTGAGTGCTGATTTATGGATCAAGTTGAGCATGCACTCCTGTATTTAGCTTTTATTTAAACACTCCCTCAACCACACTAAAGTCCTCATAAGAAAGTAAGGGAGCTTCTAAAAGAAAATACCACTTAAGAAGTATTTTTTTGCAAGAGTCAGTGTGATTTAGTGGACCAATAATGGGATTAGGAGCAAGGAACTCCTACATTCTAATCCTTTACTTGCCACTCACTTGCTATGTGAAATTAGGTAAATTGCTCAACCTCTCTGTGCCCCAGTTTCCACATCTGTAAAATTGGAAAATGATAACTTACCTTTTTCAGAGAGGTAAACAAAGTAAATAGAATAACGTTTCCATCATTTATAGAAACCATTATACATCAAGTAATCACTGTGCAATCCACTCCCTAAATTTAGTGAGAAACACTGTAATTAGGTACTAGTACTGTCTGAGAAAGGGTTACATGCTATGAAATGGAGATGAGAAGCAGTAGCCAGGACAACAGAAGAATTCTTCCATTGCCATAGTGCTGTACCGATACAGTTGTGCTGCTGTATGTTTTAACTGAAAACTAGCCCTCAGCTAATTAGTTCTAGTCCCACATTTTGGCCATCAGCAAAAGCCCGCTGAAGTCAGTGGAAGTCCTTCCATTTAGTTCTGTAGGCTTTGTGTTGGGCCCTTAATGTTTTACTCTACTGGCTACTACTTTACAAAAGTTTCAAACATCTATAACCTCCAATCTTTGAGGGCAAGACTTTCAAAAGTAGTAGATGAAAGTTAGGCTCCTAGGTCCATCTTTAGCACTTAAATAAGTGGCCAGATTTTCAAAAGTAAAGAGCACCCAGGCTATTAGTATTCTTGTGCTAGGCAATCCTGAATTAATTCTCTCTCCATCTCTTGTTATACTGTGATTTGCAATCTGATGTCTTAGAAGTTTACGACAAGATTTTTTTAAAAATTGGTGGCTAAAATTAGGCTTTTAAATCCACTTATTTAGACTTTTAAAAAGGGATTTTTGAGCCTAAGGTTAGGCACCTATTTTTGAAAATCTTCACCTCAAAGTCTTTAGAGTATCTCTCTCTCTCTCTGCCCAGAACACATTTTGGTTAGTGACAAAATTATTCACAGCTCTGAATTTATAATTTTTGCTGTCACATATATCCTGATGAGATTGGGTTTATAAGAAAGCAGAATAACTAATGGATATCCTTTGGTTAGGGTGACAGAGGTCCTGGCTCCAGTGAATCAATGAAGGTGGTTCTTGAAAGGGATGAAGAGATGATTTTTAATAGAATAGAGCCTTAATTAAATCCATGGCACATTCATAAAAGATCTCATTTCTTGGATCTCGATTTCTCTCCCTGGCCAAGTTAACACAATTCATATAAACAAACTATTATTATGGTAGTGTTTAAGAACCTCAAACCTGCTCAGGCACCTCAAAGCCACACAAACATAAAGACAGTTATGTCGCAAAATACAGACTGATAGACAAATGAGATGAAGGGGATATTGGAGGAGGAACAGGTAAAGGCGAACTGGAAATAATATTCCCAAATCCCTCTCCCACCACCCTCTGCCTCCCAGCGCATTACCAAGAGCTTTACAGTACATTTATCAAAGGAGTAAATTTTGGAATCAGTATGTTTCTTGAGAGACTCATTCTATTAGTGAAACATAGATTCTCATGAAATAAGAGGACTAGTCTTGTCTGAATTTACTTTTTTTAATTTCTAATTTAAAAAAGCAAAGTGACTATCCAACGCCCCATGTCTCTGACAAATTACATGATCAGAGCAAATGCGGTTTTAGGTT
>ML675624.1:43088788-43123252 GCA_007922155.1 Mesoclemmys tuberculata
AAATAGCACCAGGAGAGAAACAGTCTCTCAAGTAGCAAGGTCTAAAGGCCTTTGCTGAAGCCCTAATCTGAATTAATTCATTCTGGAGACCAACAGGCAGCCAGTGCAGATCTTGCTGATGTCATGCACTGACACCCAAAGCACCCCTTAAAGTGGTGCAGAATGTGGTAATCCACCAAGTATGTTTCCAGACTGATCCAACACAGAGTGACTCCATGTAGAACCCATTAAAGTAATCCATTCTTGAGATGACAAAAACATGGAGTCCCCATCCAAAAGAAGGAGTCAATATCCTGGCCAGGCACAGATGGTATAAAGCATTATGATCAGCTAACAGCAACTGAGGATCCAGTATTACTCAGATTGTGAACATGAATCACTATTTGTTGGTACACTTCCTCAGCTGAAGGTGCAGAAATGATCCTTGCTGTACCTTCCAGTAGCAACATCACATTACTCTTCTCCGGAATGAGATTCAGTCAACTAGCTGTCAATTCTCCAATCGCTCTCAGAGATTGGTCTAGGTATTTAAACAACACTGACTGGGACAGACATAACATATATAGAGCTGAATGTCTTCAGGATACCCCTCATTAACTCTTTTAGCTCACATTTCTTGACCTGCATATGCAGAATTGGGGCACTAGGACAGATGTCAACATACCATCCTGGACTAAAATTGTGGAATCCAAAGTTTCCTCTTATAGATGAACATCTTAATTGATAGTGGATTATAGAGAAAGCAGAGGCTATAAAGCTGTTTGTGGTAAACAACTGGAACCCATTGAATATAATGGGAGTTTTTCCATTGACTTCCATGGAAACAAGATTTGTCCATTGGAGAAGATAATGGACCAAACATTAAAAGGGTCTTGATTAACTCCTCCTCACCCCCAGTACAAGTAATTCCAATTGACTTCAAAGCTGTGACAAAATCAGGGGAAGACAAACATTTCAAGGGAAAACATGATCAGGTTCAAAGCGCTATCTACCACAAGTACCTCCACTAACTTAAGTAGGCAGCATGTTTTTGTCCTGTTTTAAATGAAATCTATAAGTATACAAGCCATCTTTTAAAATAATTATTGAATGACAAGTTGCAAAAGCTGAAAGGTCTCATGTATAAAGATGAAGTCAGCATGTTTGAAAAGCCTTCATTGTTCAAATATTAGCAGTTGATTAAAATCAGTTGTCAATTGATTAAAATCTAATATTTACTTTGAGTTGATTCATACATCAA
Organism: Mesoclemmys tuberculata; assembly: GCA_007922155.1. NCBI lineage: Eukaryota > Metazoa > Chordata > Testudines > Chelidae > Mesoclemmys > Mesoclemmys tuberculata. The sequence continues at coordinate 43,090,029 of ML675624.1, forward strand.
AATGGTGCAGATCTTAAGAGTTTGTAACTAGAGACATCTTGGTACTGATTAATCAAAAATTGAATTCTAAATAACGTCAATTTTTTAAACCGAATCTTGATTTGGAATGGGGATCGTGGTGGTGTTGTTTTGCAAAGAACAATAAAGAGAGTCAGAGAAAAAGGAGGAAGAGGTTTAAACTAAAGCCCAAGAGTTAGATCCTGTTTTCTGACAAGTTTAAACATTTGGTCGGAGACTAGGTAGGAACAGACCTGACTGAGATCAAGTTTGTAAATGAAAACAATTATTTCTGTTAGAATTTAACGAGGAATTATGTGTGTGGTGTATACATGTTATATCTTATATACTGTGACAGGGTCAGGCCAGATGGCTACGTAAGGGTGCTGGAAGGCAGGTATATTAGCCCCAGGCTCAGCAAAGCCTTATTTCCTGGGTGATTCAGCTGGGGCTGATTAGGCAATTAGGCCACCTGGGGCTGCTTAACTAATTAGGACGCCTGGGGCTGTTCAGGCAATTAGGACGCCTGTGGCCAATCAAGGAGCCCCGCCCCAAACACTTAAAAGCCTCCAGTGCAAGCAGGCAGGGGTGGGTTGTGGAGTTTGGAGTGAGGAGGACGGAGTTTACAGTTCCAGTTCCAGTTCATAGTTACGGTTGGAGGTTTGCAGTTCCAAAGCCTGCAGTTTGGAGTTGGCAGCTTGGAGCTGGCAGGCTGCGGCCTGCAGCCGGTGGCCTGCAATCTACAGAGGCTTGAAGCTTCCACGGGCGTGGCCACAGCACCCGAGGCAGAACACCCAGCTGGGGAAGCTGAGAGTGGACCACAGACTACTCCCAGGGAAGGTAGTGATAGCCAGGGGCAGAGCGGGCCCAGTCCCCTCCCTAGGCCTCCCCCCTCAGCTGCCCGCCGGCCAAGCCAGAAGAGCACAGGGCACACGAGGGCGGAGTACTTCTCCCTCCCCCACGCCCCACCTTGCCACAATACACATACTATATCTATAACTTGAACACTGTATCTATGGCTAAGTCACACTGACATTTTACCTGAAATATTCAGAGCTACAAAAATGTCGTTCTTGAGCTCTCCTGAAACAGTCTGGAAGGATACTGGACGTGGATCAGCCCAGCCCACATCAATCACCAGATCCATGTACAGAGGAAATGCATTTCACAGATTTTTTCCTTCCCATGCAATTACATGGTTAAGCTTAATCACTTCCACAACACCGTTCCCTATCTTCAGAGCATAGTTCATAGATCTGGGGTCAGTGCTGATGGAGGCATATGGAGACTGCAGTTTAGGGTCAGCACCAGGGAGGCTAAAATGGGAAGAAGACACCCTCCCTCCCCCCAGGCCTGCAGAGATATCCCTCAGTAGATTGCCACCAATGGAATGTGCTGCCAGGAACTGGACAAGGGACATTGCTAGAGCTCAGTGTAGCGGTGGAGAGACTCCTTCAGAAGCATGGTAATCCGGGGGATTTTCAAGGCTTCTGGATAGGCTTTTAATGAGACTGCTCACAGTAATAAGGTAAGCATCAGTTGGGAAACCCTGAGATAATTTTTTAAAATCAGGAATACAGATAATATCACTATATTCAGATCTGGCTCCAGAGAAAGCAGCAGTGAAGAAGAACCCTAATATAATCTCAAACTCACCCGTAAGCAGCAGCATTAGCCCTATTAGTAATATTGATGACATTCTGAAATGTGTGCTCTCGACAGTTGGCTGACATCACATTTTCATCTTATCTTATTTTGGATATAAGGTGAGGTGAAGCCACGGGGACCATTTAGAGTAAGATATAATTCTAGATATAGATCTTTAATTTTTGCTTCATCATAACAAAACAGACCACATGGCTTGTTTCTTTTTAATATGCATTACCTTAGGTTTAAGACACTGAAGACTTCTAATTCAGTTTGATTTGACATGATCATTAGACCCTGAATTCAAGAAACATGATTGGTCAGCAAACTACCTGTTACTAAAAAAAGCAAACAGCTCACCAATTCAGATATGTGCCCCAACCTATATACAGTCAATGGAAAATATTTAAGTCAGTAAAACAAAATCAGATAAAAAAACTTCTCTATACCAGACAGAATTACTTCATTAAAAGTCAGGAAGCATCAGGTCAGGTATTACTATTGCAAAATACAGGACATGTTGTTTAAACAGGGTCTGTCACAAAAGAATGATAATGAAGCAACACAGAGGGATTCACACTTCCTCAAGCAGCATAATTCTGTGTCTCCTCTCCTTTATAATTTAATATTTACTAGTTGAGAAGGACACTCATAGCAAACTAATCAGGTAAATGTAAGTAAACAGGTGATCCAAGGAATTGTATAAGGGATTGTCAATGGTCTATAGAGCCATCCACTTTTGGCCACTGGTTTGAATCCAGCCCTTGCTGGTAGTGATCAGAAGTTATACCATCCAATGCTGGTCCAGTGACCTAAATGAAATGAATTTGGTGGTCTCAGTCCACTTCCTAGTGGGTAGATGTTCACATCACAAAAGCTACAGTCACACATGGAACAAAATGGCGCACTCTTTTGCAACAGCAGAAAGGCTGAGAATAAACTGCACTTTCTTTCACCGTTCCCAGATTTGTCCCTCTCAAACAAGGATTAGGGTTGTGGGTAAGGCAGAGGAGAAAAGGAAAATTTACACTGCTGCTGTCTAAGCTATGCCTGTTCTGAGAGTAAACAGCGGTCTTCATTTGGGAGGGCTGTCAATCCAACACATTTCACACACACTAAATTCACACAGACCAATAGACACACACAAAGGGATCTCTGAAGGTGTGCACCTGAGCTTGCCAGTGGGGAGAACAATCTCCTTTGTCAATGATCATCCTTTTAATTCACCACCAGTCTGCTTCTTATTGTGGGCATTTTACCCAAAGAAGATCTGGGCACCTACATTTTCTTATCTCATTAAATCACACAGCCCTTTACTATTAGTCCATTACTGTTCATCTCAGATCTGATTAGCTAAATTTCCACCAAATAGGTTCCATTAACCAATTTACACTGCCGTGACGTCAACATTTTTTCACATCCTAACGTTTTTTAAAATCAGAGTAATAGAGATCTAAACATTACCAGCAGTGAAAGTGAAAAGCTGAAACAGCCCTGCAGAAAGAAAATGGAATTGAGTATAATGAGGCCACATCACACCTCAGCATACCATGAAGTTATTCTCTTCAGTTGAACAATTTCATGTTCATACGCTGCAGTAATAATCACAGCACAAAATACCACACTATTAGCAATTTTAAAGAGACAGAACCATTTCTAATTCTTTGGTGAATACAAATACTACAGTTAGCTGGCCCCTTCTAGCCTTCCACTGGCTCTGCAGCTAAACCAAGGGTTGACCTGGCATATTTTCCCAAGTAGAAAGACCAGACATCCCTATTTTAGTACATAGCTCCTGATTCCTGGAAAGTTCCATGGTTTTATCTTGGTTCAAATACATTTTTGAGATAGCTGGTCACCTGTGTCTTGGCATTTATTGTGCTGTTGTGCTGAGAGCACAAAAGCACTTCCTGTCACCATGTGGATTTGCTCTTCCTCTGTCATTCCATGTATCTGTGGCCCCTTCTCTATTTAGCAAGGTGCAGAAACAATGCACCTTTGAATGGCTAATACATGCAAAAAGAGCTGCAATTAAGTGCCACAGCCTTATGGCAATGACTCTAATTGGGAGGATCATTCAGATGATTGAGGAGGAGAAAAGTGCTGGGAGATAAGATTTAAAAAAGTAAAAGGAGAACGGACAGGGATAAAGAGCTAATTGAAGAATAAGGAGAACTGACAGGGATGAAGAGCTAATTGAAGGCAGAACAGAAAAGGAGGGAAAGAGAACAGAAGGAAGGGAGAAGAGAAAATTGAGAGGCCTGACAGTTTAAAAGGTGCAAGTCTTCACAGGACTAGTAATGTCTATGGAAGCCAAGCCAATGAAAAATTCTGTCCTTCGAAAGTTGCAAAAAAAATGTTCGCTTTGGTTACTGGTACCTTGTATACAGTACTAGTGCTGTTGTACAGATTAGATCTGCAGGTTTAGAAAATGTTTTATGTTTTTTCATTTATAAATCTGGTTCCTCTTTCCTTTGTGCAAGTTTCACCCTCTACCCTTTACTGTGCTGTTGTTTACCAGCCTTGTGCATGCATTATGAAGGCAACATGACTTTTCCCAAATACCTACCTGAAGCTGAAACACTTAGGAAAAGAAGCCAGGAACACCAGTATTCCCAAGAAAATGTCCTGAAAGGAAGCTTAAACTATGTCTACACTTCAAACTGGAGGCATAATTTCCAGCTCAAGCAGACATACCCGGACTAGCTTTGATCAAGCAAGCATACTAAAAATAGAAGTGCAAGTGCCAAGGCATGGGTGGTGGATGGACTAGCTTCCCCCAAGTAAAATCTTGCCCAGAACCTTAGGTACATACTCAGGTGACTATCCCTTCCTGATACTCATGCTGCCATCCCTACACTTCTGTTTTTAGCATGCACACTTAGTCAAACCGAGCATGCATGCATCTCGCTCAAAGCTTAGATGTATCCTCAGAGGGGTAAAAGGGCAATACAGACACACCAATTTTAAACAAGGTGTGCGCCCAGGAATGGGTAGCTCATGGAAGTCAGAAATGACATTAATCTTTTTGACTAGTAGAGATGGGCCTGAACTAAAGTCCCATATCCAAACTGTTTAACTTTTCCAAATGTGGATGTTGGAAATTTGGATCTGAATTCAAACATTTCCAATGTCCATTGTGATCCAATCTGGTTCATCACAAACATTGGTTCAAGTTATAAACTCTGATCCAACCTAGATTAGCAACTGAAATATAGGCTCAGGCCCATATCTAGGAATGGGGGATCATTATTCTGCAACAGAACATTTGATGCACATCTGTTACACTAAACATACTTTCTAACAGTTAAGAATGTGGTAACCATATTGCCTAGTTAATAACACAAGATATAACACCTTGTACAGTTTACTGTAATTAATATTTAGCAACCATGTGAGTGTTAAGTCCTTCGTTAATAAACTAGATAAAGAGCAAAAATTAAGAGGTTTGATGGAGTGCCTGGTGAGTTAATGTAGCTGCTCATAAACTATGGTAACAGGGCCTTATAACTATAATAGACAGATGGACATGAAGAATTAAAATATGTATAGCTTGGCCAAATGGTCATTAAGAAGGGATAAAAGTACAGTATTTGAAAAATGTGACCAGCAAGATTGAAGAGGAATAGTTTACAGCTGCCCAGGAGCACATAACTAAGTAGAGTGGAATGAGATTATGCCAAGGGTTACTAATATCCAGAAGAATTTCCCAACTAGTGAATTAGATTCCTATATGAAGAAGGGAAAGTTCAGCTTGATAAAGCTGGCAGGTTGCGTCCCCAGGACCAGGCCTGACACACTTATTACGCCCAACACACTGTTGTCATTATATACATCTAAAAGGTGTCATGTAAGATATCATATGTAAACTGGTGACACACTGGTCCCCCAAAAACTCACTGTGTGATGTATGTATGGCTTGTGCACAAAGAATTATTTATGCAAGCTGGATATATGTTTTTAAAATGTGTTTGGGGAGCAGTGCATAAACGCAGCCTGCCCTAGACAAAGGAATGTGTATTTACCTGTCTGACCAGCTTGATTATGGTAGAGGACAATGAAAGCACATTTACATATACAAAAAGCAGAGCAATCAAGCAGCAGCCTAATGAGCACATGAGGAAACAGAGTCTGCATTCCAGGAATCTTTCCTGGCTCTTGAAGCAGAGACAATGGATTTTGGGTAATATAAGAGGAACAGAAAAGCATTTTAGTGATCCATCACTTAAGGAACAATGGGAACAGCACCCTTGGATTTTGTGAATGTTGGGTGCCCTGACCTCGAGGACTGGAGATACTGGTAACTTGATGGGAGTAAGAAAACTGCTTAGGCAAAGATTGTAACTTGATAAAATTAAGCTTTAGTTGGTGGAAAGCATGTTTATTTTGTTTTGTTTGTAACCAAACCTTACTCTTTGTCTCTTGCTTAGTATCACGTAAATCTCTGTTCATTAATAAACTTATTCTTGTTTAATTACAAAAGCATCTCAGTGCTGTGTATTAAAGTGATGTGAGAGTCTTCAGCTGGTCTAACCGGATGATTGATATGTGCTCCATGTCTTTGGAGGCAGTAAACACAATAATTTTTGTGAGGCACAGTCTACACTTACCTTCCGGATTCGGCGGCAGTTGACGGAAGATACACAAGTGATTTACATCACTTGCGTATCTCCCGTCGACTTCACTGCCTCTCCTCCTTGCACTGTCCACACTGCGCTGCGCTGAAGGGAACAGCGTCCTGTCGATGCAGCGCTACGCCACTTACCAGGGTGGCTTTCCTGCGTCGCTTTCTGGATCGACCGAGCGGGTCTACACAGACCGCTCAGTCGATCCAGAGCAATCAATCTGATGGCGGCAAATTTGCCACCGTCAGCATAGACCCAGCCTGAGCGTACAGTGAGAAGGACTAGACACTGCAAAAGAACATCTCTGGGGAACTCAGGAATCAGGATTCACTGATTGTTACCTGCACAGCAAGGTTTAGACTGGCAGAGTCTTGAAGACTTTGCTGGCCAGGCAGACAGGATGGTGTGTCAGGGAGCTGACACACAGTTTAGCGGCTCCAAAGATCTCACTGTTTTTAAGGTAGAGGGATAACCCGGTGGCTCACAGGTGTAGGTGCCTTGAACAGACTGTTACACAGGAATTAACTGAAAGGTACAAATCTCCATTGAAAGAAGTATAACAAGACAATTTATTTCAGTGTTGCTTTTCCATCTCTAATTCCTAGAATCTTTGATTAATGAGAGACTAGATCTGAACTGAATACTATATAAGCTCAACATAGAAGCCCATGTGAAAAACAAGAAGAAATAACTGCAACTTTATAAGAAAGGGAAGAAATATTCGGCCAAATGCCCAATATGATTTACAATCCAAATGACTGTAAACAGTGGTTTACAATCACTAAGAACTTACTAGCTCAAACTATGATATATCGCTTTTATTCAAAATGGAGCATGTCAAGAAACCAATCTGTGGTAAATAAAATCTGCAAGATTGGTCATCTGTACAACCTTTCAGTGACAGCAAGAGTACAAATTATTTAGGCCTGTCTACATATCTTTGCCCAGTTCATGAGGAAGAAAGAAGCTTCATGCCTGAACAAAATGAAAAAGAAAATGGATTCTGTCTCTTTAACTTGCAATCAAAAGCACCAATTTATTTTTACAGTACCTGAAACATCAGTACCCAGTACCTCAGATTGAACATTCTGTTTAGTGTCCCTTTCATCTGTTGCCATGGTTTTGTCAAATGTTACTGAAACAAAAAGTACAACACAGCAGATTTATATAACCACTGAAGTTAGGAAGACAGAAATACATAGTTCAGCTCCACTCATTTTTTCCATTGTCCTCCTTACAATGAAATTTCTTATGTTTTAACAGTATTTAGATATATATGCTAAAATATTCAATAAAAATATGTTATCCAGTTTAACTATTAAATCTTCAATACAATATAAGAAGTATAATTGCATTAATAAGATATCACCAACTGCAGCTTCAGTAAATTATACCACCATCAAATTATGGAGCCCTATGAGGAGGAGATTGCATGGTATTGAATATGTTTGTATTTAACTTCATTGTCTAGTTTATTGATATTTCTTTCCATCATCACCAATAGAACAATTAGTAGAACTACAGATATTTTTACAATGCATGCAATATTTTTATTTAACCAAATAAACAAACTACAGTGTGAATACTTCTCTTTGGAAGTTCAGTTATTCCCTGAGCTTTCACTTAAAGAAGAGTGTATGTTTTTCAGATTTTAAATTCCACCAGATGATAAAGAACTAACGTTACAGGTTCACTAAAGGACTAGATACTTTGTTGTTTACGTTATTTAAGTATGCTATTCATACCAGTAGACTCTACCTTCCAGAACCAGCAGGATATTCATTAAAGAACAAAGAAAAATTCAAAGAACAGTTTAAAAGATCTTGAAAAGCTATTATAGAGAAAACTGCACATAGGCTGTGTACCTGCTATCAGAGATTATCTCCCAGAATTACTTTTCCCTCTCTTTTGGGAGATGGGAGGGGGAAGAGGCAGGAGGGAAGGCTGACGGGGAGAGGGGTGTTGTTTGACACAATGGTACATGCAGTATGGGCACCAACAAGCAATACTGGAAGATATTATTTCTACTAGATACTGCAATAATACAAAGTACACCTTTGCAAGACCTCATGACAAGAAACAAAATTAACTAGCCACTCTGAAGGAAAAATTTAATTCCTGCTACTTGCCAGGACACAAATTTGGAGACAGACCAGCTCAGTTGTGCCTTTTGTAAGTACTCTGTTGCATGCAAAATGATGTAGCTGTGTTGGTTTCAGGATATTAGAAAGAAAAGGTGGGTGAAGTAATATCTTTTATTGGACCAACTTCTGTGGGTCAGAGAGAAAATCTTTCAAGCTTAAACAGAGCCTTACAGTACCTGCATAAGCTTGAAAGCCTGTCTCTGTCACCAACAAACCTTGTCTCTCTATTGTAAATACAGTACATCACAGAACTTCCAGGGAACTATAGACAGCAGTGAATATTAGCTAGAGGTTTATAAGATATTATGGGCCAAATTTTCAAACGTAGTATGCTTTAAGTTGCATCTACAAAATAGGCACGTGCACAATGACTCATGAGAGCAACATTTACATGTAACTATAATTTTGCACGTGTGTGTTTCATGTACTTTTATTTCCTTGCAAGAGTGTGCATATACTTTTCAGGTGCAGTGTATGAAAAATACATTTGAAAATGTGGCAATATTTCTGAGGTGCACTTTGGAAGCAATGCCTTGATTTTAAATGCCTCAAGCTATATTTTTAAAATGTTGCAGTACTATACAATTATGGCCCTCAGCACTGTAATAACACTACTGTAAGGAATACTGTTTTGCATCATCACTGTAGAATACTACAGCATAATTTCAAGGGTTTCTAATTACTATCATTTATAAATCAACATAAGCATACATAGCACTGTACAGTAAGTGACCTGATCAGCAATTAACAGATTCTTGTTCCAAAGAACTTGTAGCTAAATGGCAAAAGCAATACAGTACAATGAAGAGCTGAACACAAAGAGCAGAATATGGTAATACATTAAAAAAAGCTTCACAGAATATATGGGTTTTAGAGGGTTTAAGAAATGAAGACAGAGAAGGCATTTGGCATATGGTTACCAAATATATTCATGAAACTTGTGTAATTTCCTCCACATTGCTTTGAAAATGTACCCCACCGTGTCCTGTGATTACTTGCAGAGGTAAACAGAAACACATTACCAATACAGACACAAAATGAAAAGCTGCAGTGACGTCAGAGAGAATAGTGCTGCATCATGAGCTCTGATCTACATACATGTTTTTCTTCTAGAATGCTCAGAAAAGTTGCACCTGTCAACATCTGGCCAGTCCCTTAGTACCTGATTCAGGAGTTCATTTAAGAAGGTGCTTAAAGTTCATTATGTGCTCTCCTGAATACAGTGCTCTCCTGAACTGGGGCCTTTAAGAACATTCAGCCAGTCACTACATTTACAGCAGGACTTGACGTGTGCAAACATGCACGCCCCCTTAGCAGAGACAAACCAGAACGTATGGTCTATGGCAGAGATGGCATGAACCAAAACCCTGAACCCAAAATTCTTGAGTACACTTAAGATCCAGATCTGAACTTTATAGCTCAGACTCATCACTTGTCTATAGGCAGCAACACTACCAGTTCAGCTAAAAGGGGAGCCTCTCATTGAACATCTTCATACACCATGGGTTGGGCCAACTTCCTTTTATATTGGGATTCCTCTTGCCTACTGTATTTCATGCTGGCTATATACCAGAATTCAACGCTGAGGCTAAATCAAAAGGGCATATGTCATAACTAGAGATGAAACCAAACTGGAGCAATAGCATCGGAACACCCCTGAACATAGGGGAAATTCAGATCTGAACATTGTGACTGCTGCCTCTATCTTTAACGGACCAACCGTGAATAACCTCATAGGTTGAGGAAAACTAAGATCCAAAGCCAGATTTAATAACTTGGACCCAGCTCAAGATATATAATGTGCCAAACTCATCCCTAGTGTAACTTAAATGAAACTACAATATAGTTACAACAGGAATAAATTGGGCCCAATTGCCAGTTAAGTAAATGAGTCAGAGAGCATTCTAAATACTGTGGCAAAAGGCTTCCCTCTCACTGTTTCTAGTGAGCATGGACACTGTGCTTGGGACTATAGAATTTAACTAGAAACAAAATGTTTAGTTCTAATTATTAAGAGGATAAAATGTAAAAGAAAGGAACAGGCCTGATTAGAAAGAAATACTACCAGAAGTTTATTAAAATAGTAGAAAAGCTGTGTCCCAAGCTGGCTCCTGTCTAATTAGAAGCTGCTGCATTAACATTTCTAGAATTCCCACAGTAAATTAACTAAAGAAAAGAGTACTTCCCTTAACTACTACTTTCCAGTCTTACAAGTTTTTGGATGCCTGAATGGAATTTCTCAGACAAAACATGTTTTTGCTGAAAAATTCAGATTCAGGTTGATGGAAACATTTTGTGAATTCATGTCAAATGCATCAAATTGTTTCAGTTGGAAAAAAATTTAAAAGTCAAAATGTTTCATTGACATTTTCTACATGAAACATTTGGATTTTTTTTAAAATTCAAAATGGCTTTTCATTTTCAATTTTATTTCAATTATATTACAAAAATTAAGATAAAAATTCTCAAAAACAAAATAAACCCAGAACTTTTGTTCACCTCCAAATGACTTTTCCCCAATTGTTCAGGTTAACCACCAAACCAAAAGATCACTTATTCACACAGCTCTATTCCTGAAACAATTTTAGCTGCAGTAAATGTAGTTTTTGTGCTAATTTCCTAGTATCTTTTTTTAGATCTCTTGTGTACTTCAGTGGATAACTCCCCAGAGCCATGGAGAAGAGGAGCTACACCAACTGGAATCAGGTAGAGAAACTGCTGAAGTTGCTCCTGTATTGGCACTCAAAGGGTGAGAAGGCTGTGACATGTGTTGATAATTTCTTTGTTTGATATTTTATCCCCATTTAAGAGTGAATGAAAGTAAGTACAACAAGAGCAACCCTCCATGTTTAGCAGTGACAACATAACCTGTCAGCTAGAGGGAATTTCTGTGAAGAAGGCTGTGTCATCGCTCACTTTGGAAAACATTTTGAAGCCTCATAGATTTCTGGAAATTTGATACAGCCCAGAGGAGCTGCAGGGTGTGTTTTCCTGTATTATACCAGCCTATTGCTCTCTCTCTCATATCATGTCCATCACGAAGCATACCTCTCCTTCTTCAAACACGCCAACTTGCTACCCTTGCAAGTGTGACAGCTGCCGTGTTGGCAAACATCAGGGATTGAATTTTTGATCCCCAGAAAAAAAGCAGGACTCTTTACAGCTTGTGCTAAAAAGCCATGATCTCAGGAAGGTCATCACAGACTCAGATCTTCTGTGGATTGGGCACAGCAGCAGATACGCCATGCACACACAGACAGTGGGTTATGCATGCAAACTGTGTAACATGAGTTAAATGTCAAATGTGTATTTTGGTGATTCACACTGTACATTACATACTATCATTGTTTTTGAATACAAATATGTTTGAAAATAATCTTTGCACTGTGTGAATTGCAGGCAACCATGGCATCCTCCCGCATAGATCAGAAGCAGGTTTTGAACCCCTTCACTCAAGATCCCTAGCTTAGACCCTCTCAATTTGGCTACCAGAGCAGGGGCTGAGGTGTGCTATTAAAGTGGGAGACAAAGATTTCCCTCCATTGACAACCCCCTCTTCCCTTCTCAGGTGCCCCCCACCCCTATCAGAAGCCTAACCTCCCCAGCCCATGAGCCCCTACAACACCCATCCCCTCGAAATTTGAGTGAGTTGTTTTGTGACCTTGCACACGGGGTTGCAACAGCACTCTGGTTTGGCCTGGCCACAAAGCGGTCAAGCTACAGCCTGGATGGTCTCCGACCCCACCCCTCAACTCTGTGGCCTACGCAGAAGAGAAAGTTACCAGGTTCTTCGAAGTGTGTCCCCCTGTGGGTGCGCCATTTCAGGTGTCGGTGCGTCTTGGAGCTGTTGATCAGAGATTTGTGCAGCAGTGCCTGTACAGGCTGCGCATGCACTGAGGGGGTGTCGTGGCGCTATTGGCGCCCTAACCACTGCTCGCGCAGCCCAACCCCCTCAGTTCCTTCTCTGCCATGGAGAGTTATAGATATTCCAAAGTAAAGGGGAGGAGGTGGGGGTAGTGGAGCACCCACAGGGCCATACATCTCGAAGAACCTTGGTTACTGCACAACGAGAGTAACTTTCTCTTTGAGTGATGTCCCTGTGGGTGCTCCACCTCAGGTGACTTTAGAGCAGTGTCCTGCTATTGGCAGGGGGAATTCGGAGAAATCTCGGTAACTGATGATAGTACTGTAGATCCTAATTGAGTGTCCATATTAGCGTTATTCATAATAGCGGAGTAGTTTATAAACGTGTGCTCCGAAGCCCCTACAGCTGCCCAACATATTTTGGATCTAGAGACGTTGTTGAGGAAGGCAACAGAGGTTACCATTATTCTAGAAGAGTGAGTTTTAACGGGGAATGGAGGTTTTGACCCTGACTGTTTGTATGTAAAACATGCATGCCGCATTGTTTGTCATGATTTGGACTGATTTCTGTTTTATTTGTGGCAGGAAACAGGCTCATGCTTTGTGTACCACTCTCAGTTTGAGTAGATTGATGTGTAACTGTGCTTGTGACCAAGTCCATTGACCTTGGACAGTAAGGCCTTACATGTGTGCACCCCATCAATGAGGCACCCACAGTAATTATGATTGACGGTATCTGTTTTTGAAATTGGTATGCCACTGCATACATTGGCTGGGTTCAGGGAGTCCTTGATTATCAGAGATACTGTTAGTTGTTTATTCATTCTATGTCTGCCTGGAGTGAAGAATGAATGCATGTTGGCCCAATCCTGTTTTCATGAAAAACATGAAAGAACAGAGCCACAAACACCCCCACCTCCCTTCTATCAAGAGGCATTTCAGCCTGATACATTGTAACTTTAATCAAAAGCTAAAACCTCAACTGACTCTTAATGGTCTACGCTTTGAAATGTTCACTTCAATCTTTTTAAAATATCCATTTACCGCATAATAATTCAAGTCTGTCTTTACTTTGTATAATTCTATTTGTTTTAAGATTGTTTGTAAAACCACTCCACTGACCGTTTTCTCTGTTAATTTTACCTATTTTCAAAATATTTGTAAAAACCCCTAAGTATAAGACGCCACATTGTGAAATGTAATGTACCAACTTAATTGTGAAAGACACTAGCAAAAATGAAATGTTTGCTTTAAAAATATGTGAATTCTTCAGCCAAGAGTTGGCACAGAGTGATTGAAGTGTGAATGGCTGAGCAATAGAGGTGGGTGTAGACAGGGAGAGTAATTGAACAATTGGTCTCAGTAAGGGATAGAAACAGATGAAGAAGACACCAACCTCACCTAAAAATGTTTGAGGGAGGAAGAAAGGAATGAAGATAATAACTTTTACTACTCAACTGGCAGAAGAGGAGTCCACCCTGATAACTTTGGAGTCAGCCCACTTCCAAGAACAACAGTTAAAACACAGCAAGTGGACAGTCCTAAATTAAGGAAAGAAAAGTACAGACAGAAAACTATAACAAAAGCCCAAGCTATTGAAACAATGGTTGCAGGTGGACGAATAATATAATACCCAACCATCCAACTTCCTCTTCAAACAAACACCCCTCTGAATAGAACCCTCCTGGTGCAAAGACTAATTCCCAGTACACACTATATGTTAAGCTAAGCCACCTGAGTACTCGGTTACTAAAAACTCAGTCTGAAGTGCGCAAATGCTGACCAGCTTATAAATGGAAGAACCCATCGTCATGGACAAGGAACTCCAATGACAGAAGGAGGGACAGGGGCCTCCAAAGATCTCTCAAGAGCTACCACCTATCAGTTTCAGGGGTGGAGATCATGCACACTCACAGTTTGTCCTCCTAGCTCGCAGGGGGTGGGACTAGAAACTCAAGTGCTTCTGAGGAAGTCAGGACCAAGGAGACTATCTCCTCTCCGTCATTTAGTCTGCCAGTACCTAGGTTCCTCACAAGTGAAAATAACTGTCCAATAACCACAAACATCAGTTTGGGAAACACTGTGTGGACTTAGTGCAGATGAAATGTGTTGCACTGACAATGCATTTCCCTCACAGGGCTCCCCCAAACAGGGAGGGTAGGTGGCACCTTATTCCTTGCCCCTCTCTGAAAGCCTGAGGCGAGGGCTTGTGGGGAACTAGAGGGGACCAGGGGGAGAGGGCTGAGTTTGGTTTCTGGGTGGGAGGAAACATGCCAGAAGTGAGGGTTTAAGCAGGGTTTCCGCCTTTCCCTACATCCCATTCCCCCTCCAGCCCTTGCTGCCTCACAGTGGTGCTGGCTACACCCCTTCCTCCCCTCTCACTGCTCCATGTGGCCGGGAACCAGCATGGTCCAGAGAGCAGAGCAGCTGGAGGGAGGGGAGGCAAACAGGCTGCTTGGCCATTGGGCAGGCACCACTGTGCCCCCTGCTGGCGGACAGGCTAAACTACAGCACCAACCCTCCTGCTTTGACACAGGTTGTTGTAGGAATGCATGGGGCGGGCTCTGCAAGTTTCCCCTAATCCTAAATCTTATTCTTCCTCCTCTTGGTGAAACATCCCTGAACTTTTATTTGTTCAAAAGGTTTCTGGGGACCTCTCTCAACCTTCCAATTCCTACTGTCTGAAGAAGTGGAATTTTATAACTATGGCCCCTGGAGCCAAAACCAGGAGGCCAGTCACAAAGTTTTAAGGCAATTTTGCCCTGGAGTCATTGAAGACAAGAACCTGCATCCACAAAAACCTGGATGGGAAACCAATTCGGTTGTAGTGACAATATGTACATGGACACACCTAACAGGGAAGCGTTAATTCTGTTTATCACCAAACCATGCTGTAATGAAATATAATAAGACAAGACGAGAAAATGAGTCATCACTAATGCTACAGTAGAACGTCAAGTAAACCAAGGTCTCTTGCCAGGCCCTCTACTTTTGTTACAATAAAGAATTTTGTTTGCTTCGCTGATTACTGGCACAATGATTTATATGCTCACAGTTTTTGTCACTTGTTTTGTATAAAAACTCAATGGGTTGTTGTCAAACAATATTCCATGAACAGGAAGAACTGTAGTATGGAACTTTGAAATATCTGAAGGGACAGAGCATTTATCGTCTATAGTCATTGTGCTGCTAAAGGGAAAGAGAGAAACTCGTTTTGGATGAGTATAAGGAACAGAAGAGTCAAGAGAGGGAGAATAAGAAATTAATGGAGCAAAGGGAAAAGACCGCTATTAATGATACAATGGAAATGGGTAACTTTAATAGAGTTGAAGAAAGTGAATGTTTTTTATTTCCCCACACCTGCTCAAGAAATGAAAGAGCAGAAAGAATGCCTGAAATGAAAATTGAAGCTTTTGGAGAACCAGGATAGGTGCTACAAGGAAAACAAGCCTGAAGCCATCAGCAATTAAACTGAGAAAGAAAATGAAATAGTAGAGTCCAGAAAACATGTATAAATAAAGGATAGGAGACGGAACTAGAGCTAAATAAACCATCAAAACACTCATACTAAAATAAAGTAAAGAATTATTTACAACTACATCAAAGACAACAGAAACATAATACAATAAATAAAATAAGATGATGTATTTGAATATACAAACAAAAAAGAGCATTAACATGATGATGTGGCGATTCAAAAGTCTTCCCTTATATTGTATAAATTATTCAGTGTTACATTTTTGCCTTTTATTTTCTATAGTATAAAGCAGTGTGTTCTTGCACAGAATTTTTTATGGAAAGACTATCGGGCACATTTTGTAGTGCAAAACATTTAACAACTCTTACGGAAGAAAAATCTATTAAACGGACATGCAAATTCTGACTAAAGTAGTGTATGTTTTACATATAGTCCTCATAAGATACGTGTCATACACAAACTAATATAAGAGAGGCCACTTTTATATAAGTATTCTATTTTAAAAATGTATTATACATGCTATAGTACAGTAAAATATGTGCTATTTGCAAACTAACGTATTGTTTATGTATAATCAAAAGCTTCATTTAAAAAGGAGTAAAAATTGGCTAAGAGGGATGTTACCCTTACACAAACCCTAAAAAGCATGGAAATACAAAGTGACGGACACCTCTTAACTATACCCTAGCTTCCACACAGCATCCTTTCACTGACAGAGATAGACTTCACATCTTCACAAGGAACTTCCTTCTGCTTTCAGCTAAGAAGAAAACACTATACAGAGCTTATTAATCTCCCTTACAAAACAACATGAAACCATAATTGCAGTCTAAGCAGTTTATATGCACAGGTTCAGTGTGCTCTGAGTTAAGTTTTATGGAGGGAAATGGTATCACCTTATATCAGGGGGGGAAATCATATTATAAACTTTGCTTGATAACAGCATAATTTATTTAAATGTAGTTTTGAAGAATGTTGGCAATGAGTTTTAACTGAAAAGTATGAATGATAAACTAGTCATTTGTTAGCAAAAGGGTTAAAAATAAGATCAGAAACCAAACATTTCTTGAAGATTGTTTAAATGAATGCTACCCCCATAAATTAAAAACAAACAAAATTAGCTGAAAATTAATCTTTAATCCCTGGATTATATATAGTAAATTTAGGAAGATAGACTATGTTCATACAAAACAAAGAGGCTGAATCCCTGCATTAAGTGAAAAACTGGTCCTAAATTTATACAGATATACTACTATACTTTTATATTAGGGAGTCACTTACTTTGTTCCTTTTGTAGGCTAAGAACATTGAACACCCCAGCGGCTCCTTGCAGTTCTTCATTCCACCCCACAACCTCCCTATTTGCCAACCTCCCATCCTTTCTATTTTAAGCACTTCCTGAAAACTTTCCCCTGCCTCCTGTTGTACGTTCCCACTATTCCCTCCTCGTCCCATACGAGGATCACTCATTTCTCCGCAATGCCAGCAGCTCTGTATATGCCCATGTTCCCACTTCCCCCATGTTCTCCATTCCTCCTTTATGTCCATGACAGAGGTTCTGCATGCCTCCCCCATACCAGATTTCCCCATTATCCCCTTGGGAGTTGTGCCCCCCCATCATTCACTTCCCACATACTCTACCTCATGTCAGAGGCTGTGTGCACCCCTATTCCCCTTACCTCCATCATTATTATTTGTCTAGGAAACAAGACATTCAGGGTGTCAATGTGTTAAACTCTATTGGGAGGATGAGCAGGGACACTGTTAGACCAGAAGGCGTTAATTGGCGCATGGCAATTCTCCAAAAGGGGCCATGTATTTGGAATTTAATGTATCTACCCTCCACACACCCACAGCACACCATTTGAAAAATTTATTTTATACATATTTAGGTGAGGTATGATGTGGAACTGTCAAGTGGTGCCATAAGCCTGTAGGTGAGGTGAAACAATGGTAACCAGAAGGAGAAAATGTCATTTTATGCACTGTTCCAGAAACACTACAACATGACAAGGAGTACAGTTTAAGTTAAATTCCATACCTTAATGGAATGTTTACTAGTCAAAGCTATCAAACAACCATGTATTTAAAAATTTGTATTGGTTTTGCATGGGCAAGTATTTTCTTTTCAGAAACCATTAACCTATTTAGCATGTGGCAAAATGGCAAATAATATTTTGCAATATACTAACATGAAAGGTTTTCACATCATATATTTTGAATTGTCAAAGTATGTCACAAGTGACTGCAATAGCTTTCTATATTTTTCAGCTGAAATTTACTGATCCAATCAGTCTCATACTGAAGGTTGTACTCATGAAGCAGTAGATTCCATGCCCATAATTTGTACGGGATAATGGGTAGATATATATAAATGAATGTGAATTCCTTATGTAATGCTTCTCCATTTGCAAGCTTTTATACATATAATGTAGCATCTAGTCTCTCTGGTAGAACGTTTTAACATGTAACTGTACATGCAATACTAGTCTCAAATATTCTAGAAACTCATTCAGTGGCACATATGCACAGGTCCGTATTAGTATTAGAGATGACAATACATAGCTTCATATCAGGCTTCAATCAAAGTGCTCACTGGAGAAAATGGCAAATTCGATACTAATATATAAATCTAATTTATATCTAATTTAGCACAAATCCTTATATTGTACACAATGAAAAATGGTGGTGGTGGTGGTGAGCAATATACTTTGGGAATTTTACCTCTACAGGGAACTTAGAATATATGAAGAGCTGGAGGATATAAGCCTCTTAAAGCTTACATCAATGAGAAAAAGACTCTCCACAAACTTTGAAAAATGTGTTATTTGTCAAGAGAAGCAAAAGAATGCAAAAAGCCGTGAAAAGTCAGCAGTGCTAGACAGAATTCTGTGATGCTGGCAGCAGAAGCCAGGAGAGATTAATTGTATTAGTGACTACTGGATGAGTTTCCTAATTTAGATGATGTGACACCAATACTCTGTCACAGGGGTTGCTTTCAGAAATAGATGACCAAGTTGAATTTGGTTGTATTGAACCCAAGAAAGAACACAGATTCTGAATCATGTTCACCTGCTTTTATAGCAACCAGAGCAAACTCATCCTTCAGTGATTGGTCCTGTTGCATTGTATGCTTGAGAAAAACCACCACAAGAAAGACAGGAAAGTTCATAAAACAAACTTTTGAGAAAGCAACCAATCTAAGGGAGGCAGCACTTCAAAAGGAGATGACATGCTATGTAGAATATCTGCAGAAGACTTGTTTGCTGTGGTTGTATTTCACCACTCAACCTGCTTTTCTTCTTGTCTGAGTAAAATGAATCTTAAAGAAAAACCATTTAGCTACACTACAGCAATACAGTCACTTTATGACACTGCATTTCAGCAACTGATTGAAGAGATAGACAAAGATCTTATGTACAACAAGAAGGCTCTTCTCCTGTCCAAGCTGTTACACAGCTATAGAAACTGCAAACTATTTCACTAGCAAATTACATGCAAGATTAGAAAAACACCATGGTTCTGCAATTTCATTCCATGCACAGCATGGACCAGGCACGTCTACCACTGTACTATGCAGTGAAATAACATTAGCTGATGCTATTCAGGCTACTAGTAGTGTGAAGCAGAAACTTAAATCACCCAAATGTTTTGTGGATATTCTTCTAGTGAGTGAGCCTGATGAACAGCTTTTCAATGAACAAGTGTTTGCTTTTTTTATAATGCAGCTTTAGTTCTTTGGTCTGAAATAGCCAAAATGAAAGCCTTATCCATAGCCAAGTGATTGTTTACAGAGGTCAGCTACTTTTGTGCCCCAATTGGTGCAGGAGTTTGTCCTTTGGTTGATAGATAAAAAGGTATATAATTCAGCCAACAGTAACTATCATCCTTCAGAAGACATTCAAAAGAAGATGCCTCTCAATTGCAAAGTGAATAATATTTAATTATTCCAAAATCATCACACAAGCCTTGCTACACAGCTATACCATGAGTTCTCAATGTAACTGACATACTACGCCTTCACAGATTCTGCATCAGTTATGATGAGCTGAGATGGTTCCTCATTAGTGTTGCAAAAATTGAAGTAGAAAGACTCCAGGGAGGTATGTTCATTTCAAATGGAATCATACCACTGCATGCTGATGGAAATCTCATCCATGACGATGATGATAATATAGACATCAGCAAAGAGACTGTAGATGGAAAAAATACCTTCCACTCAATGGCTAGAGTGGTATTTCAAGAAACGTCCAGCGTCACAAGAAATACCACTGAAGAATTGGAAAGAAGTCACTTACTCTCCCCAGGCAATCAGAGTCTCTTATGCAGTATGCAGCATTTGAAAAACCTAGATCACATCCAGAACTGACTCACCATGAAAAAGTACTTGAGAAAATAAACTCATCACCTACAATTTCTGCAGCAAGGACATTGGTAGCAGTGCTGTATCACCAGCACGAAAAAGAAAAGGCCCATAGAGACCTGAATTGCTTGTGCCTCAATCTAGCCTTCAAAAATGACAAGTCATGGCCAAACACTTACCAGGTGAGGACAGTTTTGAAGAGCAGGTCTCAAAAGAGCATCTTGGCAAACAAAGACTTGGATGGCTTCACACACAGGTAAACCAAATAGTGGAGAATTATGGCAACAAAGATTGGAAAAAAGTGGATGATTAACTACTTCTTGTATTCTTCAAGGACCCAATGGCACCTGAGCGTCTACAGGACATTATCTGTGCCTATACCAGTATGGGTTGCTGCATTGTGTCTGTAGTCAGAGCAATCTTCCCTGCACAGAACTGTGTGCATGCCAAGGCAATGAAGACTGTGGTGAACCACGTACTCTTGACATAAATCATAATGATGAACAAGCTGATGATAATGATGTTGACTAGAAATGTCACCAGCACTAGTACACTTAATGATACTTGAACAAATTTATTATTAGATCTTTTTTACCCTTTAGATTGGTCTTCTGATCCTTTGAGGTCACAAAGAAATTCAATTTTGTGTCTTGAAAAAATACACGGAGTAGTCATTAAACTAACTGAAATGGATGCAAATTTTTCAAACTGGTCATTTTAATGTGTTGATGGTATGATTGTTTATTCCCTTTTCTATGATAATGGCACCACTTGATAGTTCCACATAATACCTCAGTCCTAAAGGAGACATAATGAAATTTCAGATGATGTGTGATGTGCATGTGTGGAGAGAAGATACATTAAGTCAACCAGATTGGTGGTGTCTGCTGCTCACCTATCCTGGGTGCCATCAGTCATTTGTTTGATAAATACATAATTGTAGAGGTGACTGAAGTTGTAAGCTGTGTTAAACTGTTGGCAGGGGCTCCAAGGTTCCCTTTATTTTTCTCTTTTTAGTTTTCTGATTTCCCTCAATTCAATGGCGTTCTCGCCATTGATGCCTAGAATATTGAAATTTTGGGATTGATTTAATAAGTCATTCAGAAAGTGATTGCGTTACATTCAGACAGTCAGACAAACTCACACAGAAATGCTATCAAGATAAGCATGAAGCCTTTGCAAGCCTAATATGCATTATAGAGATATTAAAAACTACCATGTATAATTCAAATGCTATTTCCCATATGGGAAAGTATATGAAGTGGGGAGTGCAAAATATTTATCCTCTGGTGGTGTTATTCCATTTTTACAGGAAACATTTATAGTAAGTTTTTAGATATTTCCAACTTCTTCCTGTAAGTGCTGAGGGGTTTGGGACAGGAGAGAGAAGAATATTTTTTGTGCCACTAGTCAATCTAAAATCCTTCTTTAAGAAATGAAGTGCAGATCAGTACTTTCAATTGTATAAAGGATGGACAACTTCTTGTCAATAATTTGCTAATGGTGGCATATTCTGCAAACATGAAAAAGTCTCTCTCAGCAAAACAGAGCTGCACAGGAGACCTGAGATATTCCTGACCCTTTGTATAGCCCACGATAATCCTACTGGCTGAGAAAAAAGTAAAATGTCTGGTTATACATATACAGTGGTGGTTGGAATTACACTAACGCACAAATGTGTGCTTTTCTACCTTGAGCATGAAGTCAGATGTTCTTGTTCTACATGTTTACAATTCATGGCATAATAGTTAAGACACCTGCTTCTCTTATCAATCATTATATACCTTCTCTCCCATCTCCCTCTCCATCCAACTTCTAGAACTAATAAGACCAAGACATTACTTTCAGTATTAATTGAAAACTTGGAGAGTAATTATTTTCTTACCTTTCTTAAGACGAGTATCGTTGTTATATACTCCTATTTAAAGCCTCTCTTTGGAACTGGGAGCTTTCTTTAGTAACAGATATCAGAAAGCAAGTTGCATTGCCAGTGATGTTCCTCCCAACTGTTTAGGGGGAAAAAAGGGAGAGATTTACTTCAATCTTTACTGAAATACCCTTAGAATATTTTACCTCTTCCCACACAAAGCAGGTGCTTTATGAACAGAACACTTCCTGTCTGTCACACCTCTTGGCTACATCATCACAAACCATTTAGAAAAACGTTACACAAAGGAGGATGTTTATGAACTTTTTGCTTTCATCTGAGGCAGAATTTCATACAAAATAAATAGTCTTTTTTCCCCTCACTGATTGGCAAAACAGCAATACTTTCTTACTTTTCCTTCTAAAGAACCAAATCCTGCACTTCTAAATCAGTTCACACTTAAGAAAACTATTTCACTGGTTTCAATAGTTTTGTCAGAATAATGATGGCAGCATTTGACCCCAAATTTCTCAAGAGAAAAAAAATTAAAATTAGAATAAATATTTATTTTTCATCATTGCTTGTGTTAAAGCTAAGCGCCTTCTTCAAAACACAAGTTGGTAAAAAATGTATTTTATTTGTTTTAAACTCCAGGACCATTTTTAAAAAACTTTTGGTGGAATATTTCATGGAATTTTGGTGGTTTTCCCTGAAAAAAATAAAAACCTGAAATCCAATGCTTCTTCAGTTTTTGACAACCTAAACAAGAAAATATTTAAATGAAAACAAAACATTTTCTTGTGAAAATTTGTATTTAGACAAAAGCCATCTGTGTCAGAAAAAATGTTGCAACCAGCTCTATTCAAGGTTCTTAATAAAATGGATGAATAAGTAGAAAAGTGCTAAAACAGGAGAAAACTAACAAGGAAAATCAGAGGGGAAAAAAATTACACAGAAGCATGTAAGCACATGTAATGCTTTATTCACCATTTAACCAAAATGTTCATTTGCCAATTTTACACTGTAAAAATTTGCAACTAACATTGCAAGTTCAAATAAATGCATGCTGTGCAGTTTCCTTCAAGTCTTCTTAAAAAGAAAGAACATTTAAGAACATAATGTCCATGCTGAGTTAGACCAATGATCCATCTTGCTCAGTATCCTGTCTTCCAACAGTGTTATGTGAAGAAGGAAAAAAAACCCTCCTTCGGCAATGTTTTGTTTCACAATTTAATCATATCAAATTCAAATATAAGCTTTCCACAGAAACTATAACTCATACCCCATGTTACAGCAGCTCTCTGGCAGCATCTGCCATACACAGTCCAGCCAATCATCCACATCATCCTCAGGCAACAAGCAGAAAAAGAATTAAGAAAGAACAATGTGCCCTAAATATCAGCAGAATCAGACTCTACTGGACAACATGGGAGATAAATGGAATAGTTAAAGGCAAACCACAGCGAACACCTGGCCACCAGCTTGCAGACATTTAGCTGCAGGACTGTTAGCTCAAGTACTCTGCTGTTGTAGCTCATAAGGGCAGGGTGATCTCTCAGACAGTCAGGACACAAACACACACAAGACTTTTAGCTTAATGTCAATCCTAGGAAATGCATCTGGAAACCAACAGAAAGCCAGCACACTGGTCAGAAACTGGAGTCATATTTTCTGCACCTATAGACAGGGCAGGCATGTGGTCACATTCTGCATCAACCCAGATTTCAAATGGTCTTCAAATGATAGTATCATGGAGAATTCATCACAGTATGAAAACATCATGGGAACTTTAGGGCCAATTTTTCAAAAAGCAGACCACGTGTGTGCACTTTGAGCATAAAATTTTTGGAGAACCAGCACTTATGCATCCAACTGGTAAACTTTAGATGTGCAAAATGCCATGTGTGCACGTGCAAGTGAAACAGAAAATTGGGCTTTCTATATGTAAATTCTATCTGGCCCCAAATGATAATGTTCAAAAATAGCACATACAGTGCTCTGAGAACACTATGTTTGTTTCTGGCAATTGGAAGCCAGGTTGAAGGTTGCTTTGAAAATTTGGTTTTTGCTATCTGTGTAGATCAGGTAGAATCTTATCTATTTTTTTATCTCATCTGAAACCCCTACACATTGTACTTGGGGACCTTGGAAGGATGAAAGGCTGACTTAAAACTGCCAGAATTTGGCATTAATTTAATATAGTCTCTGAGAAAAGTGTCCTATGCAGAAACATATAAGAATATGCAGTCTAGGCAAATTCTCTCCTGATATCCCCAGCAAGGAGCATAGAGCTGGGTTGCAAGCATGTTTATCACAGCCTTAAGAGGGGCTGAATCTGTGTCAGACCACAATTCCTGCCCCAAGATAAGCTAACGGAGTTGCTCTGTTTGCTCGCAAAGAAGAGGCTGTGCCTTCAGAGCTAATAGCTGGGAATTCTAGTCAGAGTGCTGCTAGTTGATATCTGTAAACCACCTGAGAGACCATAAGTCATGACAAGCATGCAACCTCTTCCGCACTCCCTGTTCTCCCAAAATGGCAGTGCTAATTGCCAAGTATAAGAAGTCAAACCCACAGCTCCCTTAGTGGGACTGCCCCCTGGTCCATTTCACACACTTTTCCTTACTTCAGTTATTTTACTTGTCCTAGCAGAGCAGATGTCATGGGTTCAGTGCACTGGCAATAAAGAACCTGCTGTAACTGAGAGACTACAGTTCAATTACCTTGAATGCATCCCTCTGGGAATAGTAAGCCTATTGGTGGCTGTCACCATGTAGTGTCAAGTTTCCTTCTATCACTTAAGGTTCTGAGGTATGCATACAATAGTGTGACTCTTCACTGAGCTTGTGCCTTACAAAAACTAAAAACCAGAAGGAAAAGCCAAAGGAACAGAACCATCGGGCACAGCACAAGCCTGCAATGTCAGAGCTGCAAGGAAGCAAAACCGTTAGATTAATCACTGTCTACCAGCACCGGGCACTCACTCAGAAATGTGATTTTAATAGGTGGTAGTAGAACAAAAGCTCTTCCCACATCTAACACCTTTCTCCCCAAATTAGAAGTGTTCTGCTGCCACTGTTCCTTCCCTGAAATCTGCTGGAGTAAGAGATCCTTGGAAATTCCTTTCAGGAAGCCATCCTGAATTCTTTCTTTCCAAAGCAGCAATGAGATTCAATGCAGCATTACAATGTACAGTTCCAGAAGAAAAACTAATCAGATGCATATTCAGCATACACTTAGGAGCAATTATCACGTCCCACATAATAATTAACACCCAGAAGCAACTGGGAAGGCTCCCAGAGCGCACGAGAAAACTAATTGGAATGAAAATCAGGAAAGGAAAAGCTGTGTGAATTTATTGTGTCTGTATTTGGGGTGGGAGAAATGGAGAAAGACTATATATTGGACCTTTTCACAATTTAGACAAATTAAACATACGAGTACAGAAATGTTTCTTTGCATCCTGCCTCAAGAACTATTAGTACAAAGCTTTACAGAAAAAAAGCCTATTATAAAAGCAGTTCTCTAAAAATAGCCCCCATAGTACTAGAGTTACCAGCTGGTAAATTGATCTAGCACTCTATTTTCAACTTCTCAAAGACAATTGTTCTTGTACATACTCCACAGAGCTGTCACTCAGGCATGCAAAATAAGACAGGTAGGTAGGTAAACATAGCAAACCAGCAAACATTTATAGTTTGCAAAATACTTCACAATTTATTAATAGATGTGCAATAGAGAGGTAAAACCTGAGGACTTTTCAGGGGAAACAGACATTTTGTTTTGAGAAAATAGTGCTCTTTGTAGAATACCCGAGTTAAGAAAAAAAACTTGGGACAAGTGTAAGTAACATGCATTCAGAGAATGGATTCTACCAGCATTATTCATAAAACATTTTCTCTCTATGGAGAGGATGATATTGACTCAGAACAAGATGTATATGCTTCCTTCAAACAGAGAATACTGACAACCCCATGAGAAAGCATTATGGTGTTGGCTGTGGCTCAGAATGAAAGCACAGAGATTGTGTCTAATTGTTGTTTTGTAACATGAACAAGGGGAAATTCTCATTCTGAATTACTTGAAGTAATACTTTACATATAAACAGACAATAATATTTCAGGGATGAACTATTAGGAAAGAATTTAAACATCCACAGATCAAAGGTGCTAAAAGCATGTAGGTTAATTCTCTGGAAATCTGTCCTTTAAGTGAGAAGAACTTTTACATTTCACAGATGAGCTGTACTGGATTAGGAGGAGGAGTAATATTGGCTTCCAGAAATGTTCTTGCAGAAAGCAAGCTGAGAGAGTCCTTGAGCTGAAGTCATAGAGCTAGCTTTTTTATTTGTTTAATTGAACAATATCTCGTATTCAGTTCTTCTCAGGTGCTCTAAGAATCCTTGATTTTTCACTCCCCCATTATGTTCCAAAACACACATTTTTAATGGAGATATTATATTCTCTGACCAATGAGAAATATCATGGCCAGAAATTTGGCTTCCAAAAATCACACATGAAAATATTGCTCTGAATTTTGTTAAAACTTTCTGTACTTACTATCTCTGTATATACTAATGTATACTGTAACCAGTAACCTGGAAAAAAATACAACTATAGCTTCAACTGTAGTTAGCCGTGATATCATAAATGGGAGATTTTCTGATATCACAGGTGCAGCTTTCTGAAGAAAACGTGGAAATTGGAATAAGAGACAGAACAGCTAGAATGGATATTTCTACTATTTCTCTCCTTTGCTATAAGAAGGCTCAAAATATTTAAGGGATCTCCAATCCTTTTTCCAATGGAACACAATCATCGTTTTTAAGGACATCCATACATATCCATCCAAGAACACATTGTAGTTGCTGAATATCTCCATCTGGAGTATTAGTATAGCTTTTCTACTATTAGAGTTTTAAACCTCATAACATTCACCTCACAAGCTGTGCATATTTTAATTTCAAATCTCATTCTGCAACACTGAGAAAAGCCTTGTATTGCTGGAGATTAGAAACTGTGACACACTAACAACAATTTACTACAGCTTTTTAGTGTTTCTTTGTGATCTGTACAAAGGGTATCATTTTTCTGTGTCTGCTAAGAACTCTAGCTAAGTTTAGGTTTTATTTAAAATACATTTCCATTGAACATGAAAACTGCAAGTAGCATGTTACTCAATCAAAAATCCCTATGGGCTCACACCGCATGATTTAATCTACCAAGCCATGAGAGATTTATATAATGCAGTTATAATGTCACCAACAGTGCTGTAATGCAAACTTACAAATGATATAAGAAGGTGTGACAATGACCTCCTCGTGCATTTTCAAAATTACTTTTCATAGATAAGATTATATAATAAAAATTCTATCTTAAAAAATCCATACAAAACCACAGAAACTGCTTCAGGATGAAAAGATGTGGATATTTTATCTTTACATGGATGTATTTTCAGTTGCTTTTGTATGTGTGTTTACTCCACTGTTTAATAATAGCTACAATTTAGAGTCTATGAAAGGTATACAGAAATGAATATCAGTAAGATATGAGAGGGAAAGGCTAATAGCCAGGAAACAGGGTGTCCTTTTTTCAAACCATTCATCACTTTGAGAATTCAGAACCGGTTTGTTGGCAGTGAAATTCATCAGAGTGCCTCTGACAGGTTGGTTTGGGGAGCAAGCCAGTGTTAAATGACTAGCCATTTCAATGAAAAGCAATGCTGGGTTTTGTTTTTGGGGTTTAATTTTATTGTTGTTTTTGTTTAAGTGAAAATGTCTCCCGTATTTAGAAAGCTGCCAATTTTAAACATTAACCTATCAGAGCTTAAACTCCCATCATATCACACACACCCCACAGTTTAATTAACATGGATTATCTTTGTTAGCACATATGATTTATAACACCCCCATTCTCAAACTTAAATTTAAACAGGTTAAATTATCTCATTAGTGGAACATATGGCCTCACTCAGACGCCTCAGCCAAACAAGTTTTGTAGTTCTTGGCATTTTCCTGCTCATTTAGGGCCCGATCCTATTCCCACTGAACGAAATGGCAAAGTTCTATTAGTCTTCAACAGACGCAGGCCCTTATTGTGGGCCTGATCCTGACAGCGGCAGAGCACCTTCAACTCCCACTGAGTTAAATGAAATTGGCTCTCTCAGAACATCTACTTTTTCCAGATGTATTAAGCACTGAAACTACAGGTCAGCTTAACTGCAACTTTATTTCTTGCTCACTCTGTAAGGTATTAGGTACAGTTAGTCGAAGACATGGGGGCCCAACTGGCCTGACTGTTCAATTGTCACTAGCCTACAATGAATGTATAGTCACTTTTTTTTTTTAAACTGAAGCAGTCTACTTCTGCTCTTGAGCTTCCCTGTTAAAACAGGAGAGGTAATTTCACCTGTTTAAAAAAATATGGAAGTGGAAGTAGGCAATAAATCAATTTACAGATCACAATCAAGATTTTATTTACCAGAAGTGCAAATACTCTATTGGGCACAATTAAATACATTTTCCCAGCCATTAAAATACATGGGGGCTGATTCTGCTGTCACTGTAAATCAGGAATAACTTGACTGAAGTCAGTGGACTTACACAGATGTAAAATCAATGTTGATAAGAGCAGACTGCAGCCCTGTATGTGTATTTCTTTAAAATATACCTAGAAAAAACCAGATACTTTTATCTAGTCTTTCGCAGACCCAGAGAATTCAAGCACTGCTTGTCAACTATGTAAATATATGCAGAAATAAAATGTTATTTTAGTGCTTCCTGACAAAATTAAATTCATTACGAACAAATTTTATGGCAAATTATCCTTAAAAATCTGAAGATTGATATCTAGCAATTAAAAGTTCAGCAAATAATGGCAAACAAAGCTATATTAAAAGACATGCATACATCCAGGGGATGGAATCAGCGCCCTTCGGCTTTCTGACTCCTCCTTTTGATTTGTTATTTAAACAAAAGCAAACACTGTGCTTAGCTTGTCTGTTTTCTTTCAGTGAATGTCAGATTTCCAAGCTCTGAAAAGTATAATTCAATGCCATAATGAATGTGTGCTTGGAAATTTAATAGCACAAGCTCACAGGTCTTATTTTCAGTAGTGCTGATTATGGGAGTGGAGACCCCTCTTAGATCTCATGACTCTCATTCCCTCCTTTGAATCCCTTTTCCTGATTAACAATTCTAAACACGCGCACCCAAACACCCACACCCACAATCCCACTAGAGCAGGATTTGAACCTACCTCTAGCACTCTTCTACCATCATCACGTACTGTACATAACCAGCAATGCACAGGCCTCTCTGGAATGCTCCTTCCTACAGAAGCCCCTATGCCTGAGAGGGAGCAGGTGACGATGCTAGTTTTAAAAAAAAAATTTTAATCACCTCTGCTTACCATATCCAGACAAATCTGAGAAACTGTCCCAGACAGATGTCAACAGTGGTGGTTTTGGAACAACCTGATAAATTAAGCAGTGATAAGTCACAAAGATTGGATGGTATTCACCCAAGAGTGAATTGCAGAACTACTAACCAGGGTATATAAACTATTGCTTAAATCAGCCTCTGTACCATTTGTCTGGCAACTACCTAATGTGATTTTTAAAAAAGGTTCCAGAAGTGATCCTGACAATTACAGGCAGGTGAGCCTAACTTCAGTATGAGGCAAATTGTTTAAAACTATAGTAAAGAACAGAATTATCAGACATTGATAAACATGACACAGTGGGGAAGAGTCTACATGACTTTTGTAAAGGGAAATCTTGCCTCACTAATCTATTAGAATTCTCAGAGGGTAAAAAGGAGCATGAGGCCACAGGTGTTCATGTTGACATAGTGCACTTAGATTTTCAGAAGGCCTTTGACAGGTCCATCACCAAAGACTCATAAGCAAAGTACGTAGTCATAGGATAAGAAGGAAGGTCCTCTCATAGATCAGTAACTGGTTAAAAGATAGGAAACAAAGAGTACTAATAATCAGTTTTCACAATGAAGTGAGGTAAATAGCGGGGCCCCCAAAGATCTGTACTGTGCTGTTCCACATATTCATCACTGATCTGGAAACGGGGTTGAACAGTGAGGTGGTAACATTTGCAGACGATCCAAAATTACTCAAGACAGTTAAGTCCAAGCAGACTGGTTACAAAAGGATCTCACAAAACTGCATAAATGGGCAACAAAATGGCAGATGTAATTCAATATTGATAAGTGCAAAGTAATGCACATTGGCAAAAATAATCCTGGAGGCTACATGAGCTCTCTCCTGACATCTGGTAATGAGCTAGGGAAGACTTCATAAACCAACCTTGTTTGCGCAGACATGCCCTTTCTGCCTAGGCATGCACCGTAATGGGAATGCTTTGCCCAAATGATAATTTTTGACTGGCATTGGATCACAGGTTACTTTGTTATTGGGGGCAGGAGTAATAAAGGGTCATTATCCATGTTGTGTGTATAAAATGCTGTGCTTGTCATACCCTGATTGAGGGACTCACGTGCAACTAAGCTGCACTCACTAGACAGGGGACTGAGGTGCCAAAGCCCAGTGGAGTTGAAAGCGGGTGTAGGCTCTTCCTAGGCAACATTTGACCCTTCTTCTTTCCACTGTGTAATAACAGAGCTGATTAAGACTCAAAGCAGAGCAGCGAGCATCCAGAAGGTGGAGTGATGAACGGCCAGAAGAGAGGCCGGAAGGTGGAGCAGTGAGCAGCCAGGAGGCAGAGTGACTGATGCCAGAGCGAGAGCCTGGACATCAGAGCAAGCTAGATGACTTCTCCTGCCCCTTCACCATAGTGGGAGGTGAACTTGTGCAGACGCACCTTCAAACTCTGGTTCTTCTCTAACCAAGGACAACTATGAGTGGGGTTCAGTGGAAAGAGAAAGGAGGGGAACATTAAAGGAACTTTTTGTTGTTGGATTTAAGAACCTGGGGCAAAAGGACACTGCTCAATGTATTATGGGGTGGCTGTTTTGCTCCTGGTTTTAATGCTTATAAATCCTGCTTGTAGCGTTTTCCCAAGTTAATGGTGGGTTACTTTTCCTCTGGCAGAAAGGCTACATACATATAAAAAGTTGGGTTCTAAATTAGCTGTTATCACTCAAGAAAGATCTTGAAGTTATCATGAACGCTTCTTTGAAAGCATCCATTTCCTGTGCAGTGGCAGTCAAAAAAGGTAACTAGAACATTTGGAAACATTAGGGAAAAGATAGATAAAATCGAATATATCATAATGCCATTCTATAAATCCATGGTATGCCTACACCTTGAATACTGCATGCAGGTCTGGTCATCCCATCTCATAAAAGATATCTCAGAATTTGAAAATGTGCAGAGAAGGGAACAAAAATTATTAGGGATATGGAACAGTTTCCATGCAAGGAGAGACTAAAAAGACTGGGACTGTTCAGCTTAGAGAAGAGACTACTAAAGGGAGTAGAACAGAGGTATATAAAATCATGACGTGTATGGAGAAAGTGAATAGGGAAGTGTTATTTAACCCTTCAGATAACACAAGAACCGGGGTCACCCAATTAAGTTAATAGGCAGCAGGTTTAAAAACAAAACACAAGTAAGTATTTCTTCACACAACATCTAGTCAACCTGTGGAATTCATTGCCAAATATGTTGTGAAGGCCAAAAGTATAACTAGCTTTAAAAAAAGAATTAGATTAGTTAATGGAGGATAGGTACATCAATGGCTACTAGCCAAGATGGTCAGGGATGCAACCCCATGGTCTGGATGTCCCCAAACCTCTTACTGCCAGAATATGGGACTGGATGATGGGGATACCTCACTGAAATTGTCCTGCTCTCTTCATTCCCTCTGAACCATCTAGCATTGGCCACTGTCACAAGACAGGATACTGGTGTAGAGGGACCATTGATCTAACTTAATATGGCCATTTTTATTTTCTAAGTCTACCAATTACACATTCTATGTTCTGATCAAAGCAACAAAGTGGTGGTGGCCAGCAGGACTGGGGCCTGCAACCACTGCCATGTTGACCCCATGGGCAGGAAGAGAAGATCAGATCCAACCCACCCCAACATTTGCAGTTGGGTCCCGTTGGGTTCATGTTACAAGGCTCTACTTGGCAGCATAGCACATAACAGTCAGTAATCCATTTAGAGAGTCATTGTGCTGTAACAGAATGACCTCTTGTTCACTCTGAATAGGACTCAAAAGGCTGGGAAGAAGCCCAAAAGAGCTTTGTTCAATCCAGGTAAAAGGCCAGGGCTCAGTGTACATCTAAAGTATGGAATTTTTGTTCAACTTTGTGAGCATGTGGCTTTGGAAAAAAGACCGGTAGGTATGTCCACTGATTGAGCTAGAAATCAGATGTTATTTTGGAAACTTAGGGTATGGCCTAAGATACACTTTGTCCAGGTAGAATAATATATAAAGGACCTTACCAGAGTACAATTCCCTCACTCTTCTCACAGCGTGAATGGCTACTAAAAAGGCCACCTTCATTGAGAGGTGTAAAATAAGCAGGAGGCTACCGATTACAATGGAGGGTCCTCTCCAGAATCAGTAACTGCTTAAAGATAGGAAACAAAGGGCAGGAATAAATGGTCAATTTTCAAAATGGAGAAAGGCAAGTAGTGGGGTCCTCCTGGGGTCTGTACTGGGACCAGTATTATTAAATATATTCATAAATGATCTGGAAAAAGGGGTAAACAGTGATGTGGCAGAATTTGCAGATAATACAAAACTATTCAAGATTGAAGTCTGCTTTGGACTCGAGAGTTACAAAGGGATGTCACAAATCTGAGTGACTGGGCAACAAAATGGCAGATGAAATTCAGTGTTGATAAATACAAAGTAATGCGCTTTGGAAAACATAACCCCAACTATACATATAAAATGATGAGATCTAAATTAGCTGTTATCACTCAAGAAAGATCCTGGAGTCACTGGGGATAGTTCTCTGAAAACATCGACTCAATGTGCAGCAGCGGTCAAAAAAGCTAACAGAATGTTGGGAATCATTAGAAAAGGGATAGATAAGAAAACAGAAAATATCATATTGCCTCTTTACAAATCCATGGTATGCTTACATCTTGAATACTGCATGTAGATCTGGTGACCTCATCTCACAAAAGATATACTGGAATTAGAAAAGGTACAGAAAAGGACAACAAAATGATCAGGGGTATGGAATAGCTTCCACATAAGGAGAGATTAAGAAGACTGGTACTTTTCAGGTTGGAAAAGAGACGACTAT
>ML675624.1:43133252-43254093 GCA_007922155.1 Mesoclemmys tuberculata
GCTTAAACTATCCCATCATAACATCCCCTCCATATACTTATCAAGTTATGTTTATGATTTTTTTTAAAAGGAGACCTACAAGGGAAAAATAAGTTATTGCCTTTTTATGATGTACAAAAGAGAGCCTTAAAAGTAATTTTCTAAAACCAGCAATTGTTTTTTCTCCTTGTTTTTTACATTAGAAATTCAGTTTCTGTCTAGGCTGAAAGATTCAGCACCTCCTGCCCTTTCCATTAAGATGGGGGGAAACTCATGACATACTTGCAAGAAACTAGGGTGACCAGATAGCAAGTGTGAAAAATCAGGACAGGGGCTAATAGACACCCATATAAGAAAAAGCCCCAAATATTGGGACTGTCCCTATAAAATCAGGACATCTGGTCACTCTCCAAGAAACCCTGAAAGAAAACCAAGGAAAGCCAGAATTGAAATTCATGACAATTGTTAGAGTAAATAAAATAAGCAAAGAAATTTTTTTCCTCCCCAAAGCGCATTTTGCAGGCCTTCTTTACATACATCAGAGAAACAAAAAGGCAAATATTTTATTTTTAAAAAGCCTTTGGAGGTCAACTTAAGCATCCTGGTTTGCTGCAGTTGCTTGGAACCCATTTCCTGGAAAAGAAGGTGAATTTTGCTCCTTTTTGTTATTCAGTATCATTTCTTCTCTTCACCTAATAGCTCTGTCTCCTGACAAACTGAAGCAGATGATGAATATCTCTGCTGTATTTATTTTTCTAATTTGCATATGTATCTTCCCTAGAAGCCATCAATTACAAAAGGAAAATTAGACTAGATGTAAAAAGCCCTTTGAATTTTTTTTACTGCCTTGTAAAACAAGTTATTTTTCATTTTAATTATATGAGGAATTCATTAATAAAGCCTGGCACAGATTATTGAACGGGTGTTCATTGGATGCATTTTGCATACTTTACAATCTTTAGCTTTATCCAGAGAAACACATTTTTTCTGATCATTGAAGACTGCTTTTTTCCCTTAAATCAATAATGGCATTCTAAAAAACAATTTAGAGACTATTTTTCAGGCACTGTTCCTTATGCACTACTCACCACTATCGCTGATGTGACAGAGACAAAAGAACAAGCAGGTGTGATGAGGGAAAAGCAACATCAGTGTTAAAATACTGCATAGCAGTGGAAGCAGTTATCTACCACTTCTCTTTCCCTATCTTTGATTTCTGTTTTTTAGTATATCAAATAATCTGTTTCATTCTAATAGACCTTCCCAAGCTTCATGTCAGCTTCCTCTCTCCATTAAAGAAAACAATGAGTTAAGCACCAACTTCCTATGTTATTTCTGAATCTTCTACACTGGAATATAGTTGTTCTAATTGTAGAGGTTGCATGCTCTCAGGTGCTATGTCTTCCTCTATGTTTGAAAGGATCTTAGTACATTTTGGACACAACTGCTATCTTCCTAATAGTAC
Organism: Mesoclemmys tuberculata; assembly: GCA_007922155.1. NCBI lineage: Eukaryota > Metazoa > Chordata > Testudines > Chelidae > Mesoclemmys > Mesoclemmys tuberculata. The sequence continues at coordinate 43,134,697 of ML675624.1, forward strand.
ATTCTAAGGAAGGTTAGCTCACTGGTAATCCTATTTGTTGTAGTCCTACTTCTCCCATCCTAATGCTAACAATCCCTATGCAGACAGCCCCACCAAGCAGGATGCAGAAGGCAAGTGTAAAAGGAGAGCCCCGCATGGGGCACCCTCCTGAATCAGGCCGTAGTACAACAGATGCACCCAACCTTTCATTCGCCCATGCAAAGGAATGTTATGTCACTGTCTGATACAAACCTCACTTCTGAATTTATTCCGATACACCAGTATAGTAGTTCCCCAAAAACCTTGTAACCACAATAAGTGTTCCCACAATGAACATAACGATACAGTGGGTTTTCCATTCCCCTTTTTGGGGACATCACATCCAGGTCACTCACCAGGGAGTCAATAGCAGCACTTCATTCGCAACTGCATTGTTCCTTGATCCTGGGCCCACTCGCCAGGCCTCCCTGACTGAGACTGACTAGTCTTTCCCTCAGGTCTCACCCAAAGGGATTCCCCCTTCTGCAGTGTTCCACACCCTAGGCCTCCCTGGCTGGAAGTCCTACCCACTTCTCAGGGAATACACTCTCTTGCAACAACTCACTTTCTTCCAGGTTTGACTTCCGCTAACCAAGTTGGATCTACCTCTTTTCTTAGGAGCCACTGCCCAAGCCTTCCACTTGTCAGGGATCCCCAACTTCAGTCAGTTCTCACAAACAGCTTTGCTCCAATCTCCTTACTGACAGCTCACAGTCAGGGCTTAAATTCTCAGAGACTATTTCCACTAGCACCCCCAACCTCCACCCCCCATTTGTTACTCTGAACTTCAGCTGGGAAGCTGAGGTCTCGCGGTTCCCGCCCCAAGAGTTTGAAAATATGGACCGGAGCTTTGCTGCGGACAGCTCTGACTGAATTTAAGCCCTATTCACAGTTACTGCTCTCCTTCTCTCTTTTCCTCAGGCAACTTTTTGCTGCTCCTGCCTAACTCTTTAAGGCATCTTTCACCTACCCCCTAAAGACTCTTTCAGGCTCTAACTCGCCAAGTCTCTGACTCACCTGGACTCCTTCCCTCTAGGGCCCAGATGCCCTCTTAAGCCTAAATGGGAATTAACTGACCAGTCACAAGTGTACTGGCATATTGCCACTTACAGGGACAGTGGCACCCTGTGACAGCAAGCATTTGTCATAAGAACATATGAACGGCCATGCTGGGTCAGGCTAAAGGTCCATCTAAACCAGTATCCTGTCCTCTGACCACGCCTGGTGCCAGATGCTTCAGATGGAATGAACAGAACAGGACAATTATTGCGTGATCCATCACCTATCATATAATCCCAGGTTCTGGCAGTCAGAGGGTTAATGAAACCCAAAGCATGGGGTTGCACCCCTGACCATCTTGGCTAATAGTCATTGATGAGTCTATTCTCCCTGAACTCTCTAATTCTTTTTTGAACCCAGACCAGTACAGAGGATATACAATCCCAGGTAACAAAATTCAGAAAGTATATTTATCTCAAGCAAATGTAGTTAAAATGAAAATGGTATTAGGCATGTAAATAGGGCTCAATATTCTAGCAGGTGATCACCATTAAAAAAAACACCAATCAACACTTGGCAACAGTTACCACATAATTAATTGTGATACCACAGCATTTTTCTGTGTTTAGAAAAGAAAATTGAAGTATCTCAAATAATGCAGTTTGTTATCGATTGGTAAATATTAATCTTGTAACACTAAGAACATTATTAGAAAAGGAAAGATCGGAAAATCTGAAAAAACCACAGTTCTAGAATCTTCACAGGCTCACAATTGCACCAAAATTTAAATGGGACAGTGACAAAATGACTAACAAGGAAGGTTAGCCAAAGAATTTAAATCTGAAAGAATTCTGTTAGAAATGGAATCAAGAGGAGATATTTTGATAAATTATGGGGAAGCCAAGAATAAACAGAAAATAATGCTAGTTGTAGGAGCTAAAGGGATAAGAAAAGATTCTATAAAATATATTCACAAAGGAAAATATTAAGGGACCACTGCATGGACAGAGAGCAGCGAACAGTGAGGTATTCATGCTGCATTTGCTACAAGTGGATGAATCATGTGGATAAAATAAGTGCATTCACCTATTCTTTAAAATCATTTTTTTCTGGTGATATCATAACTGGCTCTCCTTTCTGTTCTCATGACGAGCCAAAATACCACAAAAAGGACACAGCTGGATATTTTGTCAGGGTCTTTTGACTCACTGAAGACACCCGACAGAGCTAATGATGGAGCAGGAGGAGGAGAAAGACGACAATACAGACATGAAAGACTTGAACAGGCTGATGCTGCTTACAACTCTCAGTGTAGCCACTGATACAAAGACCAGTGCTTCTGGAGCAGGGCCAGAAGTGCAGACTGGTGGGATCATATCATCATGCAGACCTGGGATGACCAGCAATGGGTCTAGAACTTTAACAGGAAGAAAGTAACATTTCTGGAGCTCTGTGAGCAGCTGATCCTGACCCCCTGGCATCAGGACATATGAGGGTGGTCATACCAGTCCTGAAGCAGATGGCTACCTCACACTGTGGCAGGGCTGTGCTGCTAAACAGTTTGGTGTTGGAAAGCTGACTGGGGATAAAGTGGTGGCAGTGGTTTCTGAGGCAATCTGGTATGAGCTTTACCCCAAGGTGGTGGACATAAAAATATTCCTGAAGTAAATGCTGGTTTTGAGAGAATGGGGTTTCCAAACTGTGCAGGATCCATTGAGGGGACAGTTTGTCCTCCTTAAAGGGCACATGAGTACATAAACCTCAAAGGGTACAACTCCATTGTATGCAGGCTCTTATGGATTTCAGAGGCCAATTTATGGATGCCAGCATGGGCTGCATTGAAAATGTTCACGATGCCAGAGTTTTCTGCCAAGATGGAATCTACGTTCATGGACAAGCTAGGACACTATTCCTACCAAATGACATTGCCAGAAATGGAGTCACTGTCCCAACATTATCCTGGGGGACCCCGCATATCCCCTGTTGCCTTGGCTTGTGAAACTGTATCCTGATCTCAGAGGGATTACACTCTCAGAAGGTGCAGAATGATAATTAAATGTCTTTCTACAGACCCATTTGGATTCCCGCATCTTCATTATTGTGGCTTGCTGTGCTCTTCACAATCTTTGTGAAGATAAGCTGAGACATTTGCTCCCTGCATGGACCTATGATACCAATGAATTGCTGAATCGGTATACTCAGTCAGAAAATGCACCTGTCAAAGCAGGAGTAAGATGTATCCTGGCAACAGAAATCGGGGATGCTCTGTTTCCATATTAAGGACCTGCATGGGCCAATGGAAGAGGAAAAATAGTAGGTTTTTATATAGGAATGTTTACAGTAAATGAGGAACTATCAACACACAATACAATGAGGGGGACTAACTTATGAATCTTTTATGGATTGTGTGTGTTTATGAAATGGGGGAGAAAAGTGCATTTATTTTCTGGAATTATGTACACCAATGTATAGAGAAACTGTGTTTAGGTGTAACTTCCCATTTGTGCTTTAGGATGTGTTTACTTTTATTAAACCTTCACATTAGAAGATGTGATGTAGTGATGGCAATAAACTTTCTTAATAAAATAAAAGCCATTATCTGAATTACAAAAGCAACAAGCTTAAACATTGCCACTGTTACTATTTGAACACCACAACCAGTAATAAAACAAAGTACATAAACCAAACATTGATCAATGCAAAGAGTGCTATCAGAAAGTGCCCTAATTTTGCGTATCCCCTGGCATGTTCTCCTTTCCCTTTCTTGTGTGTTTAGCACACACTTGCCTACATTGCATGGGTGCAGAAGCCTGTAGGGGATGGGGTCAGTTGCAGACTGCAAGCGGGAGAGAGTCAATGCGAGGGTGGAAGACTGCAGTGGGTAAATCTGTCCTGTCTAGCTGCTAAGTCTCAGTTGCAAGGGCCACCAAACCATGGAATTGTCCAGTGTGTTCCTGGTATGCAGTGTATGGTACCATGGAGGAGACTCAGGCTGTGGTTCAGAAGCTGCACTCTTCTGGCCATTAGTGAAAGCAGCCACTCAAACAGGTCTTTCTATTGCCCTCCTTCCTCAACGGAAATTCTTGTTCCAGGAACTGCAACACAAGCATCTGCTTATCCAGTGCAATTCTGTCCTCAAGCTCAGCAGCCTGCCTGTGCCTTTCTTCTTGACTCGCCTCTTGCCGTGAACCATTCTAACTTCGATATTGCAACAGCTTGTTGGCCCTGTCCAGAATGTCCACCATAAGTTCATCATGGAAATGCTTCCTCTTGGAGCAGTCCATTACTGTTCTAGGAGCCAGGCTTCTGGACAGTGGGTGAGCTGCTGAAGTATTGGGAGGAAGAAAAGGTGAGGGGGGATGCCAAGGCACTGGTAGGAGAACTGTCATCATCAGACACACACTGCTACAGACAGCTATTGTAATAATTTTTGCATTGGATCCTATGCTGGAAATCCCTCCCATGATGCAACAACAAACATGGAGCCAGAAACTTACCAGGCTCTGTGGCAAGTTCTGTTTCTTCCATTTCTGCTGCCGGTTTCATAACAGGCTGCTCCTCTGGAGAAACATCAAGAAGTTCCTCCGAGTATGACCCCATGATGTGCTACAACTGTTCCGGCAATAAAGCATCCTGAGGAACTGGTTGTCATCACCAGAGTCATTTCACTGGCCTGATCTGGCACCTGCTGGCTCCTATTTGTTCTGGGATCACCATCTTGGTTGACCAAGTCATTGTGCACCACTGGCAGCAGTGCTCAGCATAGTACACAGCACTTAGTCAAATTCCTCATAAAAGGGGCACGATGACAGTGAGTTCCCAGATGTGTGGTTCTCATCCTTATTTCTTTTAGGTGTGCCCGAGCTTTTAATACTCTCCCTGCACCGGTCATGAGTTGGGTGACTCCCCAGTGCTACCAGCTTCTTTGTGTGCTCCTTCCTGGAACTCTTGCTAAAGTCAAACTGTTTGCTTGCCTCACACCTGAGATTCACCAAAATCCGGCTGTGCTCATGCACCTAAGTAGCAGCATTTTTGGCAAAGGAATTCTTCTGGTCAGTGGCCAGTACAAATGCAGAAGGTTCACTGTGTTTGCAGCTCAGCACTCAGAGTAAAACAGAAAGGTTAAATGCCTAGCAGCTGTACTCTTGAACAAGGGGAGTTGCTTCAGTTTTCTGAGTCAGATTGGGTGCTCTCGCGATAAAGAACACTGGCCCATGGGATTGCGAGATAGAATTTGTGGAGTCTCAAGGCTTGTATCTGGGTGGCCTGGGCCCAGGCTGCATCCATATTTCAAAATTATGAGGTTTGGGACCGAGTGCCAGCAGGACCTGGGCTCAAGCCCTCCACCCTGTGGGACCCTAGGGCATAGGCCCAAGTCAGACAGAACTCTGTGTACAGGGAAGAAGGGGTTGGGCTTAAGCCTGAGTTTGAGACTGGGTTTACACTGCAGCGTAAGGAATTTAAACTGAATTCCTTGTGTTGAAAACTTTTATGCTGTGTGGGTACTGGGCATGTGATTTAGAAAAGCGAACCTATTAAACAACTGTAACTTGTAGGCTTCTAAGGAGATGCAAATCAACTTTGACCAAGAAACAGGAAGATTCAGATGTATTTATACCACACTAGTGCATACCTTTGCTGGGCCAATCCTGTTACAGTTAGATTAGGAGTACATATGCTGCTGCCAAAATAGAATTTGGGATTGCAAATCCATAAAACACTGAACAGGTCTTGAGTGTCAACATGCCACATGGAAAAAATTGCTCACTACAATGGCTGTTCTAGGGGGAAGGGAGGGACTCGTCCCTCTTCTTAAACATGATTTATTGTTGTCTTGTCAAAATATGGCTTATTGATGCCTTTTAGAATGTTGTATTGTTAAGTGTTTTGAATGAGGAAAGCAATTTGGAAGTAAGTACCACAGGTGCTTTAGTTAAGCCAATTTACATTGTAGTTTCTTAGCAATGGGAGAAGTAGGTAAGTTCCACAAGCAGAAATGAAAAACAATTATTGACCTATGTAGAACAGATAGATTGGGTATTTAGGAAGGTAAGAGGGAAGCAGGAGATCAACACTCAAGCCAAAACCCTTTTTTGCTTAACAACACGTTGGGATGGAGTTGAGTGCTAGGGAGAAATCTTCATATGGGTTATTCTGCTTAAACCAGAAAAAGAGATGGATATAATTTAACATCCTCAGAAGAAACACACAATTTGAAGGAACAAGGACTTGTTTCAATTATTAGTTTCAAATAAATCAGTTTCAGCTCACCTCAAAATAAAGAGAGTCTATTTTATTGCCTGAACATGTTTTTAAATTCTCTCTCTCATGCACATGGATGAATAAAATTTCAAAGTAAATAATGATACATCATAGAATCACAAGACTCAGAGATAGAAAGGACCTATTATGTCATCTTATCTGTCCCTCAGCAGCCTACAGGATATTACAATTTGAATGGGGCAAGATGTCCCCACAAAATATATGAAGGCAGTATACGAAGAATATGGATTAGAGAAGTAATAATCATGGAGTTCAGTGATCTTCCCTAGAAACAGCTGCAGCTATGATTAAATTAATTATTCAGGCAGTTCTGCAAATGGCTGCAGCAGGAGCTTGGCCTTTTTACTGCCTTACAAATAGCTATAGAGCATATGCCCTTGAAAGGGGCTATCTTATGGCACTTTACTGTTAAATATGGGATCTCCATCCACTTTTAAAAACCAGTCCTACGTTTATGTTATACATTGTGTCATACAATGGGTGAATTAAAAAATATCTAGAAGGAAAGAATACATTTTCTGTAAAAGATTCAGTATTCCCAGATATGCATACCAGCATTCCCAGACATGCAAAACAGCCATTCATAAGAATCCGTCTAGTATACAGCAAAACACACAATTTATTTATGACAATAGCAAAGTGTTCTATAGAAGGACTGGTGTATAAATCAAGCAGCCTGAAATAGTTAAAAATAAAGAACAAAATATAAAAAGTGTAAAAGAAAGCACTTTTTTTTGTGAAGCACTTTGAAATGAAAAGCACTAAACAAAAGCCAAGTATTTTCAGAGCAGTTAACTGAAATTAAGAAGGGAGCCTATACATCAATGTTGGTGACAGAACAGAGTTCCACATATTTATCAAGTCATGGCAACACATACACACATTGAAGTAGTCAATGGGGATCTAGGAACAATGGTCTCAAGTTGCAGTGGGTGAGCTCTAGGTTGGATATTAGGAAAAACTTTTTCACTAGGGGGGTGGTGAAGCACTAGAATGAGTTACCTAGGAAGGTGGTGGAATCTCCATCCTTAGAGGTTTTTAAGGTGCAGTTTGACAAAGCCCTGGTTGGGATGGTTTAGTTGGGATTGGTCCTGCTTTGAGCAGGGGGTTGGACTAGATGACCACATGAGGTCCCTTCCAACCCTAATCTTCTATGATTTTATGATCAGACAAGGTCCTTCTCCCCAAAACACCAGCTCACTACAATTGGAGCTAAAGTAGTAACTATGCTACTGAATTTCTTAGATTGTGAGATGCTTTAAAGGGCTGAGACTGGGTCTTCCTGTGTGTTTGGACAGTGTCACGAAACTGGAACACAGATAATAAATTACAACCAAATGGCTATGTTAAAGAGATACTAAGGTTGCAAAATCAAGCATTAAAACGTTAGGAAATGCCAGAATTCTATATATGCATTATGATAATTACTTGATTTAATTTAATTACTTGATCACTTTTTTTTTTTTACCGCAGGAGTCCTGCCTCATTCAGTGCACAGGATAGACTGTGCTCAAACAATGAGCAGCTATTCAATATTTCAGTTTATCCTTATTGTTCAATGTGTGGCCCTATGCTTTATTTACTGCAAACACTTCACATCCAACTCTGAACACAGAACTATTAATTTCTTCAAGGTATTTCTAGTGTTCTCACCACAGTATTATACTGGTACATGAACAATAATGAGTTAACACCCCTATGAGATAAGGTGGTATTATCTCCATTTTACTAAAACGAAGAAATTAATCATTCTGTTTTCAGAGTTAGGTTTGAAAGGTGTGCAGTAAACTAGGTAGGGTGCCACACGTTGGAAAACGATTGCTTCATGTTACTTCAGGGAAGTCCTACTCAGTTCCTGAAGACCCGGGGTGGAGCGTGCTCAGTCACTGTTGGCATGGCGCACACACAGTTCAGTCAGCACATAGGTGTTGTGAAGGGACAGAGTATGTTTAGCACAGGCAGAATCTCTGGTGAGTTTAGCAGCCAAATTCTAACAAGTCTCTACTGCTCATGGGTTATTTGCAGTTTTCAAAGACTCATAACTTGGGACAAATTCAGATAGATTTTTGTGAGGACAGCCAAAGATACAGACCTCACACTAATTGAGCCCCTTACCAAATTTTAAGTCCCTGCTGCAAAGCATGGAAGCACTACAGCTTTTCAATTTGAATGGTTGTAAGATTTTTTTTTTAAACTCATTTTTTCCAAAATTTCATTCTTGGAAGTGACTAAATCACTTTCACTGATACTTTCAAAAATATTCAGCCAAAGGAAGGGAAAGTTTCAGCTTGAATAGCTAATGTTTGGAAAAGTTATAAGCAAGTGTTATCAGTGGCTTACAATGGAAAGTTTTACATAACCTTAACTACAGGTGTAACCCGTCCGTGCCCAGGGTAGCCCACTGATAATGCCAGGGTCAGGGCAGGCTGCAAAAGGAGAGCAAATTCTCCCAGCACTGGTGGGTGACACTGCAGTCAGACTTCCCAACCAGCCACAAACAGTGCTTCTGATTCCCCCACTCTGGTTATCAAGAAGCCACTGTGCAAATACACACAGCCCCCTTTACTGCATTTCAGTCTCTGGCTCCCCAAACTGACACTAGGTCCAGTAAAGAGACTAGTTGCTTTAACTCTATGCTCTTTACTAAAAGATTCCCTCTGATCCCAAAGGATCAGCCACAGGACCAGTTCACTATAAGTTTGGATCTTACCCAAAATACCACGCTGCCAGCCAATCCTTTAGTATCTAAAACTAAAGGTTTATTAATAAAAGAAAACAAACAGTAAGAGAAGTGTTAAAGGCTTAAAGCAATCAGATACATACAGATGATTTAAAAGTCCATATACATCAGGTTTCTAGAGCAATTGTGGAGTTGCAGGCTTGTATAGTTCCTCTGGTATACATCCAGTACCTGGATGGGTCTAAGTCCTTCAGTTCAGTTGCAAAGTGTGTTGATCCAGAGGTGTGTCCGCAGCTGGACAGGAACAAAGACACAAGACAAAGACGAAGACGAAGACAAAATGGTTTCTGTGGTTTGATCTTATATACCCTCTGTTACTGGCCATGTGGCTTGTGGAACTTTACTGGAACCAAAATGAAGTCCATAGTCACATGGGCCAATCCTGGTAACTCTTCAGGTATGCCTTTAGTTTCTTCCCGGGCCTCTGGCTTCTGATAAGGCCTTGAATGGGCTATTAAGCAAGCTATTGTCCTGCCGCCTCTCTGTCTGGGGTGTGTCTTCCACAGCACAGTTTGAAATACAGGGATATCAAAGATCTCCATAACTTTCCTTACACATATTACACATGAACACAAATATCATCTTATTCAGCATATCATAACCTTTCTAACAGTACCTGACATGGCATGTCTTACATGAATTATTATGATTTTGACATATTAAGGTCAAACAACACCAATGCCCCCCCCCTCCTAATGCAGCCCGCGTGACAACAGGCATTGCTACATCAACAGGATTTGAACCCCTGGATACAAAGAGTCTTGGTATTCTAAACCTGTTGAGAGGAAAGAAAAAGTGCTGTGATTTGTGATTCCAAAGGTTTACAGAGGGTTCAATCATATAGATGGTCCCTGTTTTGGTCCTTTTGGTTTTGAAAAGAAAAACAGATAGTAGTAGTTTCACTTCTGCAAAAATCAGAATTTAGATTAATCTCCAATTTTATCCAATCCAAAATACTGGGGCTGGATGGGGGATGTTAAAATACCTATCCATCTACTGCTTTCTTCAGTGTTTTTAGTATTTTGTTATTTTCAATTCTAGGTAGCATTTCTTCTTTATGGGTTTCATCCAAAGCCCAATAAAGTCAACAGAAAAGCTCCCCGAGGTTTCAGTGGTCTTCAAATTAGACCTTAAGGTTACAGGCTTATCTGACTAACAGCAAGTTGCTGCTGCCAATCAGCTTGGGTTGTGTCCACCTCACAATGGACACATGGAGGGAAAAGGATGGGAATATTATCAAAGCCCCATAATCAGGGTAAGTGGCAAGGTACTTTTGTTGTTGTCATCTTGAATTATGTGGAGCCCTTATAAGAACTGAGCCTGAAAACCCTACAAAGCCTCTATGAGCAGAAACTCAGAACTGCAAATCTCTATTGATATAAGGGATTTCATACCCCTATTATGAGCATTTTATGACTAACACAGTTGCCCTTTTGTATTATCTCTCATTAAGTGTTTGTTGGAATGTTAAATAGGAACTGTACCTGGTTACAGAACTCTATCATCTCTGTTATAAAGGAATAACTAGATCTATTGGCACTCAAAGTTCCTGTACAAAACAAATTGAACAAAGATATTAATTGAACACAGGAACTATTTCATGCTCACATGAACAGCACACCTATAAGTCAAACGTAGCCCATTGAACTATTTGCTTTCATGTACCTCAATCCTTACTGTGGTGCAGTGTGTATTATGTTTTCTGGTGAGGATTGTTTTGGACGTGGGGCTGATAAAAGTTCTAATGAATGGTATTTATATATGACTGATGCATTATTTATCAATCCATCCAGGTAAAATTAAAACTGAAACACTTTTTAAATTATCTGTCAAATGCATTTATACCCTGAATAGCCTATCAGTTCTTCCCTTGTCAGCCCATGTCAATGAGCATTCATGACAGCAGGAATGAAGGGTATGTAACAAAAACAAATTAATTACAAGATGAGATGTCATCCTTATGAATTTATTAGACAGAGCCAGAGGATGGTATTCTTGTCTGTTCAGGTATCAGGTGGGAGGAGCTTGAAGAAAGCCACAGCATTTCATGCTTTTGAAAGCATGAAAATAACTGATACCAGAGGCCCTAAGTCATGTTTTATGTTCATTACAGACCAGTTTTCACTAGAAAAAAAAATTATATATATATTATATATATAAAGATCTATTTCTAACAGCATACAATCTAGGCAGCAACTCAGGTCCATTTAACAGTATCTCGGTGAAGTTCCTGTGCTCTGTGATTGAAATTACAAACAAAAGTGAGAAAAGAATCAGAAATGGAAAAAAGACCATTTCAAGTTTACTTCGTATGACAGCATCAATACTTTCTACACTTAATTTTCTGAGCTGTATAACACCACCCCAGTACAGAAGAAAGGAGGACAAGAATGGGGCATTTATTTCCCTACCTCCCTGGACACTGGAGAAAATGTAACAAATAGAAAGATCTTTGTGCTGTGTTAGACAGTTAACTCTTGTTTTGTGTCAGATACACAGAGCAGCCAGATACAGAGAGAGGCAGAGGCCAGAATTACTGATGTGGTCCCGTGCCTATTGACAGAGCCGCAGCTGAGGAATGGATCAAAATCCCAAAGTGTAACATGTGTAACTGCTGACAAAGGCCAGTTAAAAATGAGGAGATGATCTGTGATGGCATTTTAGAAACAGAGCAACATCAACTCAGAAAGCTAATGTACTTAGAGAGGGCTGCTATGTTTGGCTGGAGCAGGTATTTGTGAATGTAAAGAGACAGGCTGGTGGGTCAGCTCACGGCCGAGTCCCTCCAAAAAAGAGAGAGAGGATCCTAAGACCTAAAAGTAACTGTTTTCAATCAGCAGCACACAATGGTATACTGCAATGTAATGGGTTTTCCAACACTAGCACTGAGTAGAATTCTCTGTAACGATGACATGCCCTTGGACACTGACAGGGCAATGCCATGCTGACACCTATGCAAGTACAGCATTTTAGAAGTAGCAGCTCCTGTAAGACCATAATGGGAGGCTGCAGCTGGTCAAACACATGCAGTGAAGAAAGGTCTGCAAGGGAAACTCATGAACATTCAGGTGTGTGAGGTAGCTCTACTGCTGGTCTCTAATAGGAAAAACAAAAACAAAGATCTACCAAACTCTCAAAATCTGGGAAATTCAGAGGTAAGTCTCTCCTAGTTCATCTTCTCTGTCTATGATTGTATAGGTCTTAAAATAAGATACATATCATTCACTGGTTTGTAAAGATGTACTGAAATTATTAGGTCTGATCCTTAACCCTGCAAGATCACTTCATGCTGCAAGAGCAACACATGACGACTGCCAACTGGTTACTCTACTGGCTGATGGTTTCATTGTTCTGATGGAATGTATGTATTGTTGGAGGTCATGGTTGTACAGGAACAGATAGGCCCAAGGAGGGCTGTGTGTGTGAGGACAGTTTTTGAACTGGACTTTATATTCACTAGAAGCCTAGTGCAGAGGGTGCAGCACTGAGGTCGTGACTTCACAGCTCTAAACTTTCTGTGCTGCAAAATGGCACTCGTGACCCCCAAAAGACACTTGTTTCTAAACGGTTACTGAAGTTCAATGGTATCAGGTACACACACACCCCACAGTCCCCGGGGAGAATACGCAATGTATTTCTCAAAGAACTGTTCATACCTAGTTATACTAATAGGTCAGATATTTTAACCACTTGGAGTCCACCTTCATACTATATCTTGTGCCAAAGTTAGGCCTGTTTTGATGGCTGCAGGTCTGAAGGATAAACCTTCAGTATGTTAATAATTTTTCTGCTCTATGTACTGTAATATTCCAGTCACTTTGTACTGGTTGAGACATTATTAAGATACAACTCAATTACCAAACCTTTGTCCTTTTTACACTAAATGCCAATGATATACTGAAATGCAAGCTGTCCCCCTACGTGTCTTTCGGTCCTGTCCAAGACCTGAAGAAGAGCTCTGTGGAACTCAAAAGCTTGCCTCCTTCAACAACATAAGTTGGTCCAAAAAAAGATATCACCTCACCCACCGTGTCACTTAATTATTTGCTGCAGGAAGTCTGGTCCTTTCAACAATGACATTTATTGCTAAAGACACAGAGTCCTATCTCAGAGAATTTCCCTTTTTATAAAATGAACTCTCACTTTAAGAATTTGGGTCTTCTTTCCAGGATGGAGATGATGTGGCAAGTCCTCTGATGAAAGAGGTAGTAAGCAGCAATATTACCCCAAAAGCTCAGTGATAAAAAGGCAACAGTTATAAATAGTTATAAATTACTTCATTACAATATATAAAAACAGAAGAGCAAATTTAAAAACCTTCATCTGCGTGTTGTCATCTGATAGTGCAGGTCTGATCTGTAATGTCTAGAGAGGTTGTGAATTTTTCAGAGGAGGGATCACACCTTTCCAGGAGTGAAATCCTTGACCCCACTGCAGTTAACAGGCGTTTGTCATTGACTTCAGTGAGGCCATGATTTCATTCTAGTAGCTTAGGCTCAGTGGTTCTCATCACTTACCACCACGTTTAAAGCAATAAATATAAACACACTAGACCTGCAGTTCTCATACTTGGATGTGCGAAGTAGACCACTAGGAATGATAAGGGAAGTCCCACCACAGAGAAACATGGATGACTGGAGGTCAGGAAATAATTTCTCAAAGTGAAAGTATGTTTCGCAGCTCACTGAAAAACAATTAATAACTGTTGGTCTGGATGTTAGCAAAAGACACCCAGATTTTAGAGTCTCAGAGATGCATTTGTTGAATTTGGGGGGAAGGGTGGCAAAACGTTTGTTTGTCCAGCTTTCTTTGTACTTTTGAAATCCTCTTTGAAACTCCACCAAATATATTATAAAAACAACAACAACAAGTTAGGTGCCCTAAAAATGTTAACAAACTGTACTTCTAAAAATAACATACACCACCTACCAACCATCTGCAAGCTCAGACATGTTTATTGCTATTTGACTCTGACGTGTGCTTTACTGTGATGACAGTTTCAGGATGTTAACAGCTTTCTTTTTCTTTTACCTTTAGCTTATTTCAACAGTGGCAATTCCTGGGCTATAGTACCATTATTCAGTAGCACTGGCAGCCTCCTTTGCACACATCAAGTGCAAAGTGAAATGTCTATTTATTCTGACAGATAGCTGATTATGTGCTATTGAACTTAAAAGATTTTATTTGGTTATTAAATACTTTAGTTAAAAAGGGATTTTATGTCAGTATTATCTTTAGTTAAAAATCACTTTCTTATAAAACCTCTAGTAGTATTTTCCTATGACAGATATATAGTTTTCCCCAGAACAGAAAAACCTGCCTACCTCATTTAGTTTGAACTTAATCCAGCAAAAAGGATCCAGGGTTTTCTAGGTAACACAAATTATGGAAGTCTACAGATTCTGATACTACAATAAGCATGGTATAAAAACCCCTATGGAATAGAATAGATTTTATATTCCAAGTGGCTTGTATTGAGGCAAGAGCCCCAGAACCCCAACTCTTATAAAATCACTTATGGATAACTTTGTGCTTTTAATTGATTATGCTAAGTGTATGGTCAGGCAGGCCCTGTGATTAGAGCCGCCAGGCCCCGCATTTGTTTTTGGCTTAACGCTCCCATTACTAACAACTTCAAAAGGCTGCTAAAACTTCCTAGACTAACACCTGTCCAGTGATTTCCCAATCTGCCCTCATTAACACTACCTCAGCACTTTCACAACTCCCCATCTTGGCCCCAGATCAGTAACTCCTTGGACACCTGTACTGGATCTTGGCCCGAGGTCAGTATCTTCTCGGAAAGCCCCTTATTAGCCTCCCCATATTAATCTCAAAATCAGTATATTTGTTCAGAGTGCCAATAACTAATTAAAACCAAGTTAAGGCCCCCTCCCATAGGGAGGTGCGAATGTTGTTAAGTCATAATGATCCAATCATGCTATGCATAATGTAATGCTATGTATGAATATTCATGTAATCTTTTAGGGTATATAAGGCAGCGCCCCAGTATAATCGGGGCTCAGCCTTTGGAAATGATTCCGCTGGGCCGGTTGGCGCCAATCAATAAACTGCTGTTTCCTCACTTCGGTGTCCGTCTTGTAGTGTGTTCCTGAGATCTTGCTACAGTATTAAGTCACTAAAACAAGACAGGCTGAATCAAGGTGTGGCAAAAAGAATAGTCCTTTGAAAACAAAAATTAATGTCTTATTTTGTATTAGGTGCCTCAATATCATGCTATCAGAAATGCACACGTTAGACAAAAAGGCACAGGGTCCTAGGCTTGCTGCAGGACTGACTCAAATATTTCAATGGTTTACAATTAGAGATTGGTTTTGAAACCAAACACAGTAAGTTTGTAGCTCAAAATTATGTCTATTATGGCCAGAATCTGAACACCCTGAACATTGGGAAGTGTTCGATTCAGATCTGAGGTTTTCAATTCTGCTCACTAAAGAGATACAAAGATCAGTCTGAGATCCAGATTTGGATCCAAAGTTTTGGTTCGGTCCCATTTCTCTAAAACCTCTCCCCTCCATTGAGTGAGTTTATACTTGATAGTGAGTGTTTAAATAGACAGACAAAGCATTTTCCCAAGTGACATACACAGTATATATAAAAAAAACAAAACAAAAGTACATTCCTAGCTGAGTGGGTGCCAGTGCATTAGATAGAAGCCTCTGTTTTAGAAAAGAACAAAGTGATCTTGTGGTGGTGAGAGATGTTCTGCTTCTGTGGGTTGTCATGGATAGCAGGGAAATATTGGATTTCATCTTAATTTTCCTTACTGTTTACCTGTAAAGGAATGATAAGATTTGTGACCATCCTCCCCCCCATCTTAAACAACAATTAATGAAATACTTAGGTTGAACTCTTGGGCCCCATTAAAGTCAATAGCAGAATTACCACCCACTCACCCTTATAGTTGGGACTGAGCCTACTGCTGATATATATCCAAAGATGGCAATTAGCAATAAAATGACAGCTGGAAAAGATCACACGAAATACACTGAAATCAACACTACTTTGTGGCAGCAGCAGTTATTGGCTAACCCTTGTGTGCAAGGCACTGTGAAACCTGCAAAGATTGAAAGGTAGGGACTAAGAAATTCTGTTGCAAAGGACAGAACTTGAGCAACCATTTAAGAAGATCCAGTTACAAATACCTTAAAACATGTTTGTAGTAACCATATATGAACATGTGACATTTTTCATGACAAATTCTTATGACACTGGCAAGAGGCATACCCGAAATCCAGAGTTGTGACGACAGTGTTGAAGGCTGAAGATGCACAGTCTCTTATGTGTGCCATAGAAGCAATACCCCAGTCAGAAATCACTTCATGAACAGCAAAAACTAAACAAAACAAACCGCCCTCCTGTATCTGTGGTTACTCACTGTTCCTTTATGCTTGAACCCTTACCCACACAACACTGAAACACTGTTTGCCTGTGTTCAGTCATTGCACAGCAGAACCTAATCATATCAAACCCAAAAAGACCAAATAAATGCCAGAGGACAAACTGATTGCCAGAGGACATACTGAAGTATTTAACAACTGTCTGCAAAAGAAAAACAAGAAACAGAGACTGATCCCCAGCCCCTCCTAAGTCTTCTTTGTGTAGCACCACTGGTGGTAAGTCAACTTGAAGCTGGCCCAAAGCAGCAGCTAAGGATCCCCCTTTCTGAAGTGCGCTAAAGATGAGATGTATCATCAGTATTCCAGGGTAGGGCTGGAGTATGACATGTGCCAGCCAGGATCACCATAGGAGTGGTAACTTGAGAGTTTCCAAGACTGACAGCATCCAACATCACCAGGGTGCTGTGAAGGAAAAGTGGAAGAAACCCACCTATTATTCTTCCACACTGCTCTGGTACACCTGAGGATTTAGTCCAGAATTTGAAATATACAACCCACAAAAATTAAACCAAAACGTAGAATCTGTTCTTCCCTCCATGTGGGAGTTACCTGCATACACAAAAAGAGGAGTCCCAGAAAAATGTTGTATGCAACAGTAATAATAAGCAAGCTTTGACTCTCAGTAGTAGGAATGAAACTTTTTTTTAGAGAAGCATTTTTTACTGGGGATTCTGGGACAATGGGGCAAAACTTCTAGACTTTTTCTGCAGCCTGTTATCAAACCAGTCCACAATCCCAAGTATTGCTCTGTTGAGAGGATCTTATTTTCTCCAATAATGTATAAGAGCCTTTGTGCACACAAGGAGACAAGTCTGCCTTCCGTATAGTCATCAAGGACCAAACTTGTATTATATTTTATTTCTTTGAAGGCTGGAAACTTGAGCTGTTTTGGAATGATAATTGACTTCTATTTCAGCACCATAAAGAAAAGAAATGTCATCTATTATGAGTAATTAATTGCATTAGGTATTCACAAACACCCACAATGGTTTGGAGAAAGAAAAACAACACTTTGAGAAAGTTACGCTTTTATGAAAGCATATATTTTTAGAAATTCAGAAGAACATCCAGAAGAAATTGACAGTGGGATTTCAAAGCACATAGTCACGTGCAGTGTCCCATGTAGGTGCATGTTTTGCTAACTCTAGTACTAAAGACAATAGCCTTCACTAAAGATAGGCTTTCCTTTATAAAAGCTGTTTGCTATTGGACACAGGCTGATTTTAGCTTCCCCACTTCACAGGTTTTCTTCTTTTCTCCACTCCATCTTCAAAAGTTTCATCATTATGACAACTTCACTATTCTTCTAGGGGAAAAAAAAAAAAAAAAAAGACATCCCCTCTCCCTAGAATCCATCATCTCCACTTCACACATCAGCTGGAAGGTACCACTCAAGAGCAATGCAAAACATTCTCTCTCCTCTCCAGTAACTGAGCATCCTGCCCCTGTAGCACTGTTGGCTAACAGAATAAAGAGCTAAACTTGATTCACAAGTCAGATCCTCCTGTGACTGTTGGCTTAATGTCAAATAATTATCTTTCCCTTTAAATAATGAATTTCACACAGATTTACTCTCTAACTAGCTCTGATGCTCAGAATCCAAAATTGCAAATCCCACAGCATTTGGTGTGTTTCTTAAATCTCCAGTTCCTGGAATCATGTGACTATGCAAGAATCTCAGCTTTAATGTTTCAGTAAGTTTCTAGCCCTCCTGGATATGGAGAAAAGCTTGAAAATGTGGACTCTGAAGACCCAGTAGCAGCAAAAGCAAATAAAGAGGTCTACAGTTTGTTTTAAACATGATTTTAAGCTAGCGGCTCTTACCCTTTCCAGACTACTGTACCCCTTTCTGAGTCTGATTTGTCTTGCTTACCCCCAAGTTTCACCTCACTTAAAATTCCTTGCTCACAAAATCAGATACAAAAAATACCAAAAAGTGTCACACTATTACTGAAAAATTGCTTACTTTCTCATTTTACTACATCATTATAAAATACATTTCAGTGTATGGTGTATAAAGCAGTATAAAACAAGTCATTGTCTATATGAAATTTTTGTTTCTACTGGCTCTGCTAGTGCTTTTTATGCAGACTGTTGTGAAACTAGGCAAAATATCTAGATGAGTTGATGTACCCCTTGGAAGACTTCTGCCTACCCCTGGTTGAAGATCACTGTTTTAAGCAGTATTGCCTGGAGCACAGATTTCTGCCTTACCTGCCTGTTCTCATGGTTACTATATTAAGCCCCCAACGCTACTTGCAATACCTTCCATTCCAATTTATTATCTCCCAGTATCAGTATCCACCACAGAAGTTAGCTAGTTCTCGTTGTGAGAAAAATCAAAACAGTTCCCCCCCCCCATTGCCCACCAGCTACCAATACTGACATGGGTGTTTGGGCTCCGTTGCTAGCAGGAGTATTCTAACAAGGGAAGCTGCTTCCTTGCTGGAGACGAAAAAAAACTCACTGAGCAGCTGACATATTGTGTCCACTAAAAGACCCTGATGAACCACAGTCCCAGATCTTGTCAAACCAATGAGCTGCAGTGCTGTGCTGGCATTGCACCATCAGGACAATCAAACACAGGACTATTTCTCCCTTACTTGTGACCTAGAAGAGGGCCTGGGGGGGGGGAGGGGAAGCCACATTCTGCCACAGTAAATCAGATTAAAAGCCTTCACTACTCACTTTAACAGGCTGTGATTTCTTTAGACTCAAACAACTTCCTTAAATCTCCTTAACATTTTGAGCAGACTGGCGGGAAGATATCCAGATTATCAGCTTTTGATGAGTTTTCAAATATGGAGTAAGCCTGTTCCTCCAGTGCTAAGGCTTTGTGAGTAGCATCCTAAATTGAGTACTGGCATTTAAGTGATTTTCTAAAAACAGCAGCAATACAAATGCCAATATTGATGGCACTGATAGGGAATCTATTTTATTGTTTTCTACGCTGTAGGTGTCTATTTAAGCCCTTCCTAGGAAAAATGGGTATGCTCAGCATGATCCCTGTTGGACTTCATCAGGAGGCTGCTCGTCACCCCATAATGGGCCTTGGGGTTGGAGAAGATTTAAAATCATCACTGAACAGGCTGATTAACATACTATGTGTAGGCCTTGTTGTGAGATTCCATAGATTTCCAGTCTAAATGCTGCCACAATCTTTGATTTTCGGGGGGGCGGGGCCCCACGGGACGCGACGACACGACACGACAATATGGCCATTCCTACTAAAAGTTAAAAGGAAGTTAAAAAAAAAAAAAGCATTTTGAGCACAAACGGGAGGAGATCAAGGCATCAGGACATGGAATGTCGGTGAAGAAGAAACTGATTTTACCATGAGCTCTTCAAACGTTATACCATGCTTGGGAACAATGCATCACCACTTTAACGAGAAAATGCACCATTCCATTACGGACTGGAGGAAAGAAAAATATGATGTGTGTTTATTACTCTCATGGTGTGGTGTATCTAAAGGATTATACAGTTTCAGTAGAACAACATGAAAGGTAAATACTTTTCAATTATAAAGAAATTCAGCAAATGCAAATTAATAATATTCCTTCCACTCAGCCTGAAATTGCAACATTCAACATTACCCATTGCCAGATTGTGCCATTCAGTGGTAAGCATGGAACAACACTGCAAAGGGGAGTCCTCTGGGAAAGACTGTGCCCCGGCATAGAAGAGAAGTGGGTTATGCTGCACCACCTCTACCACTGGTTTTCTCCTCTCCCCTCCCTCTCCACCCAAGCTCACTTGAGCCAGTTCTAGGAGGGAGCAGTCTAGCCATTGCAGGGGACTCAGGGGGTTGCTAGGTTCCTTGAGCCCTCCCTGCTTTGTGCAATCTGACCCTTGATATTCATTGAACTATGTAAACAGAAGGGAAAGGAAGCATTAAATGGAAATCAGCCCTCACTTTACCACACTGAACACGGCGCATTCCATCCAACTGCTGTGTGTCTTCTAGTCTCGCGTAACTAATACAACTGGAGTACATTTTAGAGCATTTTAGTAATACTGTAAGTTTATTGTGCGAATAAGGAGAAGCATTCAGCCATTAGTAAAGTACTGTAAATTACAAAGACCAATCCTTCGTTTCCTGTGAATCAAAAATGTTGGTTCATTTTGTGGAGGGAAAGCATTAACTGCTAAAACGTATTCATTGTTTGAAATATGAATAAGTCATGCATCTGTTCCTGAGTGAAAAACAGACTATATCATCCAGTACTTAATTACATTACTACAGTAGCTGGATCTCAACAGCCCACATTGACTCAGAAAACATTCTGCAACGTGACAGAGCTGGGCAGTATCAACACATACATTGTGAGAAGTCAGCCTCACTTCCACTGAACTGCTGACTTATGCTTGCTTAGCCTGGACAGACACAAATCAAGCTTTGTTTGCTTCACTAAAGAAATCTTTAGTGCCATCTTACATACAGAGAGCCCCTTCTCTTATTCCTGGAAGTCACAAGGATGAGTTCCATACCTCACTAGACTAAAATTAAGTAGAATGATGGAGAAAAGGAAGCCAGTATTTCAGAGGGAGGCAAAAATGTTGTATCTTGACATGACTTTGGTCTGACCTCAGTTGTATGCAAGTTCTTTGAAATTTTTGAAAAAGGAAGTTGTTAAGCACAGAGATAAATGGTAATTGGGATAATACACAACATGGTTTTACAACAAGTAGATTGTGCCAGACCAACCTGATCTCTTTCTTTGAGAAAACTGATTATATTTTTTAGACAAATTAAATGAAGTGGATCATATCTACCTGGATACAGTTCCACAGGGGAAATTAGAAAAGATGTGGACTAATATGAGAACTGAAAGGCAAATAAGGAACTGGTTAAAGAGGGACTGCAACAGATCACACAAAGATAAATTGTCAGGCTGGAGGTAGAATACTACAGGAGATCCTCAAGGATCAGTCTTGGGACCAATCTTATCTAAAATTTTCATTAATTACCTTGGCACAAAAAGAGGGAGTATGCTAATAAAATCTGCAGGTGACACAAAGTTGGGAGCTATTGCCAATACAAAGAAGATCTGGAAAACTTTCAAAATGGAAGTAGTTGAAATGGAATGAAATTTAATAGTGCAAAGGGTTAAGGACACTTTAAAGTCAGTCAGTTTGTGACTAGAGTCAAGAATTTTTGCTGTAAGTGAGGGACATATCAGTTGAAAGCGATGGAGGAGGAGAAAGACCTGGGTGTGCTGGCTGACCACAGAATGACTATAAGTCGCCAATGTGATGTGGCCATGAAAAAGGCTAATGCAATCCTAGGATGCATCAGGCAAGGTATTTCCAATAAAGATAGGAAAGTGTTATTGCCATTATACAAGCACTGGTGAGACCTCACCTGAAATACTTTATGTAATTCTGGTCTCCCAATATTAAGAAAGATGAACTCAAACTGGAACAGATGCATAGAAGGGCTACTAGGATGATCAGAGGAATGGAAAAACCTACTATACAAGAGAAGACTCAAAGAAATCAAGAAGCTTCCCTCTCTCCAAGTACGTCAGAGAGATAAATACTAGGGTGGGAGGGCATTGTTTAAATTAGGTGCTAGTGTAGACACAAGATCAAGTGGATATAAACTCGTGTCAATAAGTTTAGGCTTGAAATTAGGTGAAGGTTTCTAACCATCAGAGGAATGAAATTCTGGAACAGCTTTCCAAGGGAAGCAGTGGGTGCAAAAACTTAACTGGATTCAAGACTGAGCTTGATAAATTTGTGGAGGGGATGGTATGATGAGACTGCCTACAATGATATGCGGCTCATCTTTTACTGCTAGTAGCAAAATATCCCCAATGGCCATAGACGTGGCACTAGCTGGGGAGGCTCTGAATTACTACAGAGAATTTTTTTCCAGGTGTCTGACTGACGGGTCTTGCCAACATGCTGAGGGTCCAACAGTTTGACATAACTGAGGTCAGAAAGAAATATTCCCTCAAGTCAGACTGGCAGAGACCATGGGAGTTTTTCGCCTTCCTCTGCAGGAGCTGGAAGACATCCCAATTGAACAGATTTTCTTATTAAGCATGTCCATATTAAATGGAGTACATTATTATTGGCTCAGCTTCTACATGACTTTTACACATTACGTGGAACTCAGGGAGCATTATATATTGTTTTCCCACTGGTCAGTCCTGGCACTAAAATTATAAATAAACGTTACAGTCTTTTACCAAAATAATAGTCGATGAGATGTGAGGTAACTAATAAGGGATCATTCCCAATGCAGGTCTTTGCGGTCTATTGATAGAAAATTGTTTTTACAAATTGACAGCTTTCCCATCTAGTTTCTTATTGAAATAAGTCTTCAAGCAGATGTTCTGACTCCTCTCACTACAGCACTCAGTATCTCATAAATGTCAACAAGAGAAAAGTTTCTGCTCTTCTGTGCTCCTCAAAGTCTGTTTAATAAGTCAAAGTCTGTGCTATAGTACTACAAAACAGTTTTTTAAATTAGAAAAACAGGCCTTGCAGGGGTGAAAAATATCCAATGATTGCCTCACAAACCTTTTAGGATTAAATTTCGTGTACTTGGCATGGAACCTGAAACAAATATTGGGCATATGTTTCATTTTTACAAGATGATTACATTTCATAAACCCATGACACTTACTCATTTTACTACATTGGATTCTAGTTCATCTGGAGTAGTAAAATTAGAAAGAAGAAATACATTAAGAACAATTGTGATTGTTGTAGGGTATTTACATGTTTGCAGGGCACAAGGTAATATTCAGTGTTGAAATTAAGCCCTCTATGTATTTTCAACACAGTCTATTATTAAACATTTAGCATTACTTTGTATGCAAATTATAGGCACTGAATTATACAAAGCCCACATTTTAGCTTCCTAATCTAAAACAGAGAGTTTAGGAACAACAACAAAGCCCCAACTGTCAAAGAAAGGTGGAGAAAAGATTGATACATTTTACATATCCAAAGTACTAAATCAGGTGTCTTACTAAAAAAATTCCTAACTTGAATTTATCAGCTACAAAGAATATTAAACTTTTATAATTAGATTGCTGGTACTGAAAAAGCTGATTGGCAACTACTATCATGTTTTACAAAATAATGAAAATTGGCAAGATAACAATTTAACATATTGCTATATCAGCACTTTTCCTACTTCTTTATTATAGTGCAGGTTTTGAACACAAACGCTAACACACGGGATAAAAAAAAAATCATAGGCCTTATGCCACAAAGCCAAATGAATTCCTTTTGTATCATCAGAGGTTTAAATATGGCCATCTGGTGTATCAAAAGCACCTACATATTGTTCCAAATTTTTCGTTATCCTCTAAGAGGTACTTATTGAGAGAAACTCTGGCCCCAATGAAGTCAGTGGCAAAACTCCCATGGACTTAAGTGGGGCCAAGATTTCATCCGCTGTATCTTGTTAACAGTGATGAGTTCTTAAAGGCTTGGCCTACACAGATTTTGTGTAACTATTGCACAGTCAGGGATGTGATCCAAAATAACTAAACCAGTACAATCCCTAGTTCAGATGCTTTTCTCTCAGTATAAAAATGGCTTATACAGGAATCATTTATGCCTCTTACTGTATAGGAACAAGCTACAACAACATAAGGATCTTTATAGAGATATTACGCCATCCACATTGTGGGGGTTTTACCACTTTAACCATCTCTGTATAGTTGTGTTTACAACTAAACAACTTGTGTGTTTAGACAAGTCCATAGAAATCATAACAAATCCAAAGCGATCTAAACATGCAGAAATACTGTATTACTAAAAGTTGCCTTTACTTAACAAGCCATGAGGAAGTGTAGTCCTGGAACATTGGCTGGCATCTGATGGAGCCAGGTCATTCTTAGTAAGCATCTTTCAGAGAGAACGGAAACTGACAAGAGTTGATCAGACACCTAGAGCTAACAGTAGCAGTGTCATCGTGTAGCTCAGAAGGACTAGAGCGCTAAGGTGGACTTATTCTGGAAAGAGATTGCCTAACTGTGGCTAAGTGCAGCAGGGAGCCTGAATGTTTTTACTTTTAATGCTCAATCCAGCAAGCCCTTAGTAGTGTAAGTAGTTCATATTCACCAAAGAAGTTCCCTTAACTTTAGTGAAGGATTCCTGGACTAGGCAATTATTGTTTTACCAAAGATAAGGATATGTTTACTGCTTACATTTAAGTATTTGGGTTTTTTTAGTATTCTCCTGCATCTATATTCTAAGAGAAATAGCTTTTGCAAACAGTGGTCCCTCTGTACATCCTTACACTCTGATGTTAGTGTATTTTAATAAACATTTTTTATTTCACTCCATGGGATTTATTTTCAGACATTAGTAAAAGTCAAAAAGGGTGTGCTTAATCTGATAATGATCCACATTGAAATCATGCTATGCTCTACCAGTGAGATGCCAGCCATTTCCTTCAAAATTCACTCTTAACATAGGCACTGAAGTGTACAAAAGAGAAGGCAATCAAAGCTTAGCATGGTTGCCATGTAAAGGTAATGGCAGCTATGCTGTGTGAGAAATGAGCACATAGATTGGACGTGGAGTCTCAGTAAGGCTATGTTGAATGAAAATTTACTTCTGGAGTTACAAGTTGAGAGCATATTTAAGGTAAACATTTTCAGATATGTTTAATTATCCCCAAAACAACCATAATTCTGAATTTCATGGGATTGTAAAGTTCATAAAAATCTAAATATATGAATATGCACAGTTCAGGCACCCAAACAACTTTAATGCTGTTCTGAAATGACCCTGTGCAACAACAATACAAGTATTTTTGAATCACAGTAACATTTGTGGTCACAGATTAAACTGAATTTTTAAAAAACAGATTTAAAAAAAAATCTTCCTCATGGTGCTACACAACATACTTTTTGCCCAATCTAAATTTCCACCAGGTTCTCTCACCTTTATACTATAATTTTCACAATGACTAAAGACCACTAATCACTTAAAGGCAAGTTGTTCAAGGTAAAATCTGCTACTCCTATTGGAACTCAACAGATTTAAGTTCCTAAATGACTTGGGTATTTCTGAAAATTGGACTCAGATAACAGAAATTCTGGATATTTCAGAACCTAGACAATAAGAAAAGGATCTTGGGCATTCTCTTTGGGGGGCTTTAAAAGTAGCAAAGTTGAAAATGGTCAATGCTTTACTACTTTCAGGTGCCACATGCCCATTTTGACTTTAAACAAAAATCCAGGCTTTATATAAAGTAAAGTTCCATTTTGACCCCATTCTACTGGGATCAGTTAACAAGAGAAAGAGTACTCAGTTTGTACCTTTTAAAACTAATGATTGAGGCAGCAGCACAATAAAGTTGTTGGTATTATTTAATTCATTTTGCTAGCTTATGTAGTTCAATGTTTAAATCATTGTTTGACCCTCCAAATATTGGTGAACGGAGTCTACATTATATAATGATGCCACATAATGTTGAATTATATTTAGAAACACTAAGAAATGAAATAAGAGGGGGAAATATATTTGAATGTTAAAGTGAACAGCTAACCACAGGCAAAAAAAGGCAAAAGACAAGACATGGGGTTATTCATAAAACCACTAACAGGCTTGTCTAAATTATGTAATTGTAAAATGCTGCTCAGTTTTTCAGTAACAGCAGTAACTAAAACTCTCGCAACACTACTATGAAATCTGATGATCTGAAATTTAATTTGCTTTAAAATTCTCTTTTAGAATCTGGAATTGGATGAACTGTCTGCTCTGAAGGAAGATTTCTGATAAAGCAATTCAATACTCTACAATATAAACTACTAAGGCTGTTTACTAGTTTTGTATTGACTTTTGAAAGAAGTGGTGACAAAGTGAGCCCTCCACCAACTGACATTCAGTGAAGGAAAGCTGAGGAATAAGAAAAACCATGTAAAAAGTGAAGATATAAAACAAGACATTTTGAGCACTGATGAAAAGTAAAGTCATTGTTTAAGAATTAGAGGAAAGAAAAAGAAACTAATACCATTAAAGTTGAGATGTTGCACAACTGCCCATTGTAACTAGCTACGGAGAGATATTTTGCCATCTTCATAGCTCCCATGTTTAAATCCCTTTCCTGACCTAGTCTACCAGGCCTTTACTCTCCCTTACCAAAATACTTCATTTAAAATACAGTAGCCCAACTCAAGCTGTTTTTAGCAGAAAATACAATCACCTCATTCTGCACCTTCCTGTGATACTTCCACCCTCTAGTCAACGGGTACAATGTGTGTGTGTGTATTATTCTGTCTAACTAGAGCAGTGGTTCCCAAGCTTTTCTCTGCCATGGCACACCTTGATACCTTTTAGTTGTTTTGAGGCACACCACCATACAGTCTCCAAATGAACTCATGGATATTCATGAGCCAGCTCAGAACTCTTCAAGTAGATTTCCAAGAAATTCCGTGGCACACCTGCTCAGGCCTGACGGCACGCCAGTGTGCTGTGGCACGCCAGTGTGCTGTGGCACGCGGGTTGGGAAACACTCATCTAGATCATAAGGTGTTTGAAGGCTGAAGCCACATTCCCTCTTTGTTATGCCAACTACCACCAGTAAGCTTGGTGCTATACAAACAACCAGTGTACTTATTGTGTGTCAACATTTTCATTTGTGGCCATTAACAACATTTGCCTAATGGCTAGAACAAAGGCAAAAGTCAGAATCCTGGATTTTATTCCCACTGCTGCCACTGATTTACTTTGTGATCTTGAATAAGTCATTTACAGCTTGATTTTCAGACTCAAGAACACCCATCTCTCAAATATATATGGAGATCTGTCTGCTCAGCAACTCTGAAAATCTGGTCATGGATCTTTCTGTTCTGTTTCCACAGATGGAAAATGGGTGTACAAAAAATGTATTTTTGTAAAGAACTTCCAATGAAAGGTGCTAAAGAAGTTCCAAGATTTATGTCGTACTATAACTCTCCAAGTAACAAATGGGTTATGTTGTTTTACTCAAGGTCAGATTAGTATCTTCCCCACCACCCCTTTCCTTTCTTCTGGCAGCCTAGCCACCAGATAATGAACCTAACTTGCATGAACTTCTCAAGACTGACCTTGTAGACATACAGGGTCTGATCCAAAGTCCTATGAAGTCGAGGCCACATTCTTCTCTCAGATTAGCAAAATGAGAGCCTTGCATACACAGGACAGCATTTAACTTTTATCTGGCACAACATGTTGAAGTGCTGTTGCCATGTGTTCTGGATTTGGCTTGTCAGCACTGTGGAAATACTCTAAGGCTCACAACATTTTCAACAAACTATAGACATCAGGTTATTATTCACATGATAAGTAATAGTATCATGAGCAGAGCTGGTCAAAATTTTTCACACGAATAGTTTATTCATCAAAAAAATCCAGTTTTGGTTGACACAAAACCATTTGTGAATTTGACATGAATAGTTTTGGCCATTCACAAAATGGCCAGAGGAGGAGGTAAGGGTGGGGTGGTGGTGGTGCCACTCCACCCCATCTCCTTTTATCCCAGTGGTTAGGGTACTCACTAGTTACATGAGAAACCTAGGTTTGAATTCCTGTTCTGGAACAGACCCAAAGCTGACTTTTTCAATTCACCAAAAATTCCAAAAAAAGTTAAGATTCAGTTCAGCCTGAGCCAAAAATTCTCTTTAGATTTTTCATAACTGCCACCAAAACGAACAATCAGTTATTGGGCCAGCTCCAATCATGAGACACTATTTAGAAAGAAAGTATAAAGGAAGACAGGCAGATACATAGTCCGGACCAAACATAAAAAAGAAGCATTAGGGCTTTCATTGGTTACTCTGTGCTCACATGGGCTTATGGATAAGAGTTAATTTCCTGTGGTGCCACCCCCTTCCCTTCACAAGAAGATATACTAGTATTAAACCAAATCAATTCTCATTCAGAAGATTTGGCAGATGAATAGTTCCTTTTCTATATAATGCAGCAGGTCAAAGCATAATGTATAACCTTGTAGTAAATCTAACCATTAAATATGAACCAGATACAACTGCTGTGATTCAGAAAGATATTACAAAGGGTGGGTTAGGGGAGTTCATGGAATATTGTTACTGTTTTTATAAAAGTGACTATAATTCATAAAAGTGATTGAGGCATTTCTGAGTTCATGTAAGACAGACAGTGATAGTCAGACATAGGCACACAGAAAATGAGAAAACATTTATGAAAGAACATATCTGAACAGTTTAAAATCACTGCACAAAAATGGATTGGGGAAATTGAGAAAAATCTCACACTGTACATTTGTAATTTTCAACAGGGCATTATTTAGACAGCTTCCATTATATCTGTGCAAATTTAGACAATTGAAAGGTCGACCCATTAATTTATCAGTAATGCATGTTTATAAATGAAGAGAGGAACACCTCTAATAGCTCATTTTACAGCTGTAAAAAGAACCTTTGCGATGGATTAGATAAATAAATCTCTCTAGCATTATAGGGAATAAAGGGAAAATATATATGAAAGAATGGTCATTCTTCCTCTCAGAGAAACAAGGTTTAGAGTTATGCAACAGTTATACCTCAGAGTCCAACAAAATAGAGACCAGTCTGAATTTCAAAATGGAAAAAAAACAAAACAAAAAAAACCTCAAACACACACACACGCAGAGGAACCATTCTTTACAAATAAGAAGTTACGTAAATTAAGCACAGGGTCATTTTAAAGAAAAATACATGCTATAGAAAATGAATCAACTGGAGAGCTAGTTGCTTCCCACTTCTTTACAAGCATGTAACCGCCAGACCTTTCTATGGTGGTTTTCAATTTACAAAAGCTAAAGCAAGTCATGTGTCATTGTACGACCTTGTTAATTTCTAATCCATTCTAGGAGCTATAGATTTTACACATTTACATAATTACATGTCCTCTCCAAATGAGAATTCCTTAATAGGAAATAACCTTCCTTACTTCTTTGATATGCTGGAAGGCCATGATCCAGCAAAGTACATGTTTCTTTAAGTATGTGGGTAGTTTCACTGAAGTAAAGAGAATACAAAATGTTATGTTTAACATTATCTTCAAGTTAGCTTTGGCAGATTCTATTCTACAGTACAAAAATATAAAAAGATAATTTTGTTTAAAATGAGAAAATTTTGCAGTATACATTAGACATCTACATTTCTTTTGTAATACACATATTGTTAAATATTTACAGGGATATTTGGTTGCCTTGCATATTGAGTAAAAACCGTGTTGCATATGCTCTGCAGTTTGTAGTTCACATTGGTGGATGGATCCATGTAGATATTGCCACAAGAGAAAATATCCACACAATAAACATATGTACAAAGAGATTTGCTGAATATTTTAAAAAGTCTAGTTGCAATTTTCTAAACAATCCCAGGGATTTAGCCACATTCTTTCATTAATTTTAATGCAAGATCTGTAGTTAAATCTCTTGCCTTGATTTGAAAATCTCATCTGTTATGCTAATTTTTGGCTAACACTAAGTCATGCTGTTGCAGGAAATAAAATGCTCAATAATATAAATTAAGGATTATGATAATTCTTTGAATTTCCTGGCTTCTGCCATAGCCTTAATTTTATTTAAATATAGTTTTGAATTTAATTGCCTTGTTTGGGTTTTTATAAATTTAAATTTAGTGCTTATTAACTAGTAAAATGGCAAGACAAAAGAAGAGAAAGATACCACAGATCAGTTATGCAGGATGTGAAGTAAAACAAAACCTAAAATTAGAGTGTAAATATAAAGAACATATTTATCAAAATGAATGTATTAGTCAAATATACCAGGATAAAATACTGAAGGTTACTTACCTGTAATCTTAGAGTGGCCTCTGCATATTTCCTTTTGTGGGATCCAGGCACTTGTGCTGCAAAGTCCCAGAACCTTCTGGAAAGCCATGTCCACTGGAGCCACTTGTCCCTCCCTCCTTCTCTGCCCCTTTTATTCTGTAGGGCTCTGAGGTTATCAAAAGGAGTGGCCTCAACTGTGTCTCAGTGCTTTCCACTAATTCCTAACCTAAAACGAACTGTGGAAGGAGGATGGGGACTGTTAATATGCAGAAGTCCATTTTGAAGAACTCTGGTTACAGACCATTGTCTTGCCCAAGGAAAGCAGAACTGCCTAAACAATCATCAGCTCTGGATGCCATTCAACAGTGAATAGAGGCAACTGAACCTCTTTTTCTCCCAAAACAAGTCTTAATGAGGGATTTAAAAACAAACACCTGAGAAATATCCTCTTACAAGGAGTATGGGAGGCAATTTTCATGCTCTTTCTGGTCCACACAAATTCCCTGCCAGAAGGGGAACTTTTTTCTTTAAAAAGAAACAAAAGACACACACAAAAAAAATCACTAAATTGACAAACTAACAAAATTTGCCCCTACAGGTCAGAAAAAAAAAGAGGGGGGAACTTAACGAGAAAAGCTCCAGGACACTGTGTGATCTGAACTAGCTGTGTCTTCAGTGGTCAGAAGGAACTGAGGGACAGCTGTGGCCACTCCCCCTTTTATACCCACAGAACACTCCATGATGGGAGGGCAGGTGGCCTCAATGGATGTTTTCCAGAAGGATGCAATGCAAGCACCTTGATCCCACAAGCAGGAATATGCAGGGGCAACTAGATTACTGAAAATGGCCAAAAAAAAGGCCTTTCTAGGGCAGTCAATTAAACTCCTGCCAATTGTCCACAATTTGATTATTGAAGGTACTGCTGTAAAGTTAATAGCCTGGCAGAATTATATTTTTGGAGTCATGAGCTGCACAGAGCATCAATTTCCCCTTTGATTAATCATTTTGAATTAAAGCACAATATTTGGCAATAAAAACACAGACAGTTTTTCTGTAAACATGTGAACAGACCTCAGACCAGACTACTGGGATATGCTGTACCTTCCACTTAAAAAAAAAAAAAAAAAAAAAAAAAAAAGTATTTCTGTATCACTCATCAGTGCATATGGAATAAAGTTGGAGCGGACAACTATTTGATCTTCCTATATTGGCTGCTGTTTTAAGTTTCTGCATCCACTGATTAATATATTTTAGAGACAATATTTCAAAACTCAGACATATGGTTTCCAATACTTTTAATCTAATTACATTTCTTATGTTCTTTATGTTCCTCTATTAACTTCCAGATTTCATTCTGTGTAAGGCACAGCGTAGATGTAGATCATGAATGCTGCTATAGGTAATGAAGAAACAGCACTGAGAGACTCCAGGTGATGTGGTACCCTCTCTACATTTATTATCTCAATGAAGACCCATCATTCTACTAATTACTTTTTAAAATTTGTAGAGAGCATCAAAAGTGATGTTGGACAAGCTGATAATGATATAAATCTTCAAAAGAAAAGCCTCACTAATACAGAGATTTCAATATCACCTCTGCCCTAATGAATCCAGAGGCCAAAATATCATGCACTAATCAATTTTTAAAGTGAGGTTACTTCCACTCAGGACTGGTACACACGTGTGTCTGTGGAGGTGGGGTGGCTTAGTTTAAATAATATTACCACTTAGACTCAGGAAGCATGACCATGAGTCACTGAAGGGAAGATGAAGATGTTTATGATAATAGAAATCAGGGAAGTGCACCCGGAAGTGGCAGAAGTTAAGGTGAAATTCTCTCCAATGCAGAGTGTTTGCCATGAGCCACAATTCTAAGTCACGTGATGGTACAGAGCACTGTGCGCTGATCATAAGCGCCATCTGTGTACTTCAGATTTTTCTAAGGCTCCTATCACTGAGGTATCTTAGCAACCCAAACCAAAGAGAGAGGTTGGTTGAGTATAGAGCTTTTTATAAAAAAAAATAATAATAATTCACACTAAAAATTAGGTTATACACTCCAGGATGAGGATGTGTTGTTTGCCTCAACACAACACAGCCACTAAATTCCTGGAAAACGTAAGTACAGAACGTACACTTAGGAGTGCAAGGGTACAGGTTCTTGAATTATCCACATTCAGTTTGAGGACACAAGTAAAATAAATTTCAAAATGTTTTATTAAATAACCCCCATTTCATAACTAGAGAATTTGTAAAAGCACTTTAGCCAGAGAGATATGACTGGTTTATTCAGGCCAAGATATCTGTACAGCTACTACACTATGCATCTTCCAGGCTCTGTAGCAACAGAAACTCTCTCTAGTTTCTATTGAATATTTATCATTTGTACCATCTATCACTTTGACAATATAAACACGGTGTAAGAATGAACTAATTAATCCTCAGAATAGCACACCACAGTAAGTCAGTATTCTTACTCTATTTTATGGGTGGAAAATGGAAGTTCAGAGGGGTTAGGTGACTTACCAAAGGCCCATAACCCAGTGGCAGAATTAGACAATATAAACCACCTATGTTAGGTCTTCCAGGACATATAATCTCTCTCAAATTGTATCTCACAGGCCTTTTTTTTTAAATGTACAGTGCTGCCCTTCTTTGCATTCCTTCAACAGAGAGATTGTACCCATCACTAGGTAACATTTCAGTGGTTGGAATGTTTTGAAAACACATGAACAGATAGATTATTAATTAAAAGACAATGCCTGAAGTTGTATTTTGGCACTCTAGATTTGGAGCTGGTTTCATACAACTGCTGATGTTCTTGAAAGACTTCTTCATTTTTCCCTAAACTCTGAGTATGAAAGGGTGTATTCATGGGCTACCATCAGTAAGATTGGCTTCATGTACCACAATCAGGGCTTCTAAAAAGGTATATTTATAGGATTCTTAATAATTGCATGTATATCACTGACAAAAATCTTAAGAATAGGTAGCATTAATATTGTCCCCTACTTTTTTTTTTAACAAACAATCAAAATCACTATTTTTCTACCACTATAATCCACCGATGTCTTATAAACGTGTTGTTAAAAATTGTTCAAAGTACAAAAACACCACATTTGTTGCTAGCTATGGACTAAATCCTATATAATGGAGCACAGCTGAGCTTTAAATGCACTGAAACCAAGCAGGGCTGAGGGAACAAATCCTCCAACTTTGGAACCTCCTACTATGGGATATGGAGAAGTAGCAGATATATCCCACAAATTTGGCTGCTCGATTCAGCAAAGGATTTTGGGTCACATGGGTCTGTACTGTACACAGCAGTGCCCCTATTTGTAGCCAATGTGTCTACTACCCTTCCATCCCATTTTCCTATGGAAGTCCACTATGGATACCACATCTTTTTCACTCAGGGTTCTGTCTCATACCTCTGTGTAAATCTGTCTAGTCCATGACTCATTCTGGCCAGGACACACATTATTTCTGTTGTGATTTGGCTTTATACAGACATGCCAAGTTCTTCAGGATTTGCCCTTGAACAATTTCCTTACAACGTTGCACTGTTAAAACTCAGGAAACCCTCTTTTAAAAAAAAAATAAAGAGCGTGATTGAAAAATATTTACCACGAGATTTTACTCACTATATTTGCAGACTTGTGTTATTTAAAATGAAACTAAGTAATATAATCTGCATAATTAGTAATAAATTCATCATTTATCACTCTGTGGGATGTTACTTCTACAGATGTTAGTGAATCCGTGCTCCCTGTATCTACTATAAAAAGAATTATGTACCTTATTCATATATCAAATTGTAAGGCACTTCAGCACAGAAGCATTTCCACAAGAAACACCAAGTTGCAGAGACAGAATATAGCAAAACAGTTTAATAAAAATGGCACACTGTTATTACGGTGGTGTGGTTTTTTGTTTGTGTGACAGCTTTTTTGGTTTTGTTTTTTCTTTGAGCAGTTTCATAGGTGGAGTGAGATTAGAACCTTTGAAGAAAACTGTGTTGCATTTTCCCACTCTATCCTTAAAAACTTCCATGATCTCCAAAATCCGAACTAAAATTATTCCAAGTATAAAAGAGCAGATGCTGGAAGCCATAGCAATTGTACTTTGATGTTCATGCCAATGAGCTGAATTTGCTTGAAAAAGACTATTCATTATATGAATAGAGCTTGATCTGAAGAGAAGTCTGTTATGAAATCTACTAAATTTTTTCAGGAAAATGAATTTCTTATCCCCATGTTTCCCCCAAGTTTTACTTGATATACCTTCCCTTATGTTTAAATAGAGCAATGAAGCAGATTTACAAATAAGAAGCATTTAGCTTTTGTATTGTCAACAAAATACAGAGCAATTTATAATGTTAAAAGGGAACAGTTTTATAACGAGGCTTGTTTAAAGGTATTTCAGTCAAGTCTTAAATGGCAAAAACCCAAGAGTCTAGAGATTGCAACTCTGAATAAATTCATGCTGTTGTGTATGTTTTTAGGGCAAGTCTTTTCCTCAAAATTCTCCAATGTTGCTATCACCTTATCTCCATGGGTGGTTGCACTACTGTCAATAAGGCACTGAGTCCACCAGCATTTCACACTCTGTGCTGTAGACCTTCTCTAAGCAGCAGTAGACAACAGTGTTTAGAATGCCAGCATCTGCCAGGAAATTTGTCTAAAAAAGCAGAGCTACCACGTTGCTATTGCTTAGTGGAGGTGCAATGGTAGCAATGACAGTGCTGAATTTGGGCAAAAAACCTAATACAAACAACGTGTTTTTAAGTGTGCTCTGTGCAAAATGAGACCAAAACCTACATTCCACAGCGTTAACTGAGTCTATAAGAAAATACAATTTATTCTGATACTTTCACCCCCATACATTACAGCAACAGGGCATAGCTGAAAGTACTCATTGTTATAAATCCCCATGATAATCTTCAATGAACAGCTTTTCCACTAAGGTCTCTAAGTGGCCTGGCTTCATAAGTCTCGATTTCCATTATGTTGCCCAGGTGGTCTAACTTAGAATTTCCTTCCCCTCATGTACCAAGGAATGAGGAAGTTTGTAGCCACATTCAGCCAATCATGTCCTCAATTCTCAGCTGCTGTGCTCTTTTCCAGGAAGCACGGATGCCCAATCTATTCTTTGGTCTCTCATCAATTCCTGACTGCAAGATTGGCAATACCTGCCTGGCTCCATGGATGAGGGGTCATTTTCCTAGCATCCAAATAACTCCCCATTAATGGGGAAACTAATGGCCTACAGAAGCTCCCATGTAAGATGCAGCTCCTGAAAAAGCAGGTAAAAAACACAAAATATTGGCTGGCGGGCTGGCGCTACACATAACTGGGATGCACTCTCTGAACAATCATAGACTTACCTCATCACCCACTTTCAAATCCCTCATCAACACCCCCCTTTGCTGTAAGGTATACAAAATACTTGACAATCACTGGGCTATTGATGTGCAGATCACAGCCAGCATGACGACATGTCTCATTGTTTCCTGTACTCCCTGTCTTTCTGTATCTACCTGTTGTCTCTGGTCTTATACTTGAATCGTAAACTCTTTGGGGTAGGGATTGTCTTTTTGTTCCATGTTTGTAGGACTGGTTCATGACTAGGGCATGACATCAATACAAAGAAATAATAAATATTGCTGAATTTCACACCATCTACTTTGAGACAAATTCTAACGGCAGAAATGCTAACCCAGACTCTGTCCCTGATGGCTTAAATATGCCCATTTCTCCTCTTCCATTCACACCAACCATCTCACATCATCTCCCTGTGCTCCAGTAGCCCTCCTGACCTCTGCTTACCTCCAGCTACACAGTTTGTTAGGACATTCCCTTCCCCCTACAACTCCCTAGGGCTTCCTGATGCCAGTTATCCCTTCTTCCACCACAGCAGCCCTATCCACTATCTCCTAACCTTGCACAATGGTTCTCCTTTCCTGGCCATGCCCAGTCTGCAGGTTCCATCAACTGCTGCTGGTGCTGCAGACACCAGTCCCGAGTCCTCTGCTATTGTTCTCAAGCTCGGCTAGAAGAGCCAGCAGAATAAAGAGGCAGTTACTGCTGCTGTAGTGTCCCCTGAAGGCTGTAGGAGATCTACAGCTTCTACCATCTGCAGTTTCAGATGAAAGCTGAATTTTGTTTTATTTTTTCAGTGGTAATAGATCCTTCAGGGATTCTCCCTTCCCCCCAACCATAGGGCCACAAACAGTTATGCCTTTCCAGAATAACCCATCTAGAGAAGTGAGAACTCCCAAGCACATGCACTCAGAATTTCCTCCTAATTCTCTCATTAGGAAAGGGGAAGGAGAGCTGGAGGATGAATTTGCCCCTTCACAAGCGTGGTAAGGGATTCAGTCCCCACACTAGAAGATGTCAGAGGATATGCTAGGAGCACAACTGTCCTCCTCTGTTGCTCCACTGGAGTAAGTCTCCTTCAGGAAGTGTATTTCACTGGCTTCCCCAGTTACAGGTACCCTCAAACTCCAACCCACAGAGAGTGCATAAAATCTCTATAGGTAGAGCAGAGGGACCTAGCAGGAGAATAGTTCATGATAAGTGTGACTTGGTCAACACTGGGAAAAGGGAATTCCCAGCCATATCTTCTCCTGCTCCTTCCCCACCCAAGGTGGAATCCTGTGGATTCTAACAAAAGGGTTCCAGAGGATCAGGGTGCATGCGTGGAGGGGGCGGATCACTCATGGACAGCAATGGGATCATATGTTGTTAAAATGATCACTAAAGGATATTTCCAGTTTGTAAGGTAGTAGCAACTGTATCCTGGACTGACTAAACTCTTCGGCCTTCATAACTATCCTTGGGCTAGAAAGCAGTGATCAACTTAAAAAAGAAGCACCTTAATATTATTGAACTGAAATTTTAATTACATTTTCAAAAAACAAAATGCTACATTGAACAAAAGGGGTGGTCAAACAGCTGAAAGGTATATTGTTGAACCTACTCAGCTTTTTGGCTCTTCCTTCTCCCATCATTTCCTTCTTTCAGTCCTCATTTTCCTCCTTACTTCCCTTCATCACCATTCCTAAGAGTTAGTAAAAGCGTTTCACATTAATATAAATTATGGAACCTGAGTTTGCTTTTTTGCAGGCCCCTGAAAATAAAAAGGGACTTGGTTTTTTAATTTCATGTGATCTTGAATTTGGTCCTGCAAACTAACAGTGATGAGTTGCAGCTGCATGCTATTTCAGTATGTGTGCATTACTGCATTTTGAAACAGGTGATATGAAAGAAAGAATTTCAGGGGCTGTCATAAGCTTCAGTTCCAAAGTATCTAATATATTATGGGGCTCATTAAATAATATAGGAAGAGATACACTTTCACATTGCAGTAGCATACGTCAAGAACTGCAGTAATACATACTAGATACTCAAGTGTCAATTGCAGAAGAGGTATGTGGCCTTGCTATACAATGATACATGCCATATAAGATACCAAAAACAACTGGAAACCTAATATAACTTCCTGCCTCCTCAAGTGCTTACACAACTAAGAGTATGTCTACACTACAAAAAGTAGTGAGTCCTTAACTTACCCAGCAGTCCTTAAAAAGTAGTATATTTCCTTAAAAGAACAGCATATTTAGCCACTTAATTTAGATATAAAAATCCTCAGAATCTTATTAGAGATCGCATGGAGCCAAACCTAAATGCTTGTATGTAAAGGCATCAAATCTAAATCTATTAATAATTTTTCAAAGTTGTGGCATAAAAATTACAGATGAAAAATTAAAAAAAAACAGTCTCCCAAAACAAAGATTACAGGTACAGGATTAGGGGTGGGATTCACAAAGGGATTTAAGCGTTGCAAAGCTGAGAGTCATGATGCTTAATTTTTAGGCACTTGAATAACCACAGGACCATGATCAACAAAGCAGAGTTAGGTGCCTAGGCTCCTTATACATTGAAAGTGGAGAGACACCTACAAACGTGATCTCCACCTACCGTGCTAGCATTTGCAAAGTCACCTTAGCTAGCCAACGGGAGATGACAACAAGAGGGGGATGAGCTAAATCATGCTTCCTTCTTGGAGATTGGTGCCTAAATCTTCTTAGTAATCCATGAAAGGAACTTTCTGCCCACAGTCAAATGGACTAGGCACCTCAGGTGTTTCTTGCAGCAATGAGTTAGGTACCTGCCTTGCTCCGCACAAAATTGGCAATAGGAGGAGGAGGAGAAGGTGGTAGTTGTAAGTAAGTGCCTTAATCTAGCACTGTAAAGAGGCTAGCTCTTAGACTGAATGAGATTGAGTTAAATCACAGATGCTTTTATTTGCAAGCATGGCTTTGACTACCATCTTC
Source organism: Mesoclemmys tuberculata (assembly GCA_007922155.1). Lineage (NCBI taxonomy): Eukaryota > Metazoa > Chordata > Testudines > Chelidae > Mesoclemmys > Mesoclemmys tuberculata. The sequence goes on from ML675624.1 coordinate 43,173,269, forward strand.
AAGTGGGTGGTTCACAAATATACTTTGCTACTGAAGCATTCTCCACCTTCATCAAATCTAGAATCCCAGCACGTTTTTCTGACATCTCTTTGTGAAGGTGCAGTCATCTTAAAATCAGCATCAACAAAACTGACTTCTTCAGCTTCCACCATACACCTTCTCTTCCCTCCACCCTATTTATCTATCACTGTGAATTCCACCACTATCCTCCTGTTCACTCAGGACAGTAATTTGGGCATCAACTTTAAACCAAGTTTAAAACTCACTACTTCTAACACAAGATGTCTAAGGTCATGCCTTTCCTCAGTCTATAAAACTAAAAATCTCTTCTCCAAACCCTTATTATTTCACATCATGACTACTGTAATTTCCTCCTTTCTTGCCTGTCACAATGGGCCCTCAATCTCAATTGGTCCTTTGGGTGTTTCCAAAATATAAATATTTACTACAACTCTGAAAACTAAAGTTTTAACACAGCCTATCATCTGCTGGTCTGCAACATTTAAACAAAATATCTGACAGAATTTAGAACAAGAGAGCTAGAGATGATGGGAGATGAATAATGTACTTAGGAGTTTATGGCTTTTCCAGTGTTCTGAGAGAACTTTCTTTGAATTGAATATCTGAATTAAAGTGCTTTGGAAATTATGAATTTTAAAAATTAAATGACTTTAAAATCCCCAAATATTCTAGAAATAAACTTCACATAAAATATACAGCATGAAAATGAGTCACCACGTGCATTACAAAAATTTAGAAAAACAAAAACAAAACACAATAAATCTTAATTAGAGTTAGGAAGCTCTCACCATTTATACTGAGTCACAAAGCATTAATCACCTTCAGTGATCAGTATCAATATCATCATCATAGCAAACTCTCTTTTCTCCAAGCTGTAAGTTCTGGAACCATAACAGGGGCAACTTGTACAAAAATTTAGTATTTATACACACCAGGTTAATTGGGCAAGTATTACCATTTTTTGCAATGTAGATAAAGCACAGGCTTGGCAGTAAGTATAGCATTCTTTGTAACCCTCTTATCTATTGGAAAAAAATCTATTCATCCACTTGCCTGGAGACAGTAATAGCTGTTTAGGACAATGATAATAAATGAAAAAAATTAATTCTCTTGTACCGATCTGTTAAAGGATGGCTGACCAGATTTTTTTTTTTTTTTTTTTACCATGGTCTGGTGAATTTTATTAGTGATTTTGCAAGGCTCTCAAAATGTTTTGCTCTCCTATAAAATGTTTATTTTATATTTACTATAGATATGTTTTTATTACAGATTACTGGACAATTTTCTTTTTTTATTATTTTCATCACTGGCTATCTGCCAGCAAGCTGTTCATCTCTGTTTTGCCATAGAGGTATTCCAAGCTAGTCAATCTGCAGCTAAGTAGTAAGTCATCTCTGCTTAGAACAATTGCCACAGTGGAACAAGCTTTAGCAATATTTAACATATTTCAATAACAGGAACAAATAAATAACTGACCTCAATACAAAAGGAAAAGGCAAATCTTGAATATGGACTTCAAATCAGCCTTAATGTATTTATTTTTATTGTCCGATTACACCAGGTCAAGAAAAAATAACTGAACTTAGCCCTTATCTACATGAAAAGTTGCACAGGTTTAATTTAAATCGGTTTTTAAACAATGCACTTAAACCAGTAATAAAAAAAAAGTATGTTGACACTTGTGTTAAGAGGGGTTTAATTTAAGTCAGTGAGGAATCAAACTAAAAATTGTAATAAACCTGGTTTAAATGAATTTATCATCTACATAGCCTTTTAACTAATTCATCTGAAAAATCACGCCTCAAGTAAAACAAGTGCACTTTTTTCATAAAGCCAAGCTCTCAGAATCAAAACTGAGTGCCAGACAGTCTAAAGGAAGAAAAGGATGATTTGGGATTTATTTTATTGTTATATTTTCTGGAGGTATTTAGTCTTTGAAGTGACAGCATATCAGATTATAAAATAATCTGTGCTCTGGGTATTCGTTGGTAGAGATGTTGAAAGCTTTATACATTGAAAGAACTATTACTATCTCCGCCTGGAAATAGTAAAGCAATTCCAGAACAGACTTAATAGCCATCAATTATATATTCTGCAATTGGGAAAAAATGCCCTCTTCCAATTTTAATATTAGCCCATGTGGTGAAGCAGGGGGGAAACATACTATAGTACTAAAGTAAAAAAGGAGGTGGAGGGAAACAATTAGGAACTCGTTTGAACCAATGGCTCTATCACACATGAAGCACTCTTTCATCTCTTACATTAGACACATTCTCCCCAAGAAGTCCACTGCTAACAACAAACCCACAACACAGAATTTGTAAAGGCATTAAGAACCCATACCTTTAATGATGACAGTAATTTTTGCTGTAAGTCAAAACAAAGAAGGAAAACGTGTAAAAATGACAATGATTTTTTAAGAGATTTGTGTATAAAAATCATTTCAGCTTCTCTGATCTGGTACTATCATTTTGAATTTCCTAATATGGCACAATCCTCTCCTCAAATCCAAATGCCAGCATTCCCTATCTGCTCTCCCCGGTTCACAAATCACTGATTGACGCCACTGTCTGCACACGAAGGGAGAGCAAAACACTGAAGTGGAGTACTACTGTGCAGAACTGAGAAAAAGGGTTTGCGCATAGTTTTGTGTAATGTCCACTTTCATTCCATCAGGCAGGGAACAGAGTGACTACATACATGTATTTAATAAATTCAGAGTATGTTTGCATTCCAGCAAGTCAGCTATGATTTTTTTTTTAAAGTGCTACAAAGAATATGCTATAATTGCCAATAATAAACAATTTTTCCAGAAGTTGAGTTTCCATTCAAGAAGAAACAGTTTGCTATACTGAAGTACTGAATACTGACATGCATATAAGTGACAAAGCAGTCTCTAATGATTCAGAAAGCTATGTGCTGATGAGAGATATACTGTTATCAGGAAGACAGAGCGACAGCAGCTGTGTCCAGAATTGCAAATGACACCATTTCATGGATCACCTAGCTGGTGCCTGCCAGGCCAGCATTATCCTCACCACAAAGATGAGTAATATTGAACATTTTTCATAGACAGTCTCCTCTGCCCTTGGTTCTGGAATCTCAAACCTAATCTTTTGGGAGGAGGGCATAGTGAGGGAAAAGGGAAGAATGGGTTGTCATGCACAGATTAGACCATTATATATTCTGGCAAAGCAGAGGTCTTCCATTTAAAATTGCTCTTGCCATGCAGTTTACAATAACGGTCAAACTACTAAGGGTGAAATCCTGGGCCCATTGAAGTCAATGGGAGTTTTGCAACTGACTTCAATGGGGCCAGGATTTCACCATGGTTGAGGATCAAAATCTTACAGAACCATAATAACCTATCTTTTCACTCACCACAGTAAGAATTTTCTTTGTATCTTAAGCACAGAAAAGTGCTGAAGCTGCAGATTGTCATTGCACTGCCTATTAATATTAGTTTATGTTACTAGGGAAAATGCTTATCTTTTGTTTTTTATTTTGTGTAGTGACAGCAAGTGGCACAACATCAATCCAAAATTAAACTGTTCTTAGCTTAAAGACAGAACTGAATATGTGCAGAATAGGCATAGAGCAAACAAACCATTTGCTACAGCTGGGAGAAAAGAGAAAAGGAAAATCTGAGTACATAAGGTACTGAGACTTCATTTTATAATGGAATTAGTATATATTCCTCAGAAGAGGTCTTCATCTATCACAAAATATAAGCAGCTTTTAAAAAAAACAGACACCAAAATAGGATGCTTTTTACATGACATGAAGCAATAAATATCCTGGATGACCTCAAATTATTCACAGAAAACAATGCTCAAATGTGCCTTTTCTAGGTAGTCCATTGCACACTATCTCAGAAATCATCTGATACTACTAAAGGGATGCATTTATCTGAAACACCACCATACTGAATGGAAAATGACCTTGATGTCCTTCAGATATGAAAACAGAGTGCTAAAGACTCATTGTATGCATCTGAAATCTGTCATAGTACATAGAATATTAAATAGAGACAAAGTTGATGTATCCCTTGCAGGCATTAGAATGTGCCTCTTACATTTTATTATCTATAGCAAAACACCCTTTTCCATCAAATTGTTATTTGATATACTGTACTAAAATTATGAACATCACTATATAGTAAAGCACTTGAAGCTATGGAACTTTTCTAGTTTGTTACAACACTCCCCCTTCCCAAATTTAAGATGCCAGTGTAGCTAAAATTTGAGCAATAATAGGTGGTTTCTTAGTTATTACCAGGCAGATGATCAATTAAAGTAGTTAGATTTGCCTTAGGCCCTGAACTAGTTTTCAGAGTAGTTCCATAGAAAATATTTTGTTGCTTTAGAAGAAAATTAAATCCTCTTGAATTATGTGAATATTTCATTCTGTGAAAAAGTTTGCACATTTTATTTTTTCCTTCATTTTATAAACTGCTAAAAGGGCACATAGAAAAGATTTAACCTATTTTGTATAAATTTAGAGAAAAATAAAATAGTTCTTATTACACAAAGGCCTGATGCCATGGTTCTAGCAGTATGAAAATTACATTTACTTTTCAGAACATTGTAAAAGGCCTACATGTAAAAGAGAACGACCAACATGTGTCCCCTAGAAATTATTTGAGTATCGACCCTTCACAAAATATCTAGGCACATGTACATAAACCATACAAAATGCTGGATTAACTAGTCCATGGAGTGGATTTGGGAGTATTTGTTGATTATTAGTTCTCTTAAAGGCTGCAAACTAAGGACAAGGTTTTAGCCAGTCAAAATGTGGGACTTAGGAAAGCAAGCTTAAACTTCTTTTTGGTAACCGATTACACTTGACAAAATTACATGTGAATAAAACATACAAAGCTATACTATTACACGCTGATGCTCTGTTATCTAATAAGTGGTTTTTAAATTACAAATTGGTAAGCAACTGTGGGATGTCATAGCTCTGCCATCCCACTGAAAAAGCAAGATTAGCGAAGTATGTGGTGGACAATTTTTAATTATATCTACTTGTAGCTTTGTAGAAGGAGACTGGATTGTATATGAATAAAAACATATGACAGGCCTTAGCCAAGTTTCAGGCAGTTCCTAATTAGAAATATATGTTTTAGCACAAGTCACAAACACAGATGCAGCAAATCAACACAGTAGGATACAGAATGCTAGGGTAAGGTGAAAGGAACATATGAATATGACAAAAAATCTAGTAGGAAAAAAGCAATTAAGTGCTTTTCTTTTATAAACTAAATAGAGCATTTTACCACAAGGAAAAAGATCTCACAAATCAATGCAATGAAGACACGATATCTAATCTGCAACTTCTGTGTGAAGAGAAGTTTAAAGACAACAGAATCACACATCCTCAGATTTCCTCTCAATCTCCAATCCTTGTAGAGCCCTACTACATTAATTAATTGACCATGAGTAGTTTGTCTACTATGATGTAGGTGGGTGGTTTTTTTGTTTGTAAAATAGTAGAGAACTATTTGTGTATATACAGTATAAATCTAACAAGAAGTAGGCATTTACAATCCTGCCATCCTTCCCTCAGAAGAAATCCCAATTCACTAGCTGTGGACATCCTGCCATAGTAATATTTTATTTGGAGCCAACCTGGTCATCCTTGGAAAATTTCCCATTGAGATTGTAGGACTGGCCTCTAAAGTAGAACTTGCTTAGATAAGATGTCAATTGCAGTTGACTATCTTGTTCTTCTTGAGGCTATGAAACCCGAGAGGAACCAATAATCCATGTTGCGCTGAAATCACAAGCCATGCAGCTGATGGTGGTTGGGGAAACAATCTGTCTCCCACCCCTAATCCCAGGGCTATCCAACGGCCAATTTAGCTCCTGGCACAAGTTATTAAAGCAGCCCTGAGGCTGCTCTAAGTTGTGCATGGCTGCACTAACTCCCCCCTCTCCAAAGAGCTGTTCTGGCAGCCAGAGTTCCCCAGAGAACAGCAGTATTCCATTCATATCCTGATGAACCCCTTACACCAGAAGATACTCCAGAAGCTGGCTAAGAACAAGGAGTATCTAGTGCAATATCTTAAAATTTAGATTTATGAACTAAACTAATTTTATTGCATGTTTCTGGTCAAATGACAAAATGAGAAAGAGTTCTCCTCCCCTCCAAACTGCCAGGCAATTATTTGGTGCAAACACAGGGAAGACCATAAGTGAGAACAGGGGTGAAATGGAAGGGGACCCTCAGCCTAACCCCTGCATAACCCTTGATTGGGGATTCAGAACTTGAGCTGGAATCCCAAACACCCTCCCTTCATGAAAAGATGAGGGGGAAGGAGGAGTAACAATCTGTGTGAGATTTAAGTCATCCACTGCTCTAAACCCAAACAGAATTGATGCCAGTAGCCTCATGTGTCCTATGTTTGACTTTACCCCACTACCCACAGGCTGCAACAATTTATTGTTTATTTTTTAATTCCAGCATCATTAACCTACTGCCAACTAACAAGATAGATCCTCCAGGTTGCTGTGAGGAACATAAAAACCCACCAGACATTAGTCACTCAAGTCTAGAAAGAAAAATCACATCCCAATTGCCTTTAAAAAAAAAAATCTGGTGAAGTCCACAGCACACTCAGTGTACATCTACACTGTGATAAAGACACACAGCCGGCCCATGGTCAGCTGATTCGGGCTCATGTGGCTATAAAATTGCAGCGTAGATACCTGAGCTCAGGTTGGACCCCAGGCTCCAGAACTCCACAAGTGGGCAGGGTTCCAGATCCTGGGCTCCAGGCTGAGCTGAAACATCTACACTGCAGTTTTATAGCATGAGCCCCATGAGACTGAATCATTTGACATGGGCCAGCTACAGGTGTTTTATTGAAATGTAGAGACATACCTCTGGAGATCTGGCCAGGCAACTACAAAACAAAGGTTGAGTGTAGTGTGAGCACTCTAATGAAGCTGACTATTAGCCCAGGTACTTTTTAATCCCTCAGAAGGAGAGCCACAGAAGGCAGCTGACTCTCTTGGCCTCCCCTAAATAGGCCAGTCATAGCCTAGAGATGATGCCTAATCCTCGTCTTACCCCATACACTTGGGAAAGTGTGTGTGAAGCAAGCAGAAACCAAAAAGGATACCAGAGTGTTAATTCCTTGGCAGTCCAACCATCCCCTCCCCAATATCCTCCTCACAGCTCGGGGTAGAGGGAGGCATTATACAGCACCTGTAATATTTTATACCAATACAACCTGCTGCAGGGAATTTCAGCAGAATTTTCTCCTACAGGCTAATAAAACATACACAAATTACAGGAAGAGTTGATTGCTGCACAAGATACTGTTGAGACATTTGGATTTCTTTCTTTAGGAGAGGATTAAAGGGTCAGGTTTAGAAGCAGGACAGTGGTGTTAAGATAAATAAGAAATGGGTAGGCATGCTGGGCCAGATGGCCTTTTTCCTTTCTTAACATTTCTTATATTCTGAATTCCATTAGCATTCAGGAAGGATTGCTCAACAGGAATAACCCTTCCCTTGCAAATGCTCCAAAACATTATGCGGCATGGATGAGAACTTTTATTTTTTATTATGCAGCTTTTCTGAAATGGAAAACACATTTGTCGAAAAGAAATCTGATTGCTTCCAAACTGACATCTTTTTCAAACTAAACTGTCTGTAGAAGGGTCAGAGAACAGCTATACCAACCAGTCAACCATTTGCCTATATTGACTAGTGCAAATTCATCCTTGTTCTAACTCCTCTGAAGTCAAGAGTTAGGGATGAATTTAGACACCAAATACAGATATCTTTCCACTGCTTACACAGACTAGTTGACCAGTAACGCCATACAATAATTTTCTGACGTCCATAAAATTAAACAAAACATCAAAATATTAAGAAACTGTGGTAGATTAAAAAAAAACATGGAAAAATGTTGGAGGGTGGCTTTTTGAAGGTTGACTTTTGAACTTTAAAAGCAGGAAAGCTCTCATTTTCCCAGATTCCAAACTTACCAACTTCATTAAGTTACAGTGTCAATCAATATATGCTGCAATCATTCTGAATAAGATTGATCTAAATCATGCACTGACAGGTAGTGGTGCATCCATTAGGTCTTGCAAACTAGAGCTGAGATATTAAAAAAAAAGTAATGGGCAAAAAGAATTAATTGCTCAAATACAGAGCTGATGTCCACATGATCGCTAAGGTTGTCAAAAACTGAAATATGATTCAGGAGAAATTCTGTTTGTTGTGCATTGTAACCAGACGCGAATGAAAGCAGCACAGAGAGATCAAGCATACAATCATGGGGATGATCAAACACCATTAGAGTTCCCTCTAAAACAGTTCTTGAATCATGTGTGCTCCTTCATGCTACCATTTGCAGGGCTATGAATGCAGGAAGAAGGATGATGCAATCAGTATTTTCAAGCCTCTAGCAAGAAACTATCCATCTCAAACGTCAATCTAAACAAACAACAAGGGCTTCTCAGTTCCAAAGAAGAGGTAAACCATGTGTGTTCATTATAACAATACTCTCACACTATTGTTTTCATTTGTTTTTGGTGTTTTTAAACAAAGTTTAATGGAAAACCCCTACTGGACAGGTGCCGAAAGAATCAAAGCAAAACAAGATTAAGACCCCCAAAAACATTTGCTGTTATTTGAAGCAGTTTACATTACTCCAAACCATACACCTGATCCAAACCCACAAAAGCAAAGAAACAAAAACCTACGCCACCTAACAATAAATATCTTCTCTCTCTCCAAACACACTCCTTACCATTACTACCCCTAACATACACCACAAGCTATGTACTGCAATGTTAGGACTGGCTTTCCCTTTATGCACACACTTACTAGTTGTGGATGTTTGGGGTGATGCAGTATTATGTTGGAATGGGATGGTTAGCTAAAGGAGTAACAGAAGGCTGGCATCTCTAGGAAAGACAGCGGACAGTTACCGAAGAAGCATATTGTCTGTGTTGGTAATTGAAGTCAATGGAAGTTTTACCTAAATTAGAACTGGGCTTTAAATCTGGTAAGAAATTCTCAGCACTAGAATCCTTGCAAAGTCAGTAATTACACTAAACTAAAAAAGTTTGCGGTGGGGGCAGGAGAGGAAAGGAAATTACAAAACAAAATTTTACCCAAGTGAAATATTTTTCCTTCTGTTCCATACTGGAAGAAACTACTTGTCATTCTAAAAGGATTTTAAATTATGAACATATAGCCTTCTAGAAATGATAAATTCTAGGTTCTCTCCTCTCTAATTTACATACCATTAACAACTTTGAGAGCCTATTAAGGGAAATTAGTCAATAGTTGTCTGATTCCATCTCCCCTGGCACACCAGAGTAATAAAACAAGATAAAATAAAAAAGTCAAACTTTCCCTTCTGTTTACGGGTCTCATCCAACTCCCATGACTTCACTGAGAACTATCTGAAACTTTAATACCATCTGAACCAGGAATTGTTACTTTAAGAATACCAGAAAAAATGTTAAATTAAATATTGATACCTGCAAAAGGTACATATTTTAAATGGTTAAGGCACTTCAGCCTGTGGTAGAAATCCTGAATCACCCAAGTCAATGGAATTCAGGAGGTGGACAGGAAAACAAGGCTAGGGACACCTAAAGAAAGATAAAATTTAAAAAGTAAAAATCTATGAACAATTTGACCCAAACCAACTGAGAAACTGGTTAAACATGGTTTAAAACTAGTATAACTCAAACAGCAATTTCTTGGTCCAATACATTACCTCACCCATCTTGTGTCTGTATTCAGTATACACACAGACACATTGTGTAAATATATTACACACAAAAAAACTATGTTGAAGAGCATGAAGGGTGCAAAGTCAAGCACTCTAAAGTTTGGAATTACCAGAATCCAGGTTGCCTATACAATCTTAATTTGGCCCCTTTGGGTGTATGCATTATGAGACCATCTTAATTGCATCATCACATACTGTTTTTGCCACAGGACCCCTGCCTCATTCCCTGAGCACCGAATAGATAGCTATTTGTGATGGTTGGTGCTTCTGGGATTAATCACCTAGTGATCAGGGAGTTAGGCCCTTCAAAATGTGGATGGAGGTTTTGGTAGGGGAGCCCAGGCTCCCCAGCTTCACAGGTTCCAGCCCAGGCCCTATGAGGCCTTAAGACTGCCCTGAGGGCATTTCCTACCACCCCTCTCTTGTCCAAAGTTTGCAGTCTGTCACAAGAAGGTGCTGACTGCTTGGCACCTCCTTGGGCCAGTATGGCAGAGCAACTCTCTGTCTTAGTGGGGCAGTAGCTGCCTCCTCCTGTGACCAGGTCACTTCCAAGTCTCTTCCCTTTTGGGATACTCCATAAACAGAAGGAGGAGAATTAACAAACAAACAGCGTTAATAAGGGGGTGTGTGTGTGGAGGGAAATGCAATATATTGTTTCTTATAAAGATGGATTTCACAGATTCTCTGTGGAAAAAATAGTTTTCAGGCATCACCAATGTAATAAAAATAGAGAAACATTTGAGCAGTCCAATGCAAACAGCAGCAGTGATTGTGTTAGCACTACAATGCATATTATCCATTATTCTAGTCAAAGGAGACAAATTCTTCCCTGAAATGCATCCTGTGCAACCCCAGTGGACCCAGTTCAATTGTATGGGATGCAAGTTATTGCAAGATTTGTCCCAGGTGTTTAAACTCTCTCAGCATTTATCTCACAGTCATCATGGTAGTATCTATGCATCTGCATGGTTCTGAGCTTCTTGGTCTCCAAAGATTCACAGTGCACCATTCCTAGCATACCACTGCTAGCGAGCTCTTTGAAACTATTATTCAGCACTGTAGGTATAAATTTTGCCTTTGAAAAACCTAAGACTCCTGGATTGATATTATGTGGGGAAATCCCTCGCCCACCAAAACCTCTTGAATACATTCAGAATAAGCTATTAAAATATGAATAAAAAGATGCAAAAGCATGTTTCTTGAACTAGTTTGAGAAAATTAAAAAATGTTGATGCAGTCATTTAAATATATGCTGTCTCTACAAAATTACTGTTTACAGTTCTTATATTTCATTTTAATATGTCAACCAAAGATGACATTCATTCTTTGTTCCATGTTTATTCTTTATGTTTATTCCATTGAATTATGCTTGTTGTACAGCAATTTTTATTGATACACACATTGAAAGATCCCAAAACACAACTGATACCCAAAATACTGCATCATAATTTTCAAGCGTTGACTGAGGTACCTGGCAAAGGTATATAAAAGTGACTTCTGGGAAAAGAGGAGACGCCTCTAAGAGTCACTATTCTTATTTCCAGCAATCAAAATTCTGAATTAATCTATGAAGTATCACTTGACTAATATCCACAATTAAATTAATATGTAAATCAAAACAATGTGAATAAAAAAATGTTCCTTTTTAAAAACAAGTCAGTTTATTATGCATAACAATATGCATATTTTAGCTACCTATATAACATAACTTTTTTATTTGCATGGGGGTGACTTAAAAGATTAATTTAGTAGTAAGTGACACAAAGATACTTTATGCTTTAACAAACATTCCAATAATAAAGAGGACATTTATCTAACCATCTGTATAACTTCAGAAATCAGTAGAGTAAAATACTTAAGGATTCAATTTGAAAATATTTGTAATATTTTCCTTAACGTGAGAATGTATGAATTAACGTTTCTATAAAAAGTGAGCTCTATTCCATTAGTTTGCTGGCTATTTTTAAAAATTATATGCTCACAGCTGAAAAGAAACTTGCATATACAAATTTTAGTAAAAGTTTTCAAACACTGCATATTTACATTCATGGGAGATGGCCCGTTGAAAAGTGTGCTTAATTAAAAAGGATGTACTGCGACACAGTAACCTATACAGTAAGTAACAAGTAGTAGGAACCTCTTTGGTGAGTACTATATTTACTAGTATGCATTTTTAGAGTCTTCAAAACCTTGAAATACATATAGCTTGCTAATAGTTTCCACACACTAAGATTCAGACCTATATTTAAAACTCATTGTTATAATGAAATATTAGGGGAAAAAAGGCTTTGACTGAATAAGTTTAACAATTTAAGAGTTGGATTTAAAGTATTTTCCTTAAATTCCTGAATTGACATATATTGTTAAATCACTTTACAAAGTTTTAACATACACATTGACGAATAAATTTAATGAAAAAAATTAAATTTTATTTCCAATGTTAGTTTCTGTTGCCTAATTTAATGTTCAGAAATAGATAAACCATTTGATACCCTACACAAAGGATATCCAGCCTTATTTGGTAATGGTAATTTCTACATTTGAATTACTAAATATTAAGTGAGGTTCAGCTACAATCACTATTATTTTTAGTCTAATGAAATAAATGGTACTAGGTCCCTAAACTACACACGATACCAATGTAAGTATATTATAAAAATAGGTAGCAGTTGTCTGTTTATGCAGCATACATTTATCTAGCTGACAACATATAGAAAGTGAGCTACAGAATAGTTATTATACATCTTCAGTGGTAAGTAGCACTTACCCTTTTCTGTACTAACCCCTCCCCCACATATCTAACTAGCAGATCAGTTTCAGTGCCATTATGTCAAGCACATTAAATTTTCAGGATGTATGGTGCAGTTTCTAGGTTTTCCTGTAACCCATTGAACTGTGTTTTTAAAATTAGGCATTTTGTATTTAAAAAGCCAGAGCAAAACATTAATAAAAATATGCTGTAAACTTCTACCACTAAATACTTTTATTCTTTTGTTGTGAATCTTAATTTTAGCAAAATTCGTCAAGATAAATGACAAAATTCACTAGGGATCTGTTAAAACATTACAAGGCAATAATTTGTGTTGGTAGTTCATTCTCCCCCTCCAACAGAATGAGAAATGATCAAATTAAAGAAACTGTGTAAGAAAACAGATAAAAAGCAATTTTACATTCCGGACATCATAAGCTCTAAGAGAAAAAGTAAAAACCAGAAATTATGCATTATATCTTGAAGCCATGAAAACCATCAGTTTTCATAACTCATTGCAATATGATGGCAGCGGTACATGATAAATGGCTTAGAGGAGTTTAAACAAGGCAATGTAGCTCTAGGGTGATTGTGTGGAACAAAAGTCAGGTTTTGAGAGTTCTGGCTTTTCAGCAAAGGAAAATGAATACAGGACTCCTCGGGGAAAATGCTAACAAAGGAAAAATAGAAGAAATGTAAAAGCCAATCCAGCTATTAAATTCTCAGAAAGCAACAAAGTAACACATGCAATGAAACAGACATTCCTAATCTTTGTGTTTAACAGAGACAATTTTACAGCAGGAGGTACTGCTTACATGCTTCCACCCTTCATTGTGCATCCAACTGCCGCTAGTGTACATAATCATCACAATTGCCTTTCATTGATGCTAACAAGGGAATATCACAGGGAGCAAAACCGACGCTCACCCCATGCTCAAACAATCGCACGCATGTAGTTTAATAATCTTTAATAGAAAATAGCCCTGATCATCCGACAGCCTTGACAGGCAAGAATCGCTGAGTAGAGGCAAAGAGCTGCTAATGACCAGAGTGACAAGGTCAGGATGCAAGGAAGCAGAGGACAGTGCTATAGGTTTTCCCAACCGAGCAAGCTAACTGCTGTCATTTACATTAAAATAACGTTTGTCAGGGATCAGGGACGTCCTACCTTTTTCACTCTTTCGTTCCGTGAGCAGCGATTTAGCGTGGGGTGGTTTCCTTTTGCGATGGATGCAGCAGCAGCCGCCCAGACTGCCTCTTAAGCAGCCTCCATGGCTCTCCCCGCGACTGCCACACCATGGCAATACAAGCTCAGTCACTCCTATGATCACATGCTCCCTGCAGCCCACCAGATCCAACTTGGGAGAGAAGGCACAGCTGCCCCACCAAAGGGGAGAGTTTGGGTAAAAGCTGGATCCTGTCAGCTTTCTCCTAGGTCTGCCAAATTCTATTGCCTAAATACAGCACTGCCGCCTAGTAGGAAAAAAGGTGAAAGCTGGATTCTACCTGAATCCTAATGACATTTATACTCTAGTCTCCAAATTCCACTGCCTAAACAGAAATGTCTAGCTGCTCCTCCTGAAAATAAACCCTGAACGCTGCTCTGTTCTGGTGTAGTAGCACAACAAAAACCTGGTTCTGGCACCTGGATCCTATTGGATCCAGCCAGTTTTGGGCCCCATCCTGCAAACCCCCCCTGCTTAAGCAGGCAACCAGTTTAGCTGCTTCTGCTCCAGCAATGACACATGGATACCAAGGCATCCCAATTCAACTGAATAGAAACCCTGGCCCATTCCCCCAAAATCTTGCACCTACTCTTCAAATTCTACTGTCTAAACAGAGACTATATGCTTAGCCACTGTTATCTACCAATAAATATAAATATATATATTAAAAAAAAAAAAAAAAGAGTGGACACCAATGCAACTGGATATAACAGCCCAGCAAAACCCAGATCCAGCACCTGGGAGGCATTGGATCCTTCCCCCTGGGATCAGCCAAATTCTACTGCCTACATAGAAAACATTTTCAGCAATACCTAAGCCACAAGAATTCAGATTCTGATGCAACCCAGGGCAATAGTGCCACAAAATCTTGGATCCAGCATCTGGATCCTGCTAAAACCTCACACATTTTTGGCCCCAGAAAGCATATCACCACAATGGAGAGAAAATGTTGCTTCTACTAATCCAAAAACTATCTGGACCCCAGTACGTACTGCTACAAGAAAAATGCAAAAACTAACCGATGCAAAAACTCTTTTAACTTGGCACTTGTACCCTGCTGGATCTAATGTTTAGCTGCACACTCCCAGATTTAAGTCTTAATATGTATACAGCTTCTGCAAGCCCACCAGAATAATCTGGATCCCAGTGTATTGTGGTCCAACCCCCCCCCCAAGAAAAAGGGGGGGAGGAAGATGCACATTTAACAATTACATAGAACATTGTGCACACATACCACTGAAACAGAAAAGTTAGCTAGCTATATGTAGTCTAAGTAAATGTCAATAATGAAGTGCTGGAAACAGTTCTTTGATCTGCAATGTTCCATAAATGACCAAACAAGCTGAGAAATGTGCATCTTCATCTTTCCACATTTGTCAAGAACCATAATCAGTGGATTAGTTCCTTAGCAGAGGGATCAGCAACAACAACAACAAAACCAACACACCAATGCCCCAAATTTTGCAAGCCAGTAATTGGCTGCCTGCAAGCATCAGATCTTGGTATTTGCAGCACTGTCAAGCTAAGGTGCACAGTGGTCCATCTTATGCACATGCATGTAAGAAGTCTGTCCACACTCGAGATTAAAATTTTGTGATTAGAGAACAAAAGTTAAATGGTTACAACAATCCAAGCGCCAACAAGGGACAGTTTCACATCCTTGAAACTTGAGTGGAAATCAATCAGGTTAGGATCACTATCTATTATTGTTCTGTTTGTTGCTGAGACATGAAAAGACTAAAAGCTGAATTGCTTCCAGAATCTCCCTTCTTCAGAAGAGCTCTGTGTAAACTCAAAAGTTTGTCTCTCACACCAACTGAAGTTGGGCCAGTACAAGATATTGCCTAACCCACCTTGTCTGTCTAGCTTCTATCCATTATGAGTGAAGGCATCAGTCCATTAGGTGATGCAAATAAGACACTTAGATTGAAGGCATTGAGTAAGAGGGGGAAAAAAAAAAAAAGCAATGAAGATCCCCATTCACTAACTTGCTTTTACTTGCATGAATGCAGGAGAACAGAGCTGCATGTACAGCCAGAAGAGAGTAACCTGCACATCTTTTTAAATCCAGAATATTCAAAGTCTCCTGTATATGCATGTTCTTTATAATCAGCAAGTCACTTCCCAGGTACCAACCTGAATGAAAAATAAAGTGAGCAATAAACCACAAAAGCTGCAGTACTAGCTCCTGCTGACATTTTATACCTACTAAGTCAATATATGAAGAAAACCAGCACCAAACGCAAACAAATATTATGCTCAGATTAATTTCTGTATTTAGGAAAATATGCATGTCATTACTATGCATTAAAACTGACTCAACAGCCATTTGACAATCTCAATTTTTGTTTCCTTAATTTGCCATCTGTATGCAACATGGCTTTCTAGTTCTTTCAAAAATGAATTCCTACATCGGTTGATAGTGGTTAAGAAAATACCACTGCTAAACTCCTGCAGAACAGCTCTGCTAATAGACAATGCTGAGACAATAGGATATACAAATGCAAAGAACTCACCACCAATCTAAACCCTAAAACAGATTACTTAAAATTTATCTAAAATGGCCAAAACAATGGTAATTTTATCATGTTTTACATTTTTTTTAGAAACTAGAAAAACAAATATATTAGAAAACATTTATGCTCTGACTGTCTCACTTCAAGTGTTAGATCTACAAAAGTAGTACTAATCAAGTTACTGATAGATAAAACAGACTGGGACACTTTAATATAGAAATCCAACAATACACAAGGATGAGGACTTTCTTATTCAGAAATGCACAATTTTGAAAGGTAAGAACCATTTCTGCACATTGTAGAGTTAGAGTCATAAGTTGCATTGTTAAAATACAGAATCACATATATACACATGCATCACTCAAGTACAATAGAGCCTTCTCTTTTGATATAACAGAACTAAGAGGCAAAATAAATTAGTCCATTGTTTTGCTAATACAGAATTGTTTCATACAGCCCATACATATTTTATCCAGTCTAGTTTTAGATGCACCAAGTATTATAATGGACTTCCATCCCTTCCCTTGGGAAACTAGTTTACAGCCAATACAGAAATTAAAGATTTTCATAGCATGAATCACACTTTAACAGACTCCCTCACAGATCATTTCCTTTCCCCAATCACAATTGCAAAAATCAACTCCCTATCCTCTATAGGTTTCAGGGTCCTGTTTCCTCCTTATTCATGATAACATCCCGTGCCGAATACAGCAGCTGGTGACATGGAAGAAATATCAGGAAGTTATTTACATATATTTAGCGTCCTAATGGGACTTTCTCCTCTTTCCAAGCAAGTCAGTTGGTTTATTTCATGCTTCCCCATGCTCTTGAACATGTTCTATTTCTTCCCTCTAACTACAACTTGTGCCCCAACTCTCCTGCATGGGCTTCTCTACTGTTTGGACCCCTTCTAGTCCTCTTGCACATACTTCTCTTCCTTGGGGATCCCCTTGAGATATTGCTCAGAGCTGTAGTCTTCTCCCCCTGCTCCCACGGCTATAATACTTCCTGGATGCCTCATTTCCTTCTTTGCTTTCCTGGACATCCTTCTTCTACTGGTGTCTAGCAGTTCAAGGCCCTCTGGTGATAGCTTCTGTTTCTTTTCCTGTGGTGGCAGTGGCCCCTAATAAAGGCATCTAGTTTGGCTTTTCATCTTCCCCCCCAGTACTTTTACAGGTTTCCAAATTCTTTGTGCCGAAGAGAGTGGACACCTATGTAAGCAGTGGGAATTGGGGTGAGCCAGCACCAGGTGACCAGCAAGCACTTCAGGGACCACAGCGCAGGAACCATTACCCTAATACATATCACACAACATTTTTCCTGATACTCATCCTAAAATTCTCCCAGGGTACCTTAAGTCTGCTCTTGTGTTTCCATCTTATGAACTGAGGAAAAAGTGTCATCACGTAACTAAAGATTAAATAATAAAGCAAAGGTAGTCAAAAGGTAAACTACAAGCCAAATCTGGACCTCCAGACACTTGAACAAATCCCCAAGTCTTTTTATTTACTTATCCTTATTATTTATATTATTCTCTCTAGAGTCTGGGCCTTGACCAAGAAATTTGGACCTTGACAAAAATAACTGACTGCCACTGTCATAATGATTATACACACAGGGACTGAATAACAGTTTCACAGGCAACCATATATCTGGTAGCTCCTAGATGTCAAGTGTTTGACTTCGCAATCTAAAGAAAGTTCTTTTAATGACTTTTTGGTATGCTCTACCTTCCCTTTTTAAGAAAAAATATTTTTTTTATGTACAACAACAATTACTCCACCATGTATGATTTGAACCATGAGCCTTAAGTACTTCAAGTGAGTTCTACCAACCATATTAGATCGCAGCTGGAGTTGGGGGGATAGGTTGAAAGCGTCACATGCTGGATACAGGAGTTAGGGTGAGATGGGTAATGGGAAACAGCCCTGATGCTCCCTGCTTTCCTCACTCTGCAGCACCTATTCTAGCAGGTCCCACTACAGCAGTAACATGGGCATGTCTCTTTAGCATGTCCGTGTTCCATTGTTTTGGCACAGTGCCAACTTTCTTCTGAGCATGGAAACAAGATAAGAGAAATGGTGATTTATTTATATTTTAACACACTCAGATAAACCTGAATGGAATCTCACAGGACGAAGAACAAGCACTTCTCCAGTCATCTCCCTGATGAATTTCAGGAGATTACTGCAAATACTGGAGGTGTTAGGGCATCTTCAAAAAGGGAGCAAGAATATTTTATAATGCAAAACATTAGGCAACTTAAATATAGGGGTTGCTAATAGCTCTATTACACATGCAACATAAATACACTGTTGTTAATTACAGGTGGGGGTGGCAATAGTTGCCAATACTTCCCATTATAAGACCCTATCTTCAGTTGCTTATAATTTTGCAAACTGTAACTGGTAGAGCTAAAATGTTTCATGCTGGCTGTTTGCCTCAGTCTGACTTAGTTTTGCAAAACTTCAGCCAAAATAGTTTAACCACTTCCAAGAAACAAGGCTAGGGAAAATTGCATTGCTTTGTCCATTAAAAAAAAATAAAAATAAAAATAAGACTCCCCGTTACTTTTTCTTTGAACAGCAGCAATACCCCTGGACTTTGGGAAATGGAGTTGAAATCCAGCAGGAGGTGGCCTTTTTGTCAGGGATTTGCCTTTTGCCATTCGTTTGAAAATCTGTCCAGATTTGCCCATTATTTATAATCCTTTGAAAATTGCAATTCACACAAACTCAGTAGAGACATCCTAAGAGTGTAGTAGGCACTCTGACAAAGTAGATTACAGCCCACAAAAGTTTATGCCTGCAGAAATTAAATTTGTTAGTCTTTAAAGTGCTACAGGATTCTCTTTGTTTTTGCCCTCAATGAGCATGCTTGAGGGTCTCAAAGAAGTTACAAGTGCTGGCCAGACTGTACATACCCCATTCTCACAGAGCAAATGGGCAAGCTACAGCCCAAAACCACAGGGGTGAAGCCAGACATTCCATGTAATGGTTGCTATGGGCAGGGCTGGGGCCAGGCACTGGAGTGGAGAGCCTCTCTCTCCTGTTCTCTAAACATCCCACCCCTTTTGACACCCGGGCATTGTAGAGGAGGCAAATGATTCTAATGCACAGGATGGATGGTGCTCACTTAGCGATCAGCTATTCAATGTTTTCTTTTCCCTCATGGTTCACTCTGCAGCCCTCTGCTTTACTGCACACTGTTCAAATCCTGATCTGAAGACAAAATTATTAAAATTTCCTCATGCATTTTTCAAGGCTTTCTACACTATGGCATCTGAGTATTTTACAAGCATTAATTTAGTCTCACAACACTCCTGTGAGGTGAGACCGTACTATCCCCATTTCACAGATGAGGCACTGTCACAGGTTACTCCACTTACCACACATGTGGCACCTCTGCCTGGTCACTTCTGGGGATTAGCTCTCAAGGCCAATGCCCCTGTCCACGGTTTGCATGCCATCGCTCTGACTCTGGTCTGCAGCTCCTCTTGCTCCAGGACTTGCAACATCCTTTTTATGACTTACCCCTCCCGCTAGATCACTTAGTGTTCCCCCTTCCAGGTTTCAGTCCATCAACAGTCCTAGCTAGTCCTCCCATTCATTACCTCAGTTCCATTCCCTCAGGGGCAAGCAGGGGAACCCAGGCCTGCCTTCTACTCTGGGTTCTCAGCAGTTCAGAGCTTCCTCTCTCTGCCCTAACTGCTCCTCCCCTGGACTGCTTCCTACTATCTGGTTCCCCTTCTCTCTCTAGGTGTATAAGCTCCAGGAACCCTCTTCCCAGGGAGGGACTGTTGCTTGTCTTCCTGCAGCCCCCAACACCCCTACCTCTTCATAGAGAGTTTTTACCCTCTCTCAGCCTGTTCCTACACAGGTGAGCCTGTTCCTAATTAGCTGCCTGCAGCCAAAAGCTTTGCTGTTTGAAGCCTAATTAGCTGATTGAGCACACCTGGCCCAATTCCATTCTTGCAGGGTTAGTGTGGAGAAGACCATCACAGGAGTTGAGGCACAGAGTTTAAGGTTAAAAAAAAGTGCATTCATTGTGGGTGCCCAATTTGAGTTGAGAAAAACCAGAGAACTTCAATTGCAGTGCTGAGTGCTCAGCACTTCTGCAAGTTGGACCCCTGGCTATCAGATCAGGCACCCAGAAAATAAGCAATACATAGCCAGTGACCATATGTGAAGAAACTGATTTAAATGACTTGAGTAGCATCACACAGGGACTCTGCAGCAGAAAAAGGATACAACCCAATACTCCAGAGCAGCTTTCATTTGCTTTCATTATGAGACTACCTCTTCTCTTCCTGCCATCCCCTGCCTCATTCACTACATACCTTCCAACCTCTGCAAAAAATAGGGCAGGGGTCCTACAGACAATAATCTCCTTTACTACACAGCCTTAGTTCATCCCCAGAGCAGGTGCATCCTGTGCACTGAAGGAGGCAGGGGTCCTATGGAAAAAAATGTATATGTTTGTGTAATTAAGACTATATAACTATGCATAATGCAAACACACAAGTGGGCTGAATTAAGATGGCAACAGGGAGCCTTAGTTCTAGCATTTCCAAACTTTTGAGTGATTGACTTTGCAACCTTAGTAATGCTATTTTAAGATAGTTTTTTGTGTGTGTGACTGCATATACGTCACAATTCTTCCTCTCCGGTCCTTAGATTTTGAGCTTCCTGGGACAGAAATTGTACATTCTTCTGTCCAGAACGTGTTTAGCATACAATGGGTGCTAACAAACTTATTTTTAGTTAGTATCAATATTATTGCTATTCTAACAGAAAGATAGTGAAAGGGAAAGGAAAAGAAAAGAATAAAAGTGTATCATAAAGAACTCTTCAAAGAGTTCTGTCTAGCTCGAAAGATTGTCTCTCTTACCAACAGAAGTTTGTACAGTAAAAGATATTACCCTCACCCACATTATCTCTCTAATATCCTGGAATAGACAAGGCTACAACACTACATAGACCAGAATGCCAGAGAAGGAGAGAGAAGATGTTAATGGCAGAAACAAAGAGAAAGGGGTGGATGCTACAGGAAATCTTGCTCACCTTTCTTATGCAAGTAGTCCCATTGATTTCTCACTGATCAAATCATCAACCTCATTTACTCAGAATATTGGCTGCAGGAAGCTTTTCAACAGCAACCACTGCAAGATTTCTCCAACTCCTTGAACATATACCATTACTTGATACAGTCTGTGTATCTAAATTGTCTGAACTAGATTGCAAGCACCTTGGAGCAAGGACTGAATCTTATTTTATGTGCATACTATACATGGGTGGCTCACCTCTTAAGGGCTGGAGCTAGCCAACCTTGACTACAAGTTGAGTCAGACTTGGGAGAGATCAGGACGATTACCTCATAAAGGGGAGGAGGCTACAATGAGGGAGGGAATGCATAGGGATTAGACACTGCTAGCAGTGAGCAGGCTATAGTAGAGAATCTTGGGAGTTAAGATGGAGATTCTGGTAAGGCAAAGCTTGGAAATAGCCAGCCAAAATACAAAAACCTCTCCAGGCAGGTAGGCCTTGGAGATCCCCTGATTAAACAGGGGAGGGTCTACAAAGGCTCCTTAGCAGGAAGGTCTTGGAGGAGGAGGAGAAAAGTTTCGTTGCATGAATTTAGGAATGGGATTGTTTTGGGATTTTGAATTTTATTTGCAGCTCAGTTTAGATTAATAAACCTGTTCCCCAAGGCAGTATTTTGACCTAGAAAAAGCCTGAAGTTTTATTTAAACAGTTCAAGAAGAGGAACTGAGGCAGGTTAGTTGTAGTGTGCCCCATGAAATGGCACAAGAGAGGTGGCCAGCCCAGTTACAATACTCAAATAAGAAAGGTTAATATTAATAACAAAAAATAAATTGTAGAGAGTTAAACTGTTTATCCAAAGAATAAAATGCTTTAATTATTTTTTAAAGCAAGTAAAAAGCAACTGTCTTTATCTTTAAACAATGAAGGACAATTTGATTTTTTCTGGATGGCTGGGACATGTATGAACCACTATCCAGAACTGGTGCACCATACGCAGCACATCATTCCTCATTGCTAGTGCAATGAACCTTTTCTTCACACTTGATCTATTCCATAATTAAAGCCCTATTGGTTATAAGACTTTAGCCATTTAAAAGTGTTAACTCTACTACTTTAGATAAAGCAGAGGAAGAAAATGTTGTCAGAAGATAATTTCTTGCTGCTAGATACATATTGATAAAGGTATGTTTTCAAAAATTTTAATATAGCAATGACTGAAATAGACAATCATTTTGCCTGACAGATATGAGTGCACTACAATGATGGCTCCATTACTTAGCACTGCAGCTATTCAGTGACAGTATAATTTGATGAGTGGCTCAAGGAAGCAACTGTTTTAGGCAAACAAAAACAAAATATCCAGAAAAAAGAAATGTAAAAGCCTGTTACTTGCAGTATGTGATTCTTCAAGTGCTTGTCCAAATATATTCCATTGTCGGTGCACATATGCCCCAATGCACAGGTGTTCGTATTCTTTTGACCTGCAGTATCCATTGGGTGCCACGCCTACACCCTAAATGTCTTTGTGCCTCCAGCAGAGGGCATAAAGGGCAGGGCAACCCCAAGTGCCTCTCAGTTCTTTCACCAACACAGAATCCAGGTTTTATCAGACCCTGTAGTAATGAGGACAGAAGGCAGGTCATGAAATATATATGGACAACACATCTCAAATAATCACAGTTACTGTAAAGTAAATAACCATTTCTTCTTCTTGAAGTGCTTATCCAGATATATTCCACTGCTGGAGATTTACAAGCACTAACCTGGATTAACAAAGATGAGTGCTAGAAGTCTACCAAAACAAAAGCATTTGATTAGGATGAGTCAATGATGGGTAAACATGCACACAAAACCCTTGTAGCTGCCCTACATCTATCTAGTACTGAAACATTTCTCAAGAAGCAACAGAAGCTGTTTGTGCTCTTGTAGAGTGAGTTGTCATGATCATTGGTGGGTTTATGCTAGCTAATTCATAGCACAGTGTGATTTAAGTAGGAATCCAGTTAGAAAGTCTCTGTGTTGAAATGGCCTGACTTTCACCTCATCCCCATAAGCTATGAACAGTCAGAGGGATACCCTAGAGTTATTAATGCTATGAATGTAGACAGAGAATGCCCTGGAGTATCTAAGGCAATGGCTCTCAACCTTGTCAGACTACTGTACCCCTTTCAGGAGTCTGATTTGTCTTGTATACCGCAAGTTTCACCACACTTAAAAACTACTTGCTTACAAAATCAGATATAAAAATACAAGAGTAATAGAACATTATTAATGAAAAATTACATATTTTCTCATTTTTACAATATAAATTGTAAAATTAATCAACTGAATATAAATATTGTACTTAAATTTCAGTGTACGGTATATAGATCAGTATAAGCAAGTCATTGTCCATTTGAAATTTTAGTTTGTATGGACTTTACTACTTTTTCACGTAGCCAGTTGTAAAAGAAGGCAAGTATCTAGATGAGTTAATGTACCCCCTGGAATATCTCTGCATATTCTCAAGAGTACACGTACCCCTTGTTGAGAACCACTGATCTCACCTTTGTATGGAAATGGTTTGGGGAAAAATCCATAACCTGTTTTAGATGGAAGTTGGGGACTACCTTTGATATAAATTTTGGGTAAGGTATCCAGGCCAATCTACTCAGCATTGGTGAGGCCTCAGCTGGAATTTGAACACACTGGAGAGAGTCCAGAAGAGAGCAATGAAAGTAAGAGTTTTAGAAAACATGACCTATGAAGAAAAGTTGAAAGAACTGGGTATGTTTAGTGAAGAGAGGGGCGGGAGGAGGGGAGTGCGGCAGTGGGCACATGATAGTCTTCAAATTTGTAAAGGGTTGTTATAAAGAGGATGGTGATCAGTTGTTCTCCATGTTCACCAACGGTAGGACAAGAAGTAGTGAGCCTAATCTGCAGCAAGGAGATTCAGGTTAGATATAGTTAGAAAGTTTTTCCTAATAAGGATAGTTAAGCACTGGAACAAGTTACCTAGGGAGGTTGTGGAATACTCATCAAGATTTTTAAGAACAAGACTGATACCTATCAGGCTTGGTGTAGGTATACTTAATCTTGCCTCAGTGCAGGGGGATGAACTACTAGGTGATTTCTTGAAGTCCCTTTCAACCCTTTATTTCTATGATTTCTATGTACTGCTTTCAGAATAATTCCATGGCAGAGTTGTTTTTTGTTTCAATTAATGTTGTTTCAGAAAGTGGAGGAAGTAACCAGGAAAGCAATCATTTCAGACTTGATTCTTGCACAGAGGAATTTTGTTGCAAATCTGAAGGTGGAAGGCAATTTGGATGAAAGTGATTATGAAAACTGTGATTTAAAAAAAGGAAGTGAAAGTGGCAGAATAAGAACAAAGGACTGCAAAATAGCAAACTTTAAATAAACTTGACGAACTGGTAGATGAAGAAAAGGAAGGTAGGGAAGAAAATCAAAGGGAAAAAGGAGTTCAACAGAATTGGCAGTTTCTCAAAGATACAATACTAAAGGCACAACAACAAACTATCTTGATGCGAATGAAAGATAGGAAGAATAGGAGGTCTTTAATTACCTGAAAATCAAAAAGGAATCCTGCAAAAAGTGGAAATGTAGACAAACATGGACAAATTTGCTAAAGATGAGCACAGAAGAATAGCACAAGCATGTAAGACAAAAAACCTACGGCACAAAATGAGTTATACCTAGCAAGGGACATAAAAGGTAACAACAGCTTCTTTTAATACATTAGGAGCAAAAGAAAGACAAAGGAAAGTGTAGGTCCTATATTTAGAGTTGAAGGAGAGCTAGTAACAGATTACATCAAGAAGGTTGTTTAAGGTGTTTAATTCCTATTTTGCTTCACTCGTCACTAAAAAAGTAAATTGTGACCAGATACTTAACTCAATATTAACTACAAGAGAAATGGAACACAAGCTGAAATAGGGAAAGAACAGGTTAAAGAATATTTAGAAAAACTGGATGTATTCAAGTCAGCAGGATCTGATGAAATTCGTCCTAAGGTACTTATGGAACTACCTGAAGCAATTTCAGAAGTGTTAGCAATTATCTTAGAGAACTCATGGAGGATGGGCGAAGTCCCAGAGGACTGGAGAATGACAAACATAGTACCTGTCTTTAAAAAGGGGAACAAAGAGGACCCACGGATTTATAGATTAGTCAGACTAACTTTGATGCCTACAAAGACACAGAAAAAAATTATTAAAAATTTGTAAGTACCTTGAGGACAGTAGGGTTATAAGGAGTAGCCAACATGAATTCGTCAAGAACAAATCACACCAAACAAACCTGATTTTCTTTACTGGCCTAGTAGACAATGGGAAAGCAACAGACATGCTATATCTTGACTTCAATAAGATTTTAGGGCACAGCCCCACATGTTATTCTCATAAACAAACTGAGGGGGGCAAATCTAGTAGAGTTCAGCAGAGGTCTACCTTGGGTTTGATACTATTCAATATTTTCATTAATTATTTGGATAATGGCATGGAGAATACGGTTATAAAATCTGTGGATGACACCAAGCTGGGGGGGATTGCTAGCACCTTGGAGATCAGGATTAGAATTCAAAACAGTCTTGACAAAGTAGAGAATTGGTCTGGAATCAATGAGATGAAATTCAATAAAGACAAATGCATAGTTCTAAATGCACAACTACAAAATGGGGAATAACTGGCTAGGCAGTAGTACTGCTGAAAAGGATCTGGGTACAGTGAATCACAAATTGAATATGAGTCAACAATGTGATGCAGTTGCAAAATAGGCTAATATCATTCTGGGATGTGTTAACAGGAGTGTCAAATGTAACATATGGGAGGCAATTGTCCTCTTCCACTCAGTGCTTGTGATGCCTCAGCTGGAATACTCATCCTGTTTTGGGTGTCACACTATAAGAAATATGTGGATAAACTGGAGAGAGACCAGAAGAAATGAACAAAAATGATTGAAGACTGAGCAGGGACTCCATAACAGTTCTCAAATATGTTAATAGCTGTTATAAAGAAGATGATGATCAATTGTTCCCCATGACTACTGAAGGTAGGACAAGTAGTAATGGGCTTAACCTGCAACAAGGGAGATTTACATTAGATAAGGAACATTTTTCTGACTATAAGGATAGTTAACCATTGGAATAAGCTTCCAAGTGGGTCTGTGGAATTCCCATCATTGTAGGTTTTTAAGAGCAGGCTAGATAAATACCTATCAGGAATATTATACGTTTACTGTGCCCTACCTCAAAGCAGAGGGTTGGACTAAGTGACTTCTTGAGGTTCCTTCCAACCATACATTTCTCTGATTCAATGGCAAATGCAAAAGTTTCATAGGCTTCTTGACATAGAGGGGTGGATTTTGCTCTCTCTTGTTTGTTTATATAAAACATGTCTGTGGTACTGTCCATCAGGATTTGAATGGTTAGTTCTTTTAGAAATAGGGGGGGAAATTATGCATGTCCAATAACTAGCCCTTAGCTCAAAGATATTTCTGTGAAGTTGTGTTTCATGAGAAGTACACATACCTTGTGTCTGAAGGTTGTCCAAATGGGCTCCCCAGCCAAATCTTTCACTACATCTTTGAAGGCAATAGTGGAGACAATGGTACTTTCCTTGCAGACTTTCAGAGTGACTTTCCACCAATTAAATGACAGGATTTCTGGGGGAACATGCACTGACATATTCAGATGATGCCTGCTGGGCTGATATAGACTTTAACCACCCTTGCATGCAAGCTGAAGTCTAGCAATACTGAGTTATATATAAGCAGGAGGCCATGTATTTTAGGAATATGAGACAAGTCCTCATCAGTTCTTGGGATGAACTTGCTGGTGGACGGATAGGTCCAGTATAGTCTGTCATTCTTTTGGCAGACTGGTCATTGCAGTCTTGAAGTCTAAAACCACTCCTATAAAATCTATTCTTTGAGCTAAAGTTTAGTATTGACTTTTCTTTATTTTTAGACCTAAGGAGGCAAAAAATTAGAGTCCATTTAATGGAGTTTGTTGCTTGTTGATGCAACTTTCCACGAATTAACCAGTCATTGAGGTATGGATAAACCTGGACTCCTTGTTTTCTGAGGTAAACTGCCACTACCACTAGGCATTTTATGAATATGCTTTATGCTGTTGATAGGCTGAATGGTAGCACCTTGTACCAGTAGTGGAAATTGCCCACTTAATCCCTTTTGTGGGCCAAGTGAGTCTTTATAGGGAAATAAGCATCTTGGAGATCAAGAACTATATACAGGTCATGAGGATCTAGAGCTGGAATCATCGTCCAATCAGAGTCCATCCTGAACTTGAGCTTGCAGATGAGGGTGGTCAGCTGTCTCACAATGAGAATGAGAAATTTTTTGTGTGACAATTTTCTTTTAGCAGCTTCCCACCTACTTCAGTACTCATGGACTACTATGTCCCACCTGTGGCATTTGGAGGCCGTTCAATGTTGTTGTTGAGGCTCCCGGATTGGGCTTTGCCCTTCAGCTAAGGAGGCGACCAGAAGCATTCTTCAACAGCTGTAGAAACACTCCAGCAACTCATTATTAGCATTAAAGGAACTTGATATAATGTGTTAAATTAACATTCAGGCAAAATATGCCTACATCTCTTTGGAGCAAAATTTCAATGTATATTATAGTTATTTACCAGACTACCAGGGTGGGTTAAATTTGGAGAGAGCTTGCTAACAGAAAGAAAATCATCAGATAAGAAATTTCTCTTTCTGTTACAAAACTTCTCTCCTCATTCATTATTCATGGATGTAGCAAGCAGTGAATATCAGAAGTAGGAAGGGAAAGAATAAGCAGAGTTTAATTATTCTGGTAGAACAGCAGACACACAAACTTATAAAGCATGGTTGTAGGCCTTAGCCCCTCCTAACCACGAAGCCCTGTCCCTCTCTGTGGCCCTGTACCCTGCTCCTCCTTTCCCCCGAGACCCTGCCCCCTTCAGAGACCAGAAGCCAGAGCATTGGCTACTCCCAGGCAGTAAGAGCTGTCCAGGCGGGGGTACCCAGCTCCAGGGCTAGCAAAGCACTTGTGGAGCTTGGGGAGCAGTGATTGTGAGGGGTGGAGCTCAGGAACCTGGGCCAGAGCAGGTCAGTCTGAGCTGCTATAGGAAATCCCACCCCACACTTGCCCCGGATATGATGAGCAGGGACATGGGCAAGGGGCTGCTTATGGTCACTCCTGCCCAGGCTTACTTCTCCACTGCTGCTGGAGCTGGGTGCCTGGCCAGTAACCACTACTCTCTCTGCTCTGCCTTCAGGTCCCCTCCTGACCATTTTTTTTTTTACATCCTTTGATGAACCTATACTCCATGAATTTATCTAATTTTTTTAAAAACTCAGTTATAATGTTGGTCTCCACAACATCCTCTGGCAATGAGTTCCACAGGTTGACTGTGCATTTTGTGAAGAAATCTTGAAATTGTGAATGATCTAGAAAAGAAGCAGAGTCTTCTTAATTCAGGACACCATCTCCATTGCCACAAAGCATTGACCTTTGAATGGTCCCTCATTTTGGATGGGATATAAACACTCATGTCTCAATCATAAGCCAACCACTAATTGGGGAGGAAGAGGGAGGGAAAGAGTAGGAGAAAAGTACCATAATTGCCCACTGTGTGGTTTCTTGCATCTTCTTGTAAGACTCCACAGGTCTAGAACCTAGGCCTGCACAGCTACTATGCTGCCACTCCGCAGCAGCTATAACCAACTTTCATTCCACTTCCCAGGACCTGCTGTGGACTATGGGACGTTCTACCTCAAGAGTTTGACAGACAGCAACCGCATTGACTTCAGTAGCTTCTGATTGACTTTCTGCCCTATATAAACCTAAGAGACATTCCAGAAAGTGCCCAGGCAACAATTATCTTCTGTAGCTGCCATGACTGGTCCTGCTCCTTGCTCTTGAATTCCTGGCTTGACCTCGGCTTGATTTGGACTATTTTGATTTGGATTGATTCGCATGCTGAAACCTGACTCGAACTCTGTCCCTTAGTCGATCCTGGCCTGGAACAGACTATGAACTCCTCAGGCTTGCCCCTGCTCTGACTGTTGGCCCTGACTGCCCTTCTTGGAATTCTGACACTTCTACCAGTTACTGTCATGGACAGAATACTGGACTACTTGGATCACTCAGCTGATGATCACGAATTTTGTTTTACTTTTCTTTTCTTTTTTTAAATAAAGACATACCCTGATAGAGGTGTCAAAATGAACTAAAAGTATGTATTCTATGACATTTTGGAAAACTGCCTTCTAAACATGCTTCCATCCATAACAAGTATGCCAGAGTGAAAACTGTATTGGCTTCCAGCATATTATTTGTACTTACCTGACCAGGAAGGGCAGGTGTTATCTGAGAATGATCCCTAATTTTGCATTGTATCAAGCACATGGTTTTATGTCACTAGAAGGAATTTCAGCATGTGTATTTTGGGAAACCCATTCATGGGATGAAGCTGATGCATGTCACCAGCAATTCTAGCTTTAGAAATAATTGACTACTGATAACCCCTCAGGACAAAATTGATGCAATGAAGTTTTGGAGAACTGCAAATCTTTACCATTATGGTAAAATTATAGCCACAGCCACGTTTGTTTTGACTTCCAGTGAGCAATTCTCTGCATTAGGAACAAAAGATCCTCTTGATTTTAAAAAACTAGGGGCAATGAATCCCTTCCAGCAGCTGTTCATTTGTGTGCTCCTGCACACAAATGCTCTTTTTGTCATTGTCATGCTGAGGATTTTGTTGGTTTAAAGAAACATTTATCTAGATTTCCTTAAAAACTTCTCTTCCAGCTTTTTCCCTCTGCTAGAGTAATTGTGCCTTCTTGGACATCTTTGGTGTTGGTAGCAACCAATGGATTGCTATGCTGTCTTTGACAGTGAGTGTTAAGGCCTCCACACTCAGCTTACCACCTTCTCTATTGCTTCCTCCAATAGCTCCTCCTCTGCAACTTGGCATGCACAAGATATCTGTTTAGAATGAATGAGGGCTATTTATGAGTATTAAATGGCTTCCTTGTAGTGACCAAGATAGGATCCATTGCTCATCACAGATCACTTCAAGGCTTTGACCAAGATAGAAACTGAGACAGCGCACGCCAAACAAAGATCATACCCTAGCCAATGAGACACTTGTTTGCCAAAGTAGGCTTTCCGCCTAAGTGTATGGAAAAACCTTTGGTCTGAAAGGCTATAACTGAGGCTTTGAAATTGCTGTGCAGTATGTCTTCACTTTTATAGCCTATATGCAGGCTCCTTCTGAAAGTGGGATTAAGTCTTTAACTGTTGGAGCTATTGCTGCACCAACTTTTGCTCCCAAAATGTACGAAAACTGTTTTTACATAAACATTTGAGTTTAACATTTGCTTCTATCAGCTGTCCTTATTTGATTCTTATGATGCCCACAAAGGAGGCACTAATGGCAAAATATGTATCTAGCAATGCCTGAAAGGGAAGAGTTTATTAAGGAGTTCCTTGCAAGCCATTTTTTTTTAAATGAACATATGGTACTTCTTCCCCTGGCTGTATACGGAGAGTACAATATTCATCCTGGCAAAGGGACCAAACACAAGAGGTTCACATACCTCAATTGGGAAGTAGCATGCTACATTGTCCCTGAGACCCTGAAAGGCTGGCTCTTTGCTCCCTTAGGATGGCTAGCACCCAAGTTAGTACTGTAGGAGCAACCCAGTACCCACTCAGGGCTTTACTCAGTAAATCAAGATACTTTTGAACATAGGAAGGGATTTCTCACTTATCCTTCTGTAATCCGATGAAGGTGCAGCTTCAGGGAGAGTGGAATTCTCATGTGCCTCAATTCTGGTCACAGGCTCCCTGAAGTGTTACTAAGACTTAACAGGAGCCAGCCTGTAAAGCAGGGGAAGGAGGGAGAGCCCTCTTTCTGCCTTTTGGAGTCTGAACCCCCTTCCATGACAGAGCAAGGATTTATGACTGATGATCGAACAGCACAATTTCCATTCCACTGCAATCAGTAATGAGCCCCTTTCCATGGCAGAACAAGGGTCCTTTGACTGAAAGCCACAAAGGCACAATTTCCATTAGGTTGCAGCCTAAGGCAGGGTAGCACAGAAAGAACAGGCTTCTTTACATGCCCAGACATGCTGCAAGGTGGGGTGGGCTGTCAGCATGGTACAAAGCAGAGAGAGAGTCTGTAGGACAAAAGCCCCAGCACACCCTTCTGCAGGGAGAGCAAGCAAAAGAAAAGGGGGTTACCCTGGATTTCCAACACACTCCATTACCAGAATTAATTATGCCGTGGGAAGGACACATTTGCTCTAGCCTTTTTGGGACTCCCTGCGGTTTGCAGGACATACCTGAGTATCATAAGAATCCCCCAACTCATAGTGGGAGGAAGGGGAGCTAGGTAGGAATACTGCTTCTTTCCTCAGGGAGATGAGGATCTTTTAGTATATTGTGGGGGGTGGGGGGAATGACTCTGAATCCTTTTGGGGTTCTCTCTCTCCCAGCCCATGTCTGTTGAGGGAACTTACCCCTGAACTAGCTGGATAGCTTTCTTCTTGTCCTTAGACTCTCTCTCCTGATTGGGCTTTTCTGCATTGGAGTCATGACTCTTCCGGGTAGGGCAGGGACCTGCTGTGCTAGTCTGACACTGAGTCCAATGCCCTACCGGTGCAAGTATCAGCTGGTTAGCCACAGGCAGGGCATAATTCACCACCTGAAGAGCCTGTAATTTTATGTTGGAGTCATGACTTTTTGGGGCAATGTGGGGACCTGCTGATCTGACTCTGAGCTCCGTACCCTGCTGTGAGGGTTGCTGTCTGGCAAAGGGCAGGGCATAATTCCACTTCAGTAGATGCTGTAGGGGGGGGGGGTTGCAGGACAGTTCTGACATACATGAACCAATGCTGAGGAGTCCCGCAGGGACATGCTGCAGTAACAGATCCAGGTGGCTGAAACCACCACTCTGCCAGATGAGGCAAAAGATAAGTAGCAACAGCAAGAAAAATAATAAAAATAGAAGTTTTAAAACAAAATGGTTGGGAGAAACTGAACCAACTTTTTCCACTATGGGAGGCAGAAAACCTGGTGGGCTAAGCTGAAGGGCGGATCCTTGTCCTGGAGCCTCCAGCAACAACATTGTATTGTCTCCAAATTTTACAGGTGGGGAGCATTAGACCATAAGTAATGAATGAGGAGACAAGCTGTGCAACAAGCTGTCCCTTTCTTTTTGGGAATCAGAAAGTAATCATAGTTAAACTCTTACCCCCTGTGTTTTTTTTGTACTTCTTCCATGGGTCCATGATTTAGGAGTGATTGCATCTCCTCATGAAACTTACTCTTGTGTGAGAGATCCCTGAAAAGGGACAAGGAAGGAGAGAGGATTGGGGGCTAGGAAGGATCTGGAACTTAATGAAATATCTACCTCTACAGCTCCCAGGACCCATTGGTCCATAGTAATAGTGTTCTAGACCTCACAAAAATGAAATAAATGAATCCTAAATGGAGGGGATATATCAGGAAGATCCAATAGAATGTGTATGCCATTCCTGACCGGAGTCAAATCTGCTGCATTGATGATGATAAGGGCAATGAGCAGACCTGATGTTAGATGCATGTGACTTTTCTCTGTGGAATTTTTGGCACTTTCTACGTAGTTCAGGTTACCTATGTCAGATACAAAAAGATTGCCTCTGCAGCAGTTGAGGGTTAAAGTCCTTCTGCTTTGGTGCAGAAGCATGCAGCCTAAGGATCTAAATGTGGCATGTGAGTCTTTCAGAAAGAATAAGGCCTCAGTTATTTTAACACTGACAAGTTCATATCCCTCAAATTGAAGCTCCTCTGTTCTTAACAGATCTCCTTGTAGCAAGGGAGGCAGCCATATATCTGGCAGCTGTATCGACAGCATCAAGGGCTAGTTGGAGGGATTTAACCACCACCAGTTGACCTTCGGCAATCAGAAACTAACTCTTCCTTGTTTACAAATTAAGATAAGGAGTCCCAATTCAAATAATCATATGTTGCCAACAGAACCTGGTAATTGGGAACTCTTTTGGAAACTTGATGCAGAATAATTTTTACAAACATCTGTATTTTCTTTGTCTCTTGTCCTTTGGTGTCACATTTTGTTGGCTTTGTCTCAATCTCTTTATCACATCACAGACAATTAATGATCCCTGTGGTTGTGATATAAAATTGCTGGAAGCTCTGGGAAGGCACTTAGGAGTGATGTCTGCTTTCTTTGATGCTGGTGCCAGAGAAGCAGGCACCTGCCAGAGCCATTTAGCTGGCTCTAAAAGCCCTTTGTTGATGGTCACTGCAAGACATCCTAGTACTGAAGTGTGCAGGATGTCCAGGAACTTGTGTGGTGCGCAGAATGCTCGGGAACACTTCTACTGGAATCTCCAGTGTGCCATCCATTCAGTTTAACAAGTGCAGGAATGTCTTGTTTACCTCACCAAGGTCAACTCCAGGTGGGGGTATAGGACTGACCTCCACAAGTTTACTTCACGATAAAACTAAAGTTCCTTGTCTTCATTGAGTTTTTATCTTGTGATAGCTCATGTGCTACCTGAAGAGGACATACTGATCTCTCCAGGAAGAACATTTTCAGAGGAGATTCCCTAAATTTTTGTGTTCTCTGTAATGTGGTTCTTGACCAGACATAAGCATCACAACTTAGGTCACCTTAATTTTGTAGTATAGACATACATTTGCTCTTTTCACTTAGTATTTTATTATTTTAAAAGTTTTTGACAGTTAAAAGAATGTAAATTAAAAGATTTAAAAGCTACCGCTGAGACTATCTATAGCAGAAAAAAATGCAGAATAATGTAAGAGTGTACTTGATATAGTTACTGTGTGCTTCATCCTACACCACTGATGTCAATGAGAGCTTTGCCATTAACTTCATTTGGGGTAGTATAAGTCCTTATTTCCCTCCACCCCACAATGGACAAACCAACAACCTGTTAAAAAATGAATTGTACTCTTTTTGTATAAGCAATTCCCTTCCATGCCCCCAGAAGTTGGAACTAACATGTTAAAAATATTTGCAAGTAATTCTTAATGTGTGTGTTTTATGTTGCCATTTTCAGTTCATATGATGTAGTATCTACACAGATATGGCTATGTCAAAACTAAAGTGACAAAATATGCCACCTTCATACAAGAATAAAGGAATTGTATATGGTAGCAACACTATATTTAAATTAATTACAATATTTCTATTGAGACCATAGTTCCAGTTAAAATACATTTTTATTAAGTTACAATCTTATTGCAAAATACTGTAGATGGGAGACAAAGTGTAGAGAAATTCAAAGTTTAATTCTTCCATGTCAGTTTATTGTTCTTTACTCCTTATTGCTGTCCATAATGGAATCTGGGAAGAATAAGATTTTCTTCAAAATTATATCAATGGAATGCTGTAAATCAGTCAGCAGGGATGCATAACAACAATATAGGTTTCCCCTTCTAGTTCTATACATAACACCAATAAATATTTGTGACATTATCTTTCAAATTAGTAAGTACTATTCAAGTTTAACATTTTGGATGGCAATTAAGATGAATCCAAATATACACTCATCTGATATAGATCAACTTTAATATGTTATAAAAAATGAATGTAGCACATTACATAATCTACTTTGACCTAAACTTTTAATAATTGTTTGTCACATTCATCAGAGTTTTCTTAAAGAAATGAATCCTCACTGCACTTACCTAGTAGCTCTGTATCCTAAGGCCCTGGGTCACCTTTATAAAAGCTTGAACTCAACTGCATGAACGATTCCAGAGTTTGCTCTGATCTTTTAAAAAAAAATTTGAAAAATATCTCCAGATTTGATCTGGAAATATTCCTATTAAGTAAACTAAAGCTAGTATATTATTTAGTACATTACAACACAGTAAACTTTAAAAATCTCATGTTTTCATTACTTTTCATTAATATTGGGGAAATAAGTAATTTTTAAAAAGAATAAATGGTATTACAGAAGACACCGCAGAAGACTAGACTATTCTTTTTATTATAGATGCTGTATAGAGTAAATCTATAAAATACAATTGTTGGTTTGATGCTGTCCTTTGTTAAAAAGAAAAATCTACAGCAATGGTGATAAGTGCAGTCAAAAAATAAACTGACATTCCTCAAGACATAGGGGTTAGAAAAGCAATGACATGTAAACCGAAAACACTTGTAAAAAAATCCAACACAAACAGAAATCTACCAGAAGCATAACAAATATACTGTGCATCAACAAATCTTTTAAAAAGACCAAACCTGTTTTTGCTCTATATTAGCTCATGCTGTAATATGTACAAATTTCTGAAGCCATATCTGATTTAAGCAAATGGAAATAAGCAGAGAAATCAGAAGTTGCCACATCAGTTATTCTGACCCACCTTCCTTCTTTTGTACAATAAATGTATATAGCTAGTATACTATCTTTGCAAAATTGTCATGAAACTTTGTTATGAGTGAATTTTATACACTGACTGGCAATGAAAAGCACCCATTAAAAAAACCTTGTCACCCCTCAGATAAATGGGAGAATAGAGTTTACAAGGCTGATTGTATGACACAAACACAAACAAATTCACAAGGAATCACTGCTTTGAAGAAAAGTCAGAGGTAGCATTCATGTCAACCTTCATAATTTTAAAAAGTCCTTGAAACAAGTTAATCCTCCTATTACTGGTTTAGTTTTAAAAATATCCCAGGTGTGGTTATTCCTTGAAGCTCACATTTCTGGGTGGGGGGGGAGGAAAGGAAGAAAATATTTTTAAAATATAAACATCTGCTTATAGTATTTTTATCAATTCAACCAATGGTAAAATATATAAGAACATTATGCTCTTCATAATTTATTCTTAAATAACTTGAATCAGCCCATAATATCACCCACAGCATATTTTAATACATATTTAATTCTTGATATATGTTGCACAAGCACTAGACAAAAGTACAATGTAAACCAAGGACAAGAAGAAAGTTATTAGATTAGACTAAATGTCTTATAAAACAGGGAAAAATTCTCAGTACACGGTATAAAACAGCACAATTGACAAAGCATACTTCCACTGTGGAACATGGCAAGGAAAGGATAAATAAGAAGTAAAACCAATGAGAGAGGGGGTGAAATAAGTTCAAGGGCAGGTCTGAACGCCAAGAATCAATTATGCTTTGGATTCAGAGATGTGGCAAATCTTAAATTTGTGTATGAAACCAGGCATTTCAAGAGTATTTGGATTCAAGCAATAACCCATGGAAAAAGTACAGATTTTAAATGGTTTATCTCCTGTTAACTTTGTGCAATTTTGGTATTCTTGGTTCTCCTCTGAAGTTCAGACATGATCTAGTTAGACAAATCAGTTGTTGTAGCATACCTGGTTACTAAATACTTTCTGAAAACAAAGAGCTCATCTCAGTGTCCTTTGATTTTGATTTTTCACTGAGATGTAATATGTAGGAGTGTGAGGGAGTGGAGCCCACAAACCAGTAACCAGCTTTGTAACATTGACAGGCCCCATCTAAAGCAATAAGGCTTTGAAAAAAATGTAGAAACATATGTGAATGTCCTGTAAATCTCCAGATAGTAAAAGATTAGAGACTAGCTACAGATTCTGATACGGCGGTGTCTATCATGACCTTGAACACTCAGACTCTGGCAATCAGAGATAGAAGAGCCCCCAATAAGTATATTGGGAAGTTGGGAGTTTATGCTAGAACATTCAAAAATAAATAAATAAATAAATAAAAATCAAGGTTTTTGCTGTTTAGTAGCGTGCAGCTTGGCATCCTGAAGCCTCTGCTAATACAGAGGCCCAACACTTTCCAAGTACCCTTCAAACGTAGAAGTAAAGAACAATATCTTGGCCTGTCCCTTACCTTTTTTATGGAAGGTACAGGGTTGAAGAGTGGATCCCAGGAAATAGAATGTGACCACACTCTCCTTTGCCTTCATGAGATTGTCCTCTATAGTCTCCTGTATGGTGCCTCTGCCCAAATCCTCATTTAGTAAACCTTCAGCCTGCTAAACTGCCTATTGAGTGCCAAAAGTCTCAGGCAGATATATCTATGGGCATCAAGTGCGTTGGAGGATTTCCACACTTGATGCCAGGCCATTTCCACAGACTGAATTCCATACAATTCTGCTTAGAGAGAGAACATATAACTGGCATGACTTTTCCCAAAGTCATACTAGTATTTACCTATATATCTGCTATTCACCTCAGTATAAGATTCCTATAACTGTTTATGTGTTGTTAACAGGTAGCTCCTAGTATGGATTGTTGGTCTTCATTCTTAAAGGATTCCAGTGTTCGAATCACGATTCAGGGTGCTGAACTATGTATAAGGATTGTCCTTGACCATCAGTACCGCTACCATCAAGTGCTAATGCAAAGGGTAGAAGGAGAAGCCAGTGATATTCTTTGGCAGCATGTGCTTGCATTTTGCCACCTTACACATGGCTAGAGTGGTACACAGATTTCCCAAACATCCTCCAGCCAACAGATGATGGATTGGATGGGTATGATTTCTGGCCTGGATTCCATAGTGTTTTTCTGCATGATTCGGGTGATCCTAGCCCCTATCTCTACACAAAAATGAGGAAGCTTGGCTACTCTGAGGTAAAGAGGAAGAGAGGAAGGATCGATGGCTGTTTTCCTCAATACTCCTGGATATGATGAAATAGGACATTCCTCCAGCCTTCAGAGTATCAATCCAACAAATCATTCTCATCTTTTCATGTAGTAGTTTCAGGTTGCTAGACTAGATGGTTTGTGTATCAAATGTTGAACAGTTGTCAACCTGGTCTTTGTGAGGCCATTAGTAATGAGAATATCAGAGCAAACTGTAATGCAGAGAGCGTTTAAGTGAGGTTTACCACAGATGCCAAATCTCAGAGCAAGCTTGTGACACGTTGCGCACTCCATGATCACTCTTATAGTGTAACTGTACTGTTTAATGCAAAGTATGTCATGTACGATGTTTTGGAATGCTCATGATATACTGAACCTTATTATAATAATAATATGTTTGTTGCAATGTCATATCTATGGTTATGAGGCTTTACTATGTAATGTTTCCAAAGGTGCATTTCATAGCTTGAAGCAGATTCAGGCAAAACCCTCCAAGAGCAGAGGAACAGTTCATGCCTCACTAAGATATGCATAAAACAAACCACCTCTTCCAGGAACAATGGATTAGCATAAGCATCAATAAGGGGATGCTCATTGATTCAGGTATGCAGGAAGCCATACAAGGACATTGTTTATCACCTTATCTGGAAGGAGGGGACAAATTCCCAGAGTGGGAGCAACATTCTAAAAACGGGAGACATTTTGCCATTTGCTCTCGCTTTCACCTCCATCTCCAACCACCACTAAGCAACTGAAGTGCTGATAGCAGGGGGCGGGTCTGGATGGAGGCAGATCAGCCAGCCTGTGGTGAGAATCATCTGAGTTTGTAAGGTTGCTGAAAGTGTTAAGCTTAGTTTAGAATGCGATTTGCCTTTTATTTTCTCTTGATCAAATCTGACCTGCTTTCCTCTGATTTATAATCATTATACATATTTTTGTTTGTTTTATCTAAAGCAGTGCATTTGGTTTAAGGTGTGTTAGAGACTCCATATGAAGTGACAAGGCTGGTGCATATCAATTTCTTTGATAAACTGATGATCACATGAGCTTGAAGTGTTCAACGGGCAACACTGAACATTGTAAGATGGCAGTTCCTAGGGTTGCATCTGGGGACTAGGGATATTGGTTGGGGTCATACTGGTCATACCATTGCATTATCTCATGAGTGGCTGGCTAGAGTTGGGAGTAACATGGAATAGGTTGTGCATGAGCTGCCCTGGAGTGGGGGTTCTCACAGCAAAGCTGGGTAAGACGAGCTCCAGGAGTGAGGGATTGGGATGACACAGCGATTCACCAGTCCAGATTGCAGAGGGGAATGTCACAAGGCTATATGCTTGGACGTTACCTACAGAATACTATACAAAATGCAGCGCATATATCACCAAAGCTGAAGTAAGGAAACAAGTTGATCAGGCTGCACAAATACTCAATCTCTGGCCAGTTCAGGCCACTGTGGACATGCCTACACAGCAACCAGACACCTGCGACTTGGCCAGTGCCAGACAACTTGGGCTCACAGGGTTGTTTCATTGCTGTATAGACTGCTGGGCTTGGGCTACAACCTATGGTCTGGGACCTTCCTCCCTCACAGGTTACCAGAGCTAAGGTTACAGTGCAATTATCGTCAGAGTGTTTAAATATTTCATATGCACCAAAATATAAAATGCCGATTTTCTGCCCTCCATTTCAATCTAAAAACAGCTGTGCTTAACTCTTATGTGAACACTTAATCTTGATAAAATCATCAAATTACTTACTTTTCTGCTGTTGCTCGATCAGTTGTTCTTATAATTGCACGCTCTGGAGAATGGGAAGGAGATCTCAGTGTTGAGCTAAGTGGAGATGAGGTACGTACAGAAGATGTGGACAGACCATGTCGACGCATCTCCTGAATTGCGCGCTCTCTATCAAGTACACAATAATTTTGTTAAACACTAATTTGTACACTCTTATCTTTATTACCACTATTAGTATTCATATTCTGACACACCATACTATTTCTCTGTAGAAATTATTAGAAGATAAAAGAAAATGAAAGGTGATAATTTAAATGGATATCACACATTTTAAATCAAAATGTCTCAATTATATTTAAGGGACACAGATCACACTTAAAAATGAATTGTTAAAAGTAAACAATTAAGAGTACAATAAAAGATTAGACAAAATTCTCTATTTTTTCACTGTTTGGTTACTTTGTGAATTTGACAACACTTTGTGTAGTCAGTCTTGTTCTTCTGTAAAGTCAGTATGTTTGTTTTTGTATGGGTCTCCTACACCTCAAGAGGAGAGGAAAAACCATTTAAAAATGTGATTGTAAATCCACTGGATCTTGGAGGAGTTTCAAAAGCAGATACAGAACTTGAAACTACTTGTAACATTAAAAAAAAACAACACGCCTCCTCCTCCCGCATCCCAAGTTTGAAGTTGAGCATGTTCTTTCTTTTAGACCTCATACAGCACTGAAGAGGATAGAAAACAATATCACTTGCACCAACATCCAGGCTGCAACCAGGCCTACACCTGGGTGTATTATGATTTTAAATTGAGTTTTGGTGTTAGAACAAATAACCTATAACCAAATAATAACCTACAGCCTATAACCAAAAAGAATTAGATCATGAGACAGGGGGATTGTTTGTGTAAACTTGTAGTGACCATTAAAATATCGACATTATCTTATTTAAGGTTTCGATTGAGATAACAGAAAAAGAAAATATAGCTAAATGGATACCAGTGCAGTGAATAATTCATTTGTTTAGTTTATTACAAATAAATGTTTACTTTAGTAGTTAAGGAAAAATATGACAAAATAACGTAAGAAAACCTTGAAAAAAGGCCCAACCATGATTTCTATCTTGATAGGGGCAGAGGATAGGGGTCAATCCTAAGCAGTTTCATTTGGCTTTAGCTAAGGTCAACAGTGACATCACTTGTTTGTTAAAGTGTATACAAAAGCAAGGTTTTCTAGGGGGTCTTTGTGAGAGCTTTCACAGAAGTCACACCATGATGGGAAGGAGCCTCCTGGGCCTGATCCAGCTGTAAGAATTTTGGCCAATGCTTATAACTGTATTGTTGCTAGGGTATAAAATAGAAGGGTATATATGCTTTATTGATATTCTGGATGTAATAAACATCAAGAAGCCTTTGGACTAATAAAGGAATGCTTGTGTGGAAACTGTGTTGTGGTAAACCTTAATAAAATTATTATGAAAATTATTTTTAACACTTGGTATTGCATTAGCAGCTACATTAAGGATGGGAAAGGAGGATTACCCCACTGCAACAAAAACACCACAGGTGCTTACCGTTCAAATCGTTCAGTTGTCAGTTGTCTTTTTAAAACATCATAGTCGGTCTGCAGCTGTGCAACTTTACTTCGAAGTATGGAAACCTCTCTATTATGACTGGTTCTAAAAATATCATGAGAAATAAAGAATTTTCTTAATCTGTTGCACATTTTCATCTGGTATCTTAGAAGAATTAGGAAAAACAGCAATGAACAAGGCAAACAACCAAAAAACCAGCAAGAGGAGTTGTTACTTCAAACAGCCCAAAATAAAAGAGTGATAACCAGAAGTGATGGAAAGAAAGATTGAATGAATACAATGACAAATTATTGGATGAAACTAACCTGGGAAACACAGAAGTGGAAGTCCTTCAACAAATTCATACTACAATGCATCAATTTCTTGTATAGATAAATATATACACAACTATGTTTGGGTGAGAACAGAGTCAATTATGAGTTAAAATGTTATTTTAATTAGAGCCTACCCCTATATAAACCAAGCATTATTGCACAAACTTAAAAGAGAAAAGAGTACAAAAGCAACTCATCAAACAAGTGACACAAAACTAAATGATATTGCCACAACCAGAAGTATATCAGTTAGGCTACACATCACTGGTCAAACTGCCAGCAACAAACACAAAAACTGAGCCAAATGCTAATCTAGAATCAATATCTCTTAATTCAGACTCAGAGCAGCAAAAAAACCCAGGATCTGATGGACTGTCAAGAAGAATGAGTTCTCTGTGCTGAGATTTGTGATTTGTCCTAGATGGCTCAACTGCAAAAAACTGAAAAGAAAATCAGCCCAGTCAATCTTAAGTATCATTATAAAATGTAATTCTCAGGAAGCTGCCTTCTCAGACAACACAGGCTTTTAAAACTGGTTACCAACACCATGAATACTGTCATGAATTTGGGCCTTGAACAGCTTGTCCACCTCAGAAGGTAGACAACTATATTCTGCAGGAACTGAAGCTTCCAGATAATCATCAAAGGTAGTGTTAAGGGTTGGGTTAAAACCTCATTGGAACTAATGGGTGTTAATGTGCCTTTCATTAAGAGATAGTTTATTAGGAGTAGTGACCTGCCTATAACAAGGCATAATGGAATCTGCCAAGAAACTAGAACCAAGATGAGAGCAGAGAGTTCGAATGGGTATTGTGAGAAAGAGAGTGTGAGCGT
Organism: Mesoclemmys tuberculata; assembly: GCA_007922155.1. Lineage (NCBI taxonomy): Eukaryota > Metazoa > Chordata > Testudines > Chelidae > Mesoclemmys > Mesoclemmys tuberculata. Next base: position 43,215,715 of record ML675624.1, read on the forward strand.
GCATGAGAGAGAGGCACAATATAACTGAAGCAAGACATACTGAGACAGACAGCCGGGCAAGCACAGAGAACGATCCTGAAATGAACTAGAGAGGGCGCTTCTGAGTCCAGACTAAAGAGGCTTGGGACTATAAAAAAGACACTATCTCCTTTTGGTTTAGGTTTCTCTCGTGTGCGGATAAGCAGGACTTTCAGGACACAATGTCCTTTGTACATTCATTGTAAATAAACAAGATAGCATCAATGAAAATATCAGATTCCATCACCAATTTCTATTCTGGAATGAAACATCTCCAAGGCCCTGAACTTTGACTAGCCATTTAGGTCACAAAGGGGTAACAGGAGAAGTAAGTACGATGTATAACAACAGTTAATTCTGGAAGTTGTGAAGTAGTACAGACTTATGGTTAAAGCACTAGATGGAACTCAGGAGATATCTGGCAATTCCCAGTTCAGTCACAGACTTCATGTGTGGCCTTGGATAAGTCAATATACCTTGTGTCTCAGTATATCCATCTGAAAAATGGGGATAATATCTCTCTGCCTCAAAAGGGGGTTTTAAGGATAAAATTGTACTGCCGAGGGCCATATAAATACTTTGATAGATATGTAAGCAGAAAGGCATGATTGACTGTAGTAAAGCTAGCACAAGAGAAAAGACCACAACTTCTCAAGTGGCTGTTGCTGAAAAAAAAGTCCCCACACTATAGACCACTGCAGTCTAATAACCCAATTGTAATGATGAGTCCAACAGGATCTATTTAATACAAATTAATTCAATTAACACAGAAGGTTCAAAGGAGAGAACAGGCTTTCAACTTTCTGTTATGTCTTATTCAAAGTTCTTCAAAGACTGACAGTCTTTCAGGAAAGAGAATTCTGGACCTGATATAATTGTAAAATAATAAATAAAGCAAAACAATTTGTAAACATTGAGGCTATCTATATGATATTAGATAAAATATATATATTAAAAGAAAGTTAAGGTTGCAAACTCAAGCGTTAAGAATGCCATAATTAAGGTTACATCAAATGTCGCAAGAGTTTTGGAGAAAAATAGTACATGATTGTGTAAACAAAGATTGTATCATAATGCATATGTACAAAGAAATCAAGGGGGCCTCGGTAACTTTAATTCTGGCATTTCCTATCTTTTGAGTGCTTGACATTGCAATTTTAATGTATTTTTTACGTATTTAATTTATTCCATTTTAAAACAACGGTTTTCAAACTTTTTGAGCTGGGCCTCTCCTCCACCTTTGAGTTACAATTTTTTGTTGCACCCCCACCTCCCAGTCCAGACAGGCTAGGTGGCCCACTGAGGTGAGTCACAGGGTGGAGGTGGCACTCTCTCTCCGAGACCTGCCAGGCACCTCCATCCCCCCTTCCCCGAATGGTCCTCTGTACCTCTCTAGAAGAGCACACTCCCCAGTTTAAAAACCTAGAAGCTGTTGCTAAATGGAAGGCAGAAATCAGGGGGGGGCCATGTAGGGTTACATGGCCCCCTCCCACACACTGCCTATCTCATATGGAGGTATGTGGTAGAGTACATTATTTGGAAAGTGGTACACAGACTAAAAAGTTTGAAAGCCACTGCACTAGAGTTAGGCTGTTTCCTCCTCCTCAAAGACTAGGCACCAGCAGGGAGAGCAATAGAGAGTTTCCTTGCTCTCTGTTCTAATGCTTGGCACTATAGCGACCCTAGGCAGACAGGAGGATGAATTACAGTGAGAGTCCTGCTCTCTCTTAGGGTGGAGCATGCTCACCGTGAATGGCACAGAGCACCGTGAATGGCACAGAGCACTGTGGAGATGGAGTTTACTCAGTGGAGACTGGTGTTTTGAGAATTTTGTTGACAGACTCTAATAAACGTCTATGGTGCGTGCACAAACAGTGATTTTCATAGGTTTATAATTCAATTACATTTGGATGGAATTTCACAGGGACAGCAAAAGGCAACTCTCCCATTCCAGGGTACTGCCTGTTGTCAAATTTCAAGTCTGTGCTTGAAAACACAGAGGCATTAGAGTTTCTCAAAGAAAGAGTTTAACATGAGCAAAACAATGTATATTTTCCTAACTTAGTTTCCTGAAACAGATAAACCTGATCTGACAGAGTTTCTTTACTGTAGCTGAAATGCTATTCATAATAGTAACTGGGAGGATGGAAGCCCACGTCAAGAGTCCTTCAGAATTCTGGGCTCCTATGGAAGGTTTGAACATACAAACTCTTCTGACAGGTGCACATGTACAAATAATGATGTTCTTGGAAACAACCTTTTGACCTAGTGTGGAGGAATTGATTATGTAAATAAGTTTTCAGGCAGATTAAAGATTTTCCACAATCAAAATACAAATAAAAAAAATTACAACTCAAAATATTGGAAGAAATGTAGTTGTTTGTTTTAGAACTTACAGTTTGCTCTCTGCAAGTGTTAGCTTGTCTTTAAGTAACTGAATTTCTGAATCTTTCTCATGGGATGATAAATGATTCTGAAACTCTTTGTCTCTACTAGTAGCCAACAGTGTTTCAAGATTTTGAATAGTAAGTCGTTCGCTGGACAGTTGCTTTTTTAACACTTCTGCTTCTGACTTTACATCTTCTAATTCAGCCAGAACCTAGTGTATAAAACAATTACTACGGTAGATTTGTTACTTGCCTCACATTTAATGTTCACTGTTTATGTAGTATTTTACAAACAGACACAGACACGTGTGCACACAGTTCTTGTGCTTTCTCTGAAAAAGACTAATTTACAATTTATAATTAAAGATTTTTTTAAACAGAAAAGAAATTATGTTAAGATGGAGTTACTGTTGAACATACATATCAATTTTAATTTAATGATTTAGAATAAAACACATTACAGAGATGTTTTAATAATTCCCAAAATAAGCCTTAACTCTGTTAGTGTTATTTTTAACCTGAAGGTTTTTTATTTTCATGTAACTTCAAAATTAAATATATTATATTAATTATTAAAATTAGTCACTTTAATACATATAAAAATGAACCATGATCTAAATAAAATACTCCTAGATTTATAGTAGGTTAATAATCAGTGGAAAATGTAAAGATTGTAGTATATCAAGAATTATTGGACTAACATGCATCTGCTTCTTAAATGCATGCGTGCACACACTTATTTTCTATTCTAAAGGAGTGCTAGTGAGATGTATATGCATCTCAGAAATGATTACTAGTAAAGAAGAGGAGAGGGGAGAAAACAATTATAAGAGCTCCCTCAAGTAAGGGAATCAAATTGTGTATGTGTGGTATAACAAGAGCTAAATTAGCCTTTGCTTCTTACCCTTTCATAATCCATATTTTTGGATGTTAGCTGCCGTGAAAAAAGTTCTTTGCTAGACTCAAGTTTCATGCACAGTTCCCTCACAGAAGCTAAGTCAGCTAATACAGACGACTTTTCTTCTTGTTCATGTTTGAGATCCTCTTCCAGTCTGGACATATTTTTTGCAATTGAAGAGAGTTGAGATTCATATGCTTGGTGTGCACTGATATGCTAAATGGAAATAGACAAAAGCTAAGTAGTCATGGATTTTTTCCCTCCCCACTATTAAGTTGCATAACAAAGTTACATACATTTAAATATCTTTTCCTTGAGCTCTAAACTGAACTTCAGACTACCTTATTTTTTCCTAAATCATAATTAAAAAAAATTCTACCTAAAACCCATGTTTTTCTGAAACTTTTGCAACCATTTGAAGGATTACACAGATATTAAACAAAAACAGAAGTAGAATATAACAGTGTTTCAGAATAAAATTAAAAATTAAAAATTGGAAGACTGATGTCCATCTTTTATTCAACTATCTACCTTGAACCTATCACTCTTGTCAATGAATTAAGAATGTCAGACAGAAAGGTGGCCTGTCTCTGCTTGGCTGTTATAATCTTTTTAATCTTCAGAAAGATTGTTCTCCCAAATATGAAATCCTCATTTGATATCACTGAAATAATCTAATATGCTGTTACAAGAGCCAAAAGTAGAACTAATACTTAACTCTGAAAAATCTCACAGGAAAATTTTGTCCCATTTAATGAAATTGAATTATTGGAAGACACAGGGGAACTATTTATTCACATCTACTGAGATCATGCAATATCTAACTCCTCCACCTTGAAGTCTTCATACCAGCTCTACCAAACAACAGTTGCTGCACAGGAATGCAAAACTGCTCTACCTAACAATTACTCCACAGTGCAAGATTTTTCACTACACAGTGCACACATTAATAGCAGAGTTCTACCAGTTACGCAGGGAACTCCAAAAGACAATGGAGTTTCCTGGGAATAATAAAGGGAAACATTGCTGAAGGAAATATTGCTATGCAGTTTCTGTACTGTTTTTCCTTTGGATTATTTATAGAAGTCCAGGCCACAGAGCTACAAGTATTTTAGGGTTTAGTTGTGGCTGGCCATAAACTCCGTGTAAAATGCAGCAATCTGTAGTGCTTTCCAAGGAGCAGACCTGTAAGTAAGTTGTAACTAAGAGCCACAATCTGCCTTTCCTACCCCAGAGGGGTACAGATATACCCTGGACCAGAGCTATGCCTGTTGCAGCATATGCCTGCAGATATACCAGCCCAGCTGCATTCACTGGTATGTTAGGTGATTGAAGCCAAGGTTTCACCCATTTCCAAACCTTCCCATCCACATGCACTGGGTAAGTGGAAAGAGAGGTACTAGTAACCGCTCTCTTAAGAATAGCAAAGGAAAAGAACAGACATTTCACATCAACTAATCATACTTAACCATCAAAGATCTTTCAAATACTTCAAAAAATAGATATGTTTCAGTCTTACTGTGCTCAGTTGTAGATTTACTAGAAGAATTTCGTACATTTGTGTTTTTTAAAGAACTGTTTTCTACTTCCAAAATTTCTGTTTCTATTCAGCCATATTCTGTTCTAATTACCTACAAGTATACTTAAGTGCTCTATTCCATACGAAATAGAGGTTGTTTATGCTGCCTTACAACTGCTAAGCTACAAAATCAAACTGAAGCTAAGGACAAAGGTATTGCCTCATTCAAAACCTCAATATATCCACTAGATTCCACATCAACTCCAGCCCCTAACAAAAGCACAAAACCTCCTTAGCTCTTCTGATTTATCTAAGTGGTAATTTCAGAGGGGCTCCACTGAGCATGTTCAGAGATTTAATTGAGTAACGATAGTATAGCATTAGAGTAGTTTGCATTTATGTGCAGTGCCTTTCACATAGGGGGCTTTGATCGTTGACTTTGGCTACTAAATTATGCTAACATATCAACACCTCTTCCTCTACTGCCTCTATGATTGCCACATGAAGCCCTTCTGTCAAGGAACTCACCGTGCTTTAAACAAATAATAAATAAAGCCCTTGTGAAATACTGTAGGCAAATATCATATCTATTTTATGAATAGGTAACCTAATAGGCTCTTAGAGACAGATTGACATCATACTGGTAAATAATCTTTTTTCTAACAACTGAAAATCTATCTCTGTGGCATCAGCAGTGAGTTAAGTAGAATAGAAAAGATACTACTGTAGCCAGAATTGCAGTTACCATTTCAAATATTCTGTTTCCCTTCAAAGCACTAAAGAACAGAAGTTCATTTCCATGCAAGTGTAACAAATGTTCCTATATTTTATTTAAAACAAAAAACAAAAAACTAAAAACAAGCATAAACCACTTTCCTTGATAGGATTAAATTGTATTGGGTAGTACTGGTTATTACCTCTTGAATTTCTTTTTCTAAAAGATCCACTCTCTCTCGAAGATGTCTTCTATCGGTATCTACAGAGAGGAGTTCAAGACGTATTGAGCTACTTTCTCCCTCGGCTTGATGGGCCTTGACTTCCCAGTCCTCAGCTTGGCTGTGGAGCATTCGGAACTTTTCTAACAATTCTTGATTTTCTTGTTCCTAGTTGAAACAAAATTAATCACTCTATAATTAACAATGTGTCACTGCAACAAGTGCACCTTCAAGTCATTTGATCCTCTTTGTGCGTACTTCAGACGAAAGGAGAAGCCTTCACTATATCCCTGACCCTGGATGAAAGCATTCATCTTTCTCTCTCCCTCAAGAAAAAGTACATAGCTTCATTATTTTTGCAAGTGCCAAGCAGTAAATGTCTCCCAGACACAGCAGACAAACTCAGTTTATATTAAACAGAAGTGCCTCTTTTTTTTTTAAAGCAATTTACAGAATAGACACGATTGTTAGATGGGATACCATGAAAAATTCAACAATATTTTTTGCTTCATATTTTACCTCTTAAAATAGGAATTTCTTGCCATTCTCAAGGTCAAAGCTATGTTGCTATTATCATTTCTATCAAAGCTGCAGTGTGTCTGGCAAATATATCCCTAAAACATCATCAACTCAGCCAATTACCTCAATTTATTAGCTTCCCTAGCTTTAAAGTTTTCAGTGACTACAATAAATACTCAAATTTGGATTACATTCATATATATTCAACACTTTTTTTTCTTTGATTTAAGGATGCTATAAAAAAGGACCATACATTTCTTTCTAATCACCAAGGTCTCCAACAACTTCTTCCTTGCTAGATCTCAGGATTTGTAACCATATCCACTTTCTTTGACCTTTTAACTACTTTTGACATACTCAACCACATCCTGCTTATTAAAATCTTATCCTCCCTGGCTTTTCATGACTCTGTCTTCTCTTGATTCAACTCCCTACCTCTCTAATAATTCCTTTGGCATCTCATTCAGCAGATACTCTTCATCCTCTCTCAATGAAAGTTCCATAGGGCTCCATTTTTGGTCCCTTCTTCTTCCATTACACCTTCTTGCCACTACTATTTTTGTATTCCAACAGTGCCTAAAGGTTCCAGTTGGGATTGAGGCTCCATTGTGGTAGGCACAGAAGAAGTATGTATGTCACACACACAAAAAAAACTACATTAAAGAACATTATTAAGTTTGCAAAGTAAAACACTCAAAAGTCAGGAAATGCTAGATTAAGGTTGTCTGTGCAACCTTATTCAGCCCCCTTTTGCGTATGCATCTGACATAATACAGTCAATGATTATATAAAAATACATGCAATTTTTTCTCCACAGGATCCCTGCCTCATTCGGTGCACAAAATGGATGATGTTTAGTGAGCTGCTAGTCAATATTTTATTTTATCCACTTTGGTCAATGCCCTCATGCCTTGTTTACTACACACTACTTGAAAACTGTTATGAAGACAGAATTATTAATTTCTTCTTGGACATTTCTATAGCACTTATTACTAGAGTATCTAAGTACTTCACAAAATTTATTTTCACAACATCCTTGTTAGATAAAGGGGTGATATAATCCATTTTACAGATGGGCACTTAATCACTACAGAGATTAAGCTCAGAAGTGTCCCCTAATTTTGGGTGCCCAATTTCTGATGACTAGAACCTGATTTTTTCAGATAACTAAGCATTATATAGAACTTTGTGTTCAAAGTGCAGCTCCCACTGGGTTCAGCTGCATCTGCGAATGCTCAGCACTTGTGCAAATCACTCCCCAGGGTCTAAAGTCAGGCATCCAAAAAACAATGAATTACACCATTAGTGATCACCAATGAAAAGTTTGATTTGAGTGACTTGACTAGCATCACACAGGAACTCTATGGCAAAAATAGGGATAGAATCCATTCAACTCTCTTAACCATGAGACCATCCTTGCTCTCCTTGCAGTCCCTGTTTCATTCATTATATATCTTCCAACCTCTGCAACCAATGAAGCAAGGATTCTACAGACAATAGTCTTCTTCAATACAAAACCCTCATTCATCCCCAAAGTAGGCCTATCCATTGCACCGAACGAAGCAGGAGTCCTGTGGAAAAAATTGTATGTGATCATATAATTGAAGACTGTCATAACGAATAAAAACAAATGGATTAAGGTTGCATGGGCATTTCCTAACTTTTGAGTTCTTGATTGTAACATTATTGTTTTCTTTTTTAGTTTAGGGTGTCGTGACGTGTATCCTCTGTTCACCTTTTACAAGACTATGTTAAATTTTGTACAAAGCATACTGTGTAAAGTATCATTTGAAAACTCATGATTTGCTGATCTTTATTGTCCTGGTAAAATATGTGTGGCAACACTGCACGTAAAGACATGAGATTACACTGTATAATATTACCAACACATGTTCCAACATGTTCTGGAGGGCAGTCTCAAACAAGTTCCCCAGAGACAAAAGGCTAGCCAATGCCTTAGCCAGGTGTCAATGAGATCAAATGGATCACCACCTGATTAAGTGACCGCTCTTTGGCAGGAGAGAGGGTGTGGGAAAAAGATCTACATTTTGAGAAAGAAACAGTTTAAGGTTCCTGGCCACACTGAGTTTCTGTCTCTTAAATATTAGCTGGAGATTATTCTTGTGCAAGAGAAAGGGTTTTAAGAGGAGATGGCAGATGTCCCAAATCATCTCTCCTTCTGCCTACCAACTGCATCAACAACACTTGAAGAAGAAAGGAAGCAGCATTGGACTAGGGGGAGAGATTCAGTCAGTAAGACTGTTGGAACTTGTGGTGAGACCCCTTTGATTTGAATTCACTTGACTTGTAAAGTTAGGTATTAGTTCCTTTTTCCCTTTTATTTCTTTGTAACCAATTCTGATTTATATGCTTCATTACTTGTAGTCACTTAAAATCTATCTTTCTGAAGTTAATACATTTGTTTTGTTGTTTCATTTAAACCAGTGTGTTTGGATTGAAGTATCTGAGAGACTCCATTTGGGATAACAAGATTTGTGTATATCATTTTCTATTAATAAATGACTGACTTTATATAAGCTTATATTGCCCAAGAGAGTGCTGGGCAATACAAGATGCACATTTCCTGGGGAAAAGCATGGGACTGGGAATTTGCTGGTGTCGCCCTGTAATGTAATTCATGAGTGGCTGGCTATAGCACTCATACAATATAGCTGGGAGTGATTTACATGCTGGAGGCTGTGTGTGAGCCTAGCGGGAGTGGTTGGTCTCACAGCAAACCAGGGTAAGGAAGCCCAGGTTGGAGCGTTTAGGGAACACAGTTGTCTATCAGTCCAGATTGTGCCCTGGGTAATATCAAAAGTGTCTGTGAGGGTGTAATATGCTTTAGCAAAGTTTCTTCCCCTATCTCCTCATTTGATCTCCATCTTTCCCCACAGCTACTGTTTCCCATTCCCCTCCTGTTTCCCTCCTTGGGTCTTAGTTCCACTCTTTTTGCTCAACCAGTCTTCCCTCTATTATCCCACCAGCCTCCGGTCCCAGTCTGTCTTTCTCCCTAGACTCCATTTCTCCATTTACTCACACTACCCTTCCACTTCCCTTGTTCCCACTGCCTCCTGTCCCACTGCCTCCGGTCCCAGTCTGTCTTCCTCCCTAGACTCCATTTCTCCATCTACTCATACTACCCTAACACTTCCCTTGTTCCCACTGCATTAGATTCAGGCAACTTCATACTCCTTGCTGTGCACCAGTAAGAAGCAAGCATCAAAGGCACAGAGGAAACAGAGTCCCAGCTTTCAGTTCTGATGCTCAGACTCCGTATGGTCTGCAGCAACCCAGAGCTGCAATTTCTGAGAAAGAAGTGCTTAGGATTCTGCAGCCTTCAGCTGAAGTATGCCCCATGCAGACAGAATCGTTCGGGAATTTAGCTGTGAAGTTCTAGGAAAAATCTCTACTGAATATGTGTGAACTGTGATTTTTTTTCAAAGGCTTCTACCTTGGCCAGATTTGAGCAGATTTTCACAGAAATAGCAGAAGGCATATCCTTGACTTAAAGGTCACCTTGCTCCCCCTCCAAATTTCAAGTCCCTGTCCAAAGCATGGGGACACTAGCTTTTCAAAAGAAAAGGTTGCCAGAATTTTTCAACATGGACAAAAGAATGTACTTTTCCCTAGTCTTGGTCTCAGAAACAGCTGAATTGTTTTGGCTTAAGTTTTCTCAAAAAATTCAGCCTGAGGCAGACAACCAGAAAGGAAAATTTCAGCCTAGATGGTCAAGTCTGGCAAAGTTATATAAGCAACAGAAAACAGGGTCTTATAACGGAAAGCGTCAGGCAACCTTAATAGGAAACACTAATGCACCACCTATAATAAAGGTTTGCTTTGACTACAAACAGTGGTTGAGTTAAGGTGGGCTTAAACATGTGCTAGCTAAGTCTGACCTAAACTTTTTCCTAGTATAGATGCTGAATAACATCGTCAGCTTAATTTTTGGTTTGAGTTGTAACCTAGTCTTCTCACTAACTTCAAAATTGCTCAATTTATAAATAAATAGATGCATTTTCTGAAATCCTAGAAATAGATCTTTATCTATATTGTAAAACATCCAACCAACTAAATTTGAGATTGCTTGTTCTCACCATTGCTTCTGACAATTTAACTACTATCATTGAAGTCTGAAGTCTGCCAAAAGGTCTTAAAGCCTCTAATCTAACAGAGTTTTAAGTATATACATTACTAGCTTTAAAACACATGTATTAAAAACACACTAATGTGAATTTACAGACTTTATTTCCTCACCTTTGAAGCCATTAAACTTTCAAATTTGGAGACTTCGGTTATGTAATTATGAACTCTGGTCTTCATTTCTTCTTTTTCTCGTACTGCTTCTTCCAGCTCAGTAGTGATTGCCTAAAGAGATTATATGAAAACTGAATAGTATACTAAAATAAAACATGCTAAAGTAAGCATGCCTATGGAAGTGCCCTATATTTTACTTTATTCTGTTTTAGGGTAGTTCATTCAGTAAATCTGATTTCACATACAGCATCTTGTTAAATTCTACATTGATTGAAACATGTAAGTGAATGAACAAGAGAATGGATTTTATGGCAGGCCACAACTTTATTTATTTAACACCCAGGTAAAGGTGTTATAATCCCCCAGTTCTTACATACCATGTATTTCATTGGATTCAGCTTGGGGGGAGTTTAAAGGCAGGGGTGGGACAGAAGAGAGCCAACCAGCTAGCCCATTCTTACCTTCTGTTTGTCTGGCGATGTAATTTGCCTCTGGGTGGCAGGGGCCCCTTCCCTTCCTGTCCCTTCAAGATCCCTCCCCTGTTAACTATAGGGGAGTGACATTTTACCTACTTTCTCATCTGAGTAATTTGAAGTGGAGATGGAGGAGTGATCCCAATAACAGGCTCTTATTGTTACTTTTACAAGGTCTCCATTTACAGTTTTCAAATTAACACTCATGACTCAAAAATCAGAAGACTAACAAAATAGCTAAAAACTAGACTGAAGCACAGCCAGAAAGAATTTTTTGTGCAGCGTCTAAATTAGCATGTGTTATTGTGCTGGTTAATTCAAACTAACTAGGAATAAGTTAACTTGAGTTACAACACAACCAAAAGCTTTAGCCAGATAATTTGAGTTACATGAATATAGCCTATGACCCAATGTTTTCCAAGTTAAAAAACAAAACACAAAAACTTGTGTAGAATTTTTTTGTACTTCAGTAATCCACATCCAAATTTATTTTACCATTAGAATTAATGTTTTTCTTAGTGAAGAATGAAGCTTTCACTACTTTTGAAAAAAATTCGGAGTGGTTTCAAAAAGGATTTTTTGAGAAAACTCAAACAATATGTTATCTTTCTTACTGATTTAATTATAACCATCATGTTTTAATTACAGCTGTTTTGATGCTTGAACCCCAGAGTGCACAAAATTTGAAAGACAGTGATGTACCAAAAGGACAGTCAAATCTGATGAGTCCCTTAACTGTTTCCATTTTACATGTACACAGGTGGATTAACATTCTTATTTAACTAACATCACTACCTTTGAGATATGTCACCTTCTTATGAAGTGTAATTATTACATTGCATATCTTAAAAGTCACTAGTGCCTTAAGAAAATATGCATATTCTCAAGCTGTTAGAAATTAATTAAACATGGGTTCTCTGATGGATACAATCAGTCTAACTAGATGGGTTTTCATCTACATTGTATTTGAAGAGGCACAAGCAACAAATAAAACTTAAATTTCAGCTCAAAAATACATTTTTTGAAAGAGCTGAGATTGCCTGAAAAAGAAAGGGGGGTTAGAATGGAAAGGCCATCTCTATCTTAACTATAAAGTTTAATATATGACAATAGTGTAATAAAACAATAATATGCATGCTGAAAGCTAACTGCTATACATGTTTGTCTTTTTCTACACACATTGAAGGTCACTGCCATGTGATAAGGGGTTTATTATCCTGTCAAAGAGTGGGGAAATTACACACGTAAATGCATCACATATCGATAGGAGAAAAAACCTTTACATATTTGAGAGGATAATATAGGGAATAGAATGCATATTGATTCCACAGGTGATCAACTAAAAGAAACCAGTTCTTAAATTTGCAAATATTTAATGTCAGCCTAAATATCTTCATTTTAACTCAACTTTTCTTAATATTCTAATATTCACAAGAATGCAAACAGCAAAATATTCAAAATGTATAATATACTGCCACAGTTATGGATTTAGTAATACATGCAGACAAAACGCAAGTAATCTGATGCAGAGATAGTGCTAGCCCATTGGGGGCCCTAAGCAGGAATATTGCATCACCCTCTTCCCACAATACACTAAAAAAGCGAATAGGGGGCCCCCTTGAGCTGCTTTGGGCCCTAAGCAATTGCTTATGCCTAGCACCAGCTCTGCTTTGATGTACTTCGTTATCAGGCAGTACTTTCATACCTGGTTTTCTCTGGTCATTATAGCTAGATCATCTTGTAATCTTCTGTTTTCCTTCAGAGCCATTTCCTTCACTCTTCCTGTTTCTGCGAGCTCTACCTGAGATGCATCAAGCTGACGACGGAGACTAGCTATCTCACGATCTCTGTTACTCAGCGCCTCCTTTAGCTGGCTATCAAATGGGTGATTTTGAAAACCTTAAATAAAATTTCCCTTCTTGCATTACAGCATATACTGCTTCAAAGTGCTAAATAAGCTCTGAATATACAACAGCTTTATTTCTTATTCTGAAGGTAACTATAAACCAGAGATACTCAGACCTCAGTGGTTCAGGAGCCAAATTAGTGATCAACATTACCCAAAAGAGGTGTGTGTGTGTGTGTATATATACACACACACACACACACACACACACATAAATATTCTCACAGAAAAATGACTGACCAAGTATTCTACAATTGGTTAATAACAGTGAAAGCATGCTGATTGGTTAATAATTAAATCTCAGTGTTTTAATATCATGTGCTGCAAAAAGCTGCAGGGGACACATTGAAGAGCCACTTGCAGCTCCCGAGCCTCAGTCTGAGTATCACTTCTATAAACAAATTACCACTTCATGGATCTTGTGCCCCTCGTGTATGATGGATTAAAATTTGCATAGCTCAGAGTTGTAAATTGCTGAACTGCCTACCAACATAAAGTGCTTAACTGTATGTTGGGGGTCGGGCAAAACACCACTGAAGCATGTAGAATTGTTGAGTGTTGAGTGAAATGCCATTGAAACTGGTGGGTATAACTGCTGTCCTTCATGTAAGATAGCTGTAAGTAGATCTGGACAGGAATTTTCTAACAGTTTTTCCATTAGATAATACTGATTCATCAAACCCAAAACTTCTGCTGTGAAAGGGGGTGGTTTCAATAAATAACTTATCAGGAAGTGCTCTCAGGTCCAGGATGGAATTCCTGCTCAAAACCAGAGAAAGAGAGAGACATCCACATGGCACTCAACTAGGATACTGCTGGCATGAACTAAGCAGATGCAAGTCCTTGAATCAGGGAGAACAGAGACCTGAATCTAGGTTTCCCACATCCTACTTGAGTACTCTAACCACTCTCCTCTGGGTCTCTCTCTAGCTCCTTCTGGAGCAGTTCCATTTTATATAAATAATTAAATATTCATTGGATTAGAAAAAGAAAGATGGAGTATAGCCCAGCAGCCAGGGCACTTATCTGGTATGTGGGAGACCCAGGTTAAAGTGTCTGCTCCAGTGAATATTTATATTCATCTATCTGTACAAAGTGGAACAGCTCAAGAGAAGAGACAGAAAGCAACCCAGAACAGCCAATAGCCTGGTAGTTAGGGCACTCACCTAAGATGTGAAAGACCTACTTTCAAGTCTCTGTTCTACGTGATTCTCCCATATCTCTGCATCCCAGGTGAGTGACAAAATCACCAGACTATGGGGGAAATGGATCTCAATTTTTTGTTAAAGGTTCGTTTCCATCCCACTATGGAATGGATAATTTTTCAAATTTGCTAAAATTCTCAGATAGAAAAATTGTTTCTCTTTCAGCTCTGGTCATAAGAAATATTTAAGTTCCTCTGTAAAACAATAGTGGCTTCCACCCCAAACACATGCACAGCACTGCTCAAAACAAAGACACTCATCAAGGGTATTCCAGAATTTGAACTAAGTGAATGGAGAGGTCTAGGCTGGGTATTATTTTTAATAAAGGTTACACGCATGTAGATGAGAGAGGCAGGAGAAACACCATAGAAACAGACACAGAGAACGAACAGGTAGCCAGACAAGCCTGAACAAGCACTGACAGCATAGCTGAAAAAAACCTAGAGAAAGCTTTCGGGCTGACTGCTGGCTGAAAGGCGCCTGGAGCAGCAAGAAAAAAAAAAAAAACAGTTACTAACCTCTTATAACGGTTGTTCTTTAAGATGCATTGCACATGTCCATTCTACTTTTGGTGTGAGCATGTCTTACACGCAGTCGTTGGAAATTTTTCCCTCAGGGGTACCGTTGGGACAGCTTCAGCACTCTCTGCTGCTGCATGCCATAGTGTGCCGGTACAAACGGCCAAGCTGCCCTTCAGCTCCCTCAGATCCTTTTTGCCGAGTGGGCTGTGGAATGGACATGAGCAACACGTCTCGAAGAACAGCTACAGAAGGTTAGTAACCTTCTCCCCCCCTCCTCTTCAAGTGATTGCACATGTGCACTCCACTTTTGGTAATTCACAAAATGTAACATGGGGTAGGGATCGGAGTTCATGTACACAGAGACTGGAGTACAACTCACCCAAATTCACCCAGTGGTGTTCAAAAAAGAAAACTTATGCTATCTACACTATTAACTAAGGACTAATGCTGTAAATCTAGAAAACTATCTACAAATAATTTATACTGAACACACAAGCAATTTCAATGGTCAACATGGGCAGTAAGAAGGAACTAAGACAGCTTGGGGAGTGGCTGGGCCCTTTATACTGGTTTACAGTGATGTGCAGTAGCAGAGCATGCTCAAGGCACCCCTTGAGTGCCTCTGAGGGAAAATTTCCAGTGACTGTGAGCAGGGAGCATCTACATCAACAGTGGAATGTACATGTGCAAACACTCAAAGAAGAAAAGAAACTGTCTCCCATTTGATTCCTTCTGTGTTCAGGGAAACAGGACTTTGTACATTCTTTGTAAATAAAAAGAATTGCATCAAATTTACCTAACTCCATTATCAATTTCTCCTCCTAATAATAACAACCTGCAGAACCCTGGACTTCAGCTAACTGTTCAGGTCATAAGGGGCAACAGGGTTTTCAAATGACCAATTGCTGCCTCTTCGGAGTTTTTTTTAAAAAAAAAAAGATTACACACACAGAGAATGGAAATAAGATATAATTTTTTTAAATGGTGGGTGTAATTAAGGATTAGAACAATTTATGGGGTCATGGTGGATTCTCCATCACTAACAATTTTAAATCAAGGTTTGATGTTTTTCTAAAAGACCTGCTCTAGGAAGTATTTTGTGGAAGTTCTATGGCCTGTGTTATACAGGAGATGAGACTAGATGATCACAATGGTCTCTTCTGGCCTTGGTATTGTAACAGAGTGGGGGGGTGGAACAGATGTACTCCACCCTCGCGGGTCTTGCGCTCTTCCGGCCCGGCAGGTGGTGCAGCTGGGGGAAGGTGAGCCGGAGGGTTAGGGAGGGGACGGGGCCCACTCTGCCCCTGGGTACTGCCACCTTCCCTTAGGGTAGTCCGTGGTGCACTTCCTGCTTCCCCAGCTGGGTGCTCTGCCTCCGGTGCTGTGGCAGCCACTGTGGAAGCTTCAAGCTTCTGTAGATTGCAGGCTGCAGACTGCCAGCTCCAAACCGCCAACTCCAAGCTGCAGGCTTTCAAACTGCAAACTCCAATCTGTAAACTCCAAACTATCAACTCCGCACTCCAAACTCCTCACTCCACAAGTGCCTGCCTGAACTGGAGGCTTTTAACAGCTGGGGCAATCTCCTTGATAGGCCCCAGGTGGCCTAATTAGCTTAAAGCAGCGCCAGCTGGATCACCCAGGGAACAAGGCTTTGCTGAGCCTGGGGCTAATATACATGCCCTCTAGCACCCTTGCATAGCCATCTGGTTTGGCCCTGTCACAGTATCTATGAGAGAAAAACACACACACAAACACAAACCTGAAGATCACAGTAACTGATAATCTGGCATACAAATATATCCTACCTTCAGGGAACAGGAACTAATTGTATTTATTTGTATTACGATAATAGCTACAATATGTTAGCTACTGCCCACACAAAGGAAGTCAATTCCTTCCCCAAACAACTCAAAATCTAAAAAGGCCACAATCAAACAGTGACGGATAGGGATAAAACCCACAATAGAAATATCATATATATTTCTATTGAAACATATAGATACACACATACATATAGCTTTTCTCCACAGACGTTTCATACATCAATGCACCAAAACTCCAGTTAAGCTGACCTTCAAACAAATGTTTAACCTTTAAAAAAAGAAATGTTAGAAAACTGAAGAAATGTTCAAAAGGTGACAGCTAAAAAAGATCAGCTGAAGCCCAGATCAGAACAAGGAATAAAGAAAGTAGTTTACTAGTCTTTGGAATGCATTTGTAGGGACCCTTTGATGCAACTGGCAGAGGGGGTGCACAGGGTTTTACAACGATCCCCTGGGTCACATATATGCAAAATAGTTCACCAAAGGGTGGAAGATAAGATCTCTACAGAGAGCCAGTAGCCCACTAGTTGACATAATCATTATGAAATGTATGTGCAGATAATATTTGAGTTATGTATCTGTACAGCAAATTATGTTCTTATGGTCTTGAAGTTAAGGCAGGTCACCAGGAGGTGACAATATCTTGGAAATATTCCTTTCAGGCAGGAGATAAATGGACACTTATCTCCCTGTCTGGTCATTTGTGGATCGTATGCCTCACAGTGTATTCTATTTGCATACTGAGCCACAGGCTAAATCTACAAGATGAAATGAACAGCAGGGGTGTCCTGCTTATGAATAAAACAAAGGATGGGACTGGTAAATCTTGGTGGGAGGGTGAAGAAACACAAGGAATCCTTCATCAAGGTGGCAAACTGACAGTGTTTGTCTCATGAAAGAAGGGTCACAGTCTAATCTGGCTGTAAAGCATTGCAAGCATTTTGGGTGAGCCAAACTCTACAAGACATGAGAGTATCTAGTTAATTAAGTCTAGGATCTAGAATGCATGTTATGATTCTATTTTTATATGCAACCAATTGTTTCCAATACTTCTACTTACTATTACTTGAATCTCTATGTCCTGTTAGTTAAACTTATACTTGATTTCCTTATAAACATACTTAAGTGCTGTGTGTTAAGTGGAGCAGTGATCTGAAGTGGAACTGGTAAACTGGGGATTACTGTTTCTTTGGAAGCAGCAGATCTGTGAATACTACAAATGTCTAATAGACCAGGGGCTGAACACTCCAAGATGATGCTCATAGGGCTCAAGGATTGGGGTATGCCAATTGCTAACCTGTAGCATGACAATGGGGCCAGCAAGACCTAGAGGGGAGTGTCTGTGTTGCAGATGGGTGAAGGAGCTGGAAAGCTAACCAGCTAATCCATTAAAGGCACAAACATGGCTTCCTCACGCTAAAGAGAGACAGTTGAAAGGTGCCTCACAAGTCTGGGAACCCGCAGGAAGTGTCACACATATATGCCTTGGTGATTGAAGGAGAGTTGAATAGTTTAAAACAGATCTGTCAAATACTAGAGGCACTAGATTCACAGAATGGTAATTTCTGTGCTATTATACCTTTGGAGAAAAATATTTTCTATCTGCATTATTACCAGTTTCAAGAGCTATTTTGACATTCTTTGACAATAGACTCAGCAAGAGATTTCCTTAAATATGAGAAGATAACAAAGAAGTGAAGAAAAAAACAAGGCAATAAAATCTATCAAGGGTTTCTGACAAGCAAATATTGGCAGCCTTTTAATATTTATTTGGATGAAAATATTTTCCAGAAGAGGCTAAGAATAGTAAATAGTTAGTGAATTAGACATAATGATGTAATTACAACAGTGATAGTTTGGTATGATTTACATTGTTCCATATTGTTTTATAGTTTTTTATACAATTGCTTGTGGCTTTTGTGGATATTAGTTTAAGTTTGTAAAACTTAAAGGACAACAGAAATCAAGGACAAATTTTGAAAATAATAAATTAGATAGCTCAGTAATTTGATTTGTATGAAATGGGGGAACATATAGAGGTATTTACATACATTGATAATTAATGTTTATTTAAAAGCACTCTAAGGCTTTGGGTATCCGGTAAGGTGCCTCGTTTATTTTTCAAGTGTTCTGTGTATGCTTAAATAGATTGTCATATCATCCTCAGGTCTACCTATTCATTATATGTTTCCATTTAAGCACATTGTACTCTGTGTTCTATCAACTAGGTGTGCAGAAATTATGTTCTTATGCTGCTGTTTTACCCTAAAAAGTGACTTTGTAAAAATGGCCTGATGTCTATATTGAGTAGTTTTAGATGAAGAAAACTTTTCTAACTGCTGGCTCCACAAACCCACCCAGTACAGGTTCAAACCAAATATAGTGAATACAAAAGTCAAAACAAAACTGAGTAGTTATGCTCTCTTCATGGTGTACAGGTGTGTGAAGGTTCAAATAGAATCTAGGAGTTTGTTCACTGCAAAAGAACGACCATGGGACCAACCATGACAAGTTTTATTTATGCAGTAGTAAATACAGTGAATGTGGAATAACTGTTTAACTTGGATCAGCTCCTGTCCTATGTATCTTCCTGTGGTCTAATAGCCGGCAGTCTGATCACCCAAGTGCTAAAAAGGCTAACATTATTTGTAAACAACAACTTTTGATATTTCTCTAAGAGATGGGCCTGAACCAACCCACAGATCCAAACATACTTGATCTATGAGGAAGTTCAGATCTGGTACCAAACTTTGGTACCTCAATACAGAGAGAAACCAAAACCTAGATGCAAACATTCCTATGATTTGGGAAAGTTTGACTATGGATCCAATCTTTGAGATTCAGGACCATCACTAATTTCTACAGTAACTTCCATCCCCCAGGATCCGAAATCACTTTACAAACTGTAGATGCAGAAATCATTCATCCAACATTGAAATGCACTCACCTCTGGGATAGAACAGATTAGCAATTAAACAGCACACAACACTACCTACTAGTTATGTACCAATAGTAATGAGGAATATTCTATTTAATTAAAACTGTACCAGTAATTTAGAAAGGCAGAATAAATTATTTCACCAATAATGGAGAGTCTGCAGGCCATATTATGCCTTCCGTGATATCTAAGTAACTCAAGTAAGGGGGAATATAGAACAGCACATCACCATGTTTACAAAGTCACTCTAACTTAGAATTGCAATTTAAGTGCTACTTATAGGAAAATTAAATACACATGAATTTAATTACCCAGATAAACAACTGCTATTGCTAGTTTTAATCCTTAAAATCCACTTTTAATCCACTAGTACCACACCTACAGTATTTGAGAGGAAATGTCTTCTGCAATGAGATATTCTTTTTCCATGGTGCAATTCATACTCCCATTTGATTATATATATATATATATTTAAGTGTATGTCACCAAAAATACAATAAGAGCCTGGCTGCTGCTAGTGCTTTTATTCTGCAGAAGATATTGATTTTAGGAAAATAAAACCAACAGAGAATCATTTTAATGATTACTTACCCTATGGAGGACTCCACTTCTGACAGAGTCAGTCTTAAATGAGCAATTGTTTTTTCCTATGAAATAAATACAAAATTTGTATTACATATTAAGATGAAAAATACCCTGAATAATTCAAACTAAGCATAATTTACTTTAAAGTAGCATTTAAAAAAGCTTTATTCTAATTATTCAGCAAGAGGTAACTGGGTTTTTAAATGTTCAAACTTCCAAACTTTTTATAATAAAAGTGAAATTTATGACTAATTTGAAGTTTGTAGAAGGAGGATATCTTGCAGTTAAGGTAAATGAATGGAAGTCATAGATGCAGGCTATATCCCTGGTAGTGCTACAGTCTTGATGTGTGACATCAGGCAAGAGTCAACTCTCTGTATCTCGGTATCCCTATATGTAATATGGGGATAATATACCTCTATTTATCCAGGGTGTTTTGAAGTTAATTAATTAATAAAATTAAATCCAAAGCAGAGGGCTGGCACGAGACCTTATGTACCACTTAAATCTTTAACACAGGGCCTAAGCAGTACAAAGATCTTTTGCAGACTGTCTGCATCACAACAAAATCTAACCCTAATTTTTGCATCCAGCTTTGAGATCCTCAGATGGAAGGTGCTAATTTAATGCAATGCAGTAAGTACCATCAGTGCACATACCTTGTTAGCTAAGTTGTCATCTAAACATGCAATTCTTTCTGTCTTTTCATCTACAGTTTCCTGAAGACTGTCTTTTTCCTTATCCAGGACACTAATGGTACTTCTGAGCACATTCACGGTCTCATCCTGTGCAGAGCTCTTATGGTTTAACCTAGCTATAAGAGAAGAAATAGGTGTTTTTGTTGGTTTAAATATAGAAAATTAAAGCAAAAGTAATAAGTGATTACCTATTTTCTCTTCCAGCTCTGCAATTTTTTCTTGAGCTGATTGAAGTTCATCCTTTTTAAGAGAGGATCGGTGCTGAAAATCTTCAAGGGACCTCTGTAGTTGTTCATTTAATAGCCTGATAATCAATCAGTTGAAATCAATATTCAGTTGAAAATACAAGACTCTAATCTTTTAGGTATATTCTTTGATCAAATTGTCAAAGAATTGGGGAAAATGAAAAGGTTATCTAAGACCACAACTTAGACTGGATTGTTTTGATGAGCTGGAGCTATTTTCACCATTTTAAGAAACCAGAACACATGAAAATATTAATAAACCCAAAATTCCAATTTTGCAAGAAGAACAAGAGAAGTGGTCTGATTTTCAAAGTAGTGCAGCAACTAGAAATCCCAGTAAAGTCAGAAGGAGCTTATCTAAAAACTATCAGTCTACGGTATTTGTTTTGTAAGAAGATATTGCTGTAAACCAACACTAAGGCTGGGTCTCCACTGACAGCGGCAAATTCGCCGCCGTCACATCGATTGCTCTGGATCGACTGAGCGGTCTGTATAGACGCGCTCAGTCGATCCAGGAAGCAACGGAGGAAAACAACCTCGGTAAGTGGCGTAGCGCTGTTCCCTTCGACGCAGCGCACTGTGGACGCCGTGAAGAGGAGACACTGCAAAGTCAACGGGAGATACGTAAGTGATTTATGTATCACTTGTGTATCTCCCGTCAACTGTCACCAAATCGCAAAGGTAAGTGTAGACCGGGCCTAAGTAAAATATCTCAGAACAAAACCTTATAAAAGGGTCTTGATTGATGCAGTAACAACTGACACATTAAAAATTGTACTAAATGCTGAGAGGTTTACACTATCCCTATTTATATTACTCTCTCCATAAAGGTCATCTATACCATTTTCAGCTATTATTTTGAGGAATTTACTAAACAAGAATTTTTCAGAAACAAGAATGCTTGAGGACTTCTCTCACTGTTTTATCTACAAACACATTTAACTTTTTGAAGGTTTTCAAGAAAATTGTGCACCAGTACAGGAGTTCTCAAAACTTTGTAAGTTTAATAGTGACTTGTATATACACCCCTCCCTGTTCATAACCAAGCAACTCTATGCAATTGCAGCAGTTGCTTAGCACCGGGGAAGTATTTAGTAATTTTTAACCATTCTGCTGGTGGCTCAATCCCTGAGGGAGGCTCCTTTGTTAAGCAGTAGATATCCTTTTAATTTCCATCTGTTTTTAATGTCATCCGGTCTCCTCTTTGCAATGAGGAGCCAGGACTGTCTGAAGAAGCAACTGAAAACAAGGCAATGGGATCAGCTGTCTAAACCACCAGTACATGCACTATGGACCACAATTTCCAAATAGCTGTGTTAGTAGTACATCACAGAAGCATGGTACTAACTTTACAGTTAAAAGCTGCATTGAGTGTTCTATTGTGAGTCTTATTTTCATACATGCTCTGATCTTTTGATCTGAGCAAACAATTTGTTTAAAATTTCTGCATGGAATTCTGCATGGAATTTTTTTTCCAGAAAATTTCATTAAAAAAATGAGCTTGCATATCTGTTCATTAACTGTTGTTCTTCAAGATGTGTTACACAGGTCCATTCTGATTCAGGTGCCTGCATGCCCACGCACTGGAGCCAGAATAGTACTGATTAGGGCAGCACATAAGCCCCTCCACATGCTGATAGCCAAAAGTATAAAGGCATGCAGTTACCTCGACCCCCACTTCTTTCACACCAGAAGCCAGTGCTTGCTGTGATTCCAGTGTAGGAGAAAGGAGGGAGGGTCATGGAATGGACAAGTGCAACACATCTTGAAGAACACATTTACTGAAAAGGTATGTAACTATTTTTTCTCTGAACACTTGCACATGCCCATTCCACTTTAGGGGGACACAAGTACTCTCAGATGGAGGAGGGAATCAGAATCAACCTCAATAAAGACTGCAGCACCACTCTCCCAAACATAGCATCATCCCTCAAGGCCTGGGAGAAAGCGTAATGAGTAGTGAGCATATGAAGAGATGACAAGTGGAAGCCCTGCAAATGCCACTGACAGAAATGTAACTCAGGAAAGCAACCAAAGGCATTTGAGCTCTCAAAGAGAGCACTAAAGCTCTTTGAGGTAATGAAATGTTGGCAATATCATGGCACAGACAAATGCAGGAGGAGATCCAGGAAGGGATACTCTGAAATAATAGTTATTCTTTTCATCTTATCAGCAAAGGATATAAATAACTGAGGAGACATCTTAAACTGTTTAGTCCCACCCACGTAGAAAGCCAATGCTCTGTGAAAGTCCAAAGTATGGAGATTTTTCTTATCTTTGTGAGAGTTTTCAGGAAAAAAAACCGCAAATACTATAGTCTGATTCAAATAATCTGAAACTACTTTAGTGAGAAATTTGTCCTTGTAAGATATCATATAAGGAGCGACACCATCAAACTCAGAAGTTCTGCAACTCTTTCGGTCGAAATAATAGCTACCAGGAATGCTACATTCATCAACAGATGACAAAATGAACACATAGGTTTGAAAGAGGGTTTCATTAAAACTAAGAGAACCCAATTTAGATCCCAGGGTGGAGCTGGGTCTCTAACAGCTGGGAAAAGCCTGTCCAAACCCCTCAAAAACCTAATAGTCACAGGGTTGGAGAATAGCTCTCCCATCTATAGGAGAGTGAAATGCAGAGATAGCAGCCAGACAATCCCTGAGGGAACTGATAGAGACACTTTTCTCTTTTAAGTGAAACAGGTAATCCAGAATCCTGAATAGAAGCCCATGATGGAGAGGTAGCTTTCTGATGGGACCATACAGAAAACCTCTTCCATTTCATTAGGTAAGTGTATCAGACAGAAGGCTCTCTATTATTCAGAAGAATGCTTTCCACTGCAGCATAACAGATAATTTACATCTGATTGCTTCGGTGTTCCATGGTTGACTCCTCAGGAGGCTAAAAGGGTTGGGATACAGAGTTTAGTCCTGTGAAATTATGTCCAGAATCTGGGGAAAGGTAATGCAATCTCAGATGGACATATTCAACAGGCCTGAGAACCAATGCTGAAAAGGTCAGGCTGGAGCAATCAAAATTAGAACTGCATTACCTTGTCTGAGCTGGCCCAGCACTCTCAGCAGCACAGAGATTGGGGGAAAAATATAAGAAGTTTCCCCTTGTAGAAGACCAGAAATGCATCCAACCTGGACTCTGGGCTGAGACTTGCCCTTGAACAGAACTAGTGACACTTCCTGTTCTGTCAAGTGTCAAACAAGTCCATTTCTGATATACCCCAAATCTGAAAAATGACTTTGTTAAGTCAGGTCTGAGGGACCATTAATGATCTCTGCTGAATGACTTGCTGAGATGGTCTGCTGGAAAGTTCTGAGACCCAAGAAGAGGAGATGCTTTGAAGGTAATCTTGTTCTTGATGCAAAGAGACAGAAACGCATTGTTTTGTGCCAAAGGGATCTGACCTGGGATTTCCCTGCTTATTGAGGTATAGCACTGTAGCAATGTTGTCTGTGAGCACTTCTACAGAACAGACTGTGATACAGTCTGTGATACAGGGGCAGGAACACTTGATAGGCCAGACAAATAACTCAGAACTACCTGATGTTAATATGTAGGGAGAGGTCCTGCTCTGTCTAGAGACCTTGTATCTGAAAGCTCCCTAGATGTGCTCTCCATCTGAGGAATGAAGCATCTGTGACTAAGGTCACAGAAGGCAGATTCAGAGCAAAGGGAACTTCACTACATATACTGGCACGGTCTACCCACCAGTCCAGGGAAGACAGAACAAATGCAGGAACAGTTGAGTCTGCATCTCCAGCAGACAATGACAGACTTCAACCACTTCTGTAGGACTCTGAGGTTAAGTGTGCAGGTACATGCAAGCTGCCACGTGACCTAGAAGTTTCAGGCAGTTTCTTATTGTTGTACAAGGATACACCTTGAATTCTTTGTATGGGTTGAATATTGCTTGAAATCTGGCCTGAAGCAAACATGCTCTCCCCATGTCAAGTCAAGAAGAGCTCTCATAAATTTGATTCTCTGTACAGGGAAAATAATTGATTTGTCATTGTTCATTATCAACAAACAAAAGAGGGATTGGATCTTCTTGGTGGCTTCCTCCACTTGCTGTCTGGAGTTACCTAAGACTAACCAATCATCCAGATATGGATATACATGGACCTCTGTCTTCCTATGATATGCTGCTACTACTGCCTGCATTTTGAGAAGACTCGGGGGGGCTGATCACAGACCAAAAGGAACTACTATAAACTGATAATGCACATCTGCTATGACAAACCTGAAGCACATTTGGTGACTGATCAGTGGCCACATGGAAAAAGGCATCCATTAAGCCAGGGGTAGTGAACCAATAGTTGAGCTTGAGAATGGATAACAGAAGATATGATAACCATATGAAACGTCATCTTTCTTATATACTTGTTGAGGTTTGGCAGTCTAAAGTCTGAGGCCTCATTTGGACTTTGGATGAGAAAATAATGTGACTAAAATCCCTTCCCCCAATGTTGAGGAGGTACTTCCTCTATGGCCCCTAACAGACACAGAACTTCTTGTTGCAAGAATTGTCCAAGCCCATAGGAAGTGGGATAATCAGCGGCCAAAAGGAGGAGAAATCGTACAGAATGGTTCACTGTCCTCAACCAAAGAGTCAAACAGATTGCTTGGATGATTAAGGTTATTTGGAGGTGGCAGAAGGTGGAGGAGAGGCAGCAGTCTCTTCTTCTGAGACCTACGGCATCTTCTGGCTGCCTTAGAGAATAAAATGGGTTTTGTTGCTGGACCTGAGGGTGATACTGCTTTGTATTTGGAGCCAGAGCATAAATGCCCAAGGACTTTAGAGTCACTCTAGAATCCTTAAGAGACTAAAATGTCTCATTTTTCTTCGCTGAAATAAATTTGGGCCCTCAAAAGGGAAAGTCCTAGGTTGTTTGTTGGACTTCAGCAGGTATGCCTGATGACTGCAGTGAAGAAGCATCATGCATGATGACTGCCTTCACTATCACTCAAACAGCTGAATCAGTCTGATCCAGTACAAACCATACAGAAGAGCCTGCAGTCAGATAGACTTTGTTTATAAAGGCCCTGAACTCTTCCTTCACCTGATCTGGAAGCTTCTCTGTAAATTTAGCCACTGAGTCTGAGTTAGAATAATCACAGTGAGTGAAAAGAGTCTGATAGTTCACAATCCTAAACTGTAAACCTGTCGTTGAATAAACCTCTCTCTCAAGTAAGTCCAGGTTTTTTTGCATCTTTATCTTGGCAGTAGATCTACATAGCCTTTGACTTGCCTTCTCATTCACAGCTACCACCACCAAAGAACTTGGGTCAGGCTGTGAATAAAAATACTAATAGCCCACAGAGGTACCTGGTACCTCTTCTCAGTCCTTTTGGCAGTAGCAGTTAAAGAAGGAATCTACCAAAGGATTTTGATGGGCTCTGAAATAGCCTCATTAATAGGCAGTGTCACCCTAGTCAGTCCTGTGAAATGTAAAGTATCTACCAACTTGTGTGGATTGTCCTAGACCAATTCATTTGGATCTCCAAAGAGGTAGCAAATTTCTTCATCAGGTCGTGGTAGTTTTGTAGTCATCTGTAACTGGAGATGATTCCAACACTGTAACTTCATCTGGAGATGACAAGGAAGAGTGAGTGGAAGCACTAAATTGTCTGCTGGCTCTGGTGGCTATTGAACCACCATAGCAGGAGGGAGTGAAGCTGGAGAGAGAACCTCTGCCAGCTGCTGTGGAGTGCTGGTACCACGAACAGTACCGGATGGAGAAAGGGGCCCTGCCAGAGATCTCAGAATAATGTCAAGGAGAAGATACCTTCGAGAAACCCGATAGGTTCCAGAAAGGCCACTGCTGAATTTGGTATGGTACTGGACCCCAGCCCCACAGAAGTCTACCTCTGGAGAAGCTCCTATGAACATCATAGGATCTCTATTTACATGACAAGAAATGAGGACACACTCAGGAATGCCAATAATAAAATTTTGACTGGTAGGATTTCACCTCTGATTCAGAAAAGAAGTCACCATTTGAATACTGAGATGTTTGGAAGTACCTGAAGAAGAAAGTTCTGACAAAGAGTCAGCACCTGAAGGTACCATAAGTTCAAGTACTAAGATAGATTCTGGAGCCAATCTCTGAGTGGTAGGAATAGTATAGGTGCTGCAGTCTCTTCTTATATCAGCGGAGTGTCCAGCATCAACAGGCACAGAAGATCTCTGGCAGCCACATATACCTCAGGCATAGTTAGTACTGACAAAGTGGCATGTACCACACAGGAAGTTGATGCCGCTGAATGTCTAGGCAATGGAGTTCGTCTCAATGACTCCACATTGCTAGTATGCAGTACCAGCATGCGCCTCACAGAAGCTGCTCTAATCTTTGACTTGGTCTACACTTACCTCGGCGATTCTGCAGCAGTCGATGGGAGTTACGCAAAGTACACAAAAAACTTGCGTTAACTCCCATTGACTTCTGTGCTTCTCTTCTGCGTGCCGTCTTCACTTCACTGTGCCAACGGGAACCGCGTTTTAGTGGTTTAGGTGGTTTTAGTACGTCGACTTCTGGATCGACTGAGAGGGTCTTCACTGACCACTAAGTTGATCCAGATAAGTTGATCTGATGGCGGCGACTTCAGGGCAGACATAGTCTCAGCAACTGTCTTTCTCTCATGCGATTCTGATAAATACTTAGCCCTCTATGAAGATGACTTCTTTTGGTGCTTCCTCAGACCCAGGATGGAGAATGGTGTCTTCTCTCTAACTCCCTTCAACATAGGAAAGCTGACACATCTGGCAGTGCACTCTGGGAAGGAGTTGAGTCCTAATTCCATGTGCTGAGCAGCTGGGTACCGAGTGGGGGCACAAAGCTGCCTCCATCAGAATGTCTATAAGCCAAATTTCCCTCAGTAAGTGGGGCACTTACGTTTGTCATGACACTCCCTCAAACACTTTGGCACTGGGAGTGGGGAATCACTGACTGTTGTAGACTTATTGCAGCCAGAACAGTGCCTGAAATCCAGAGATTTCAGTATGCCCTGATACCGAGCCAAAGCTAAAAAAGAAGAGCCAAAATAAAATAAGTCCAACTGAAATTTAAAACAAGTACCACTATCTAAACTGATAACCATACAAACTATTTATGAGAAAATCCTTTCAAATTTTTTTCTAAGGAAAAACATGGGAATAATGTGAGAAGGAACTGAGAGGAGCTGGATGGCTCCACCCCTTTATACTCTTGGCTAACAGCATAAGTGTGAGGAGGGCAAATGTGCTACCCCAACAGGCACTATTATGCGAAAAAGCTCTCTCTGTGTGCTGCTGTACAGACTCCTATACTGAAATGGACATGTGCAAGCATTCAAAGAACTCCTCTACCACCTAGTTTTCACATAAAAGTTAATAAATAAGTAGCACTTCTTAAAATTTGCTATAAGTGTCATGACTTCTCAGAAGATGATACATCTTTCAACTTCTAAATTGGAACATATACATAGTTTGGTCTACACACTTGAGCATAGGATGCTTTGCAAAGCCTCTGAGTAATAAAATAAACTCATGGTTATTAAATGAATCCCTGCAATAGGAACGATGTGTAAAAAATATACATGCCAGTCAGACAGACTCACTCGTTACGTACATAGCACAGCTTTCCTTCCTCCATGCTCTCTTAAATACCCACAATTCCCTCATGCTGCCCCATACACCCCAGCTCCTAATTCCCTTCATTTCAATCAACTTCTCCTCACTAATGGATCCCTTTCCCGCCATCTCATGGCACCATAGCCTTCAGAGATTCCAGAGAGCTCCCAAGCCTAAATAATCTAACTGAAAAGTGACAATCCTGTTATAACATGGGGCCAACTTACACAGATGAAGAAATTACTCACCTTGTGCAGTAACAATGGTTCTTTGAGATGTGTGTCCCTATGAGAGCTCCAACATAGGTGTGCTTGCGTCCCTGCACTGCTGATTGGAAAACCTCGGTAGCAGTGTCCATTAGGCCCACACACGCACTCTCTCTCCTTGTACTGCACCACGAGGCTATTCAATGCACACAGGCTATCCCCTTCAGTTCTTTCTCTACTGAAGAGCCATTGACGAGAACTCCAAAGTAGAGACAGGAGGGTGGTTTGGGGAGCACCCATAGGGACAAACATCTCAAGGAATATTTTCCCAGAATATTTTAAAAACATTTTATAAAAGTTTTAACATGAGTTATCTATTTCTGTCATGTTAATGTTATACAGATTAACGGGATCCAAAATTTTAAGCTAAACTTACTGAAGTGAGCATAACTCAGTTTTAAATTGTGAAGAGTCATCAGATGTCTGGGTAAGTTTATAAGACTTCGTTTTTAATTCGTCTTCCAGAGAGTTTATTCTTTCTTTCATTACAGAGATTGTACTCTTCAGTTCAAATTGTTCTGTTTCAAACTGCAATTAAAAAAGACAAAAAAAAGACAAATTGTCTTTATTTCTCTTCGAAATCCATTACAGTGGAATGATTTTACTTACAAGAAAACTTATCTAAAAGACTTTAAAAAGTCATTTGGGTGAAAAAATCTGTTAGAAGTTCACTATAACTGTAACTAGTGACTAACATGTCACTTACCCCACGAATAGTGTTTTCCAGCTCTGCAATGTCACGTTCCATCTTTGATTTTTCAAAGGTAGCTGCCTCTTGCTGGATCTGACATGGAAAAAAATACAGGATTATTTGTAACAATAGGCAATTTTTTAGACTGGATTATGATTTAAAATGGCAATGCTCTTTGCATAATATACAATTCTAAAAGAAAAAGAGCCTTATTTTCATATGCACATGACTGGATGAAAAGCACTCATAAAGAACTCCTAAGCTTTATGTGAACCAACAACAATGTAGGTATGATACAATGTTTCTCATGATTTTGTGAGGATACTTGCTGATGTCTTCAAATCTCTGTATGATTCAGCCTTTGGGAGAATTTGTCACATAAAAAGTAAATTTCCTTTCCCCCATTTGAAAGTCTCTGTGGGTTGCTTCAGAGAGATTGCAGAACCAAAGTAATGCCAAATATGGTAAGCTAAGATATCAGTGTTCTAAACCATTTTCTAACATGTCAAGTTTTAAAGTCATTTTTAAAATCAGTTTTCATTTGTCACAAATACAACCTTGGAAGCTTGAAGCAAGGTCTATTTGCAAATCAAACTGCTGTTTCCCAATTTCAGCCCTGTATTGTTATTTGCTGTTAAAGTACCTTTATGTACCTTTTGACTTCTGTACATGAGCACTGTGATGTCAGTAGATAAGCTTCTGAACTTCTTCAGAATCTGTAGATGATGGTTCTGTACATTTCTCTTTACCCAGAGAGCTGTGGCTCAGGTCTGATTTCCCTTTCTTCCCAGACTTGCATTGTATAAACAGCATACCCAAACCAGATTCCTTCCAACCCTTTCTGTCTAGCGAACACATAACCACCAACGGCTGGAGATTGAAGCTAGAAAAATTCAGACTGGAAATAAGGAGCCAGTTTTTAACAGTGATGGTAATTAAACATTGGAACAATTTACCAAGGATTGTGGTGGATTCTCCATCAATGGCAATTTTTAAATCAAATCTGATGTTCTTCTAAAAGATATGCTCCAGTTCAAACACGTATTAGTTCAGGGAAGTGCTACGGCCTGTGTTATGCAGGAGGTCAAATGAAATGATCTAGTGGTCCTTTCTGGCCTTCAAATCTGGCTACATCTACACTACGAGCTAGGGGCATGGATCTCCTCCTTGTGTACACATAGCTGCACTAGTTCTCATCCAGAAACACTGGTTTTGAACAAGCAGTGTGTCCAAGAAGAGGTAGGTTCTGAGAATTTCCCATCCTAGAACAGAGGCATCCAAGACAAGTCTTTGTTGGTGGTGTTGATGAAAAGGGCTTTTTGCTGCATATCTGGTCTGGATCCGTCTGCCAGTTGAAAGAAGAAAGAATTCCATAGGGACTATGAACACCTACTCCCCTCCTGTGTCTGTCTGGTAGATATACAGATCTCATCCACACTCAGAGATCTCAGGTAAAGTCTGGCATGCTGTGTGATGTAAATGTATACTGCCATGTGCTGCAGTAGTCTGAGGCAGGAACTCACTCCTAAGTGCTGGGGTTTGACCAGAGTTGATTGATGAGGTTTATCGTAGTCTGAAATCACTTTTGAGGGAGATATGTTCATGCTGACTTAATTTAACAGTGCACTGAGATTCTGATCCCAACGCAGAGTTTATTTTTACTAGTTGACCCTGAGCACCAGGGCTGAGAAGATGCTCAGTATCTGTTGAAATGAATCGGTCATGTGCTGAAGGGATTTCCCTTGCACCAGCCAGTCATCGAAATAGGGGTAAATGTGTGGCCACCACATCTAGGTCCTTGGTAAATACCTGTGGTGCTGTGTAGAGGCTAAAAGAGAGCACTCTATATAATGTGAGGTTCCTGCCAAGAACCATAGGTATGTCCTGTGAACTGGATGTACACAAATGTGGAAGTAGACATCTTGGAGATCAAGAGCCACAAACCTGACCATGGGGTTGAAAAAGGAGATTATGTAGGTAAGAGTGACCATACAGAATATGAAGCAATGAATGAAGGCATTAAAGCGTGGAAGATCAAAGATGAGTCTCCATTCCTCTATCGTCTTTGGGAATAGGAAGTAAATGGAAACAGAATCCCCTTGTCCCTTAACTAATGAGGCATCTCCTCCACTGTACCCAGTTGTGCCAGGGAGTCTTATGTCTTTCTTCAATAGATTCTCATGAGAAGGGTCCCTGAAGAGGGACAAAGAGAAAGGTGAGTCTTTTTGATGAACTCACATACCCATTGGGCCAGGGTTATCCCTCCCAAGCCTCCCAGAAAATGGACAGGTGAGTGTCAAAGAAAGGGATGGAAAAGAAAGGGTCTTTGGATGGTCTGGCATAATTCTCACTCTCTCTGTCAAAACTGATGTTTCCCTGAAGCTCTGGATTGTGGGATAGTTGAGGAGGATAGTTGAGGAGGATGCAGAAGGTCATCTGCCAAAGAAATGCTCTCTCTTCCCCTGGGGCTCCAAGGATCATTACTGCAAGTAATAGTGGAACTGTTGTCTCTGCCTGCATTGCTGTGGCTGTTGTCTAGGGAACTTCCTCTCAGGGGCCAGAATTTATAGGCCAAGGGATCTCACTGAATCCCTTGAATATTAAGGTATGTAGGGTGTCGTCCATGTTGTTGTTGAGGAGCTCATTGCCCCTGTAGAGGAGGTCCTCAATAGTAACTTGGACTGCATGTAGAATCAATGATGCCTGCAACCAGAAAGACCTCCTCATAGCCACAGTAGTGGTTGTTTATCTGGCAGCCGTATCAACTGTGTCAATTGCTGCTCAGTGTGCAGTCAGAGCTTGAAGCTACCATAAGACATTTAATTTTCTCCAGGTGATCTTTGAAGAACTTGTCCATAAAATAAGAGAGAATCTGTTCCATAAGAAGAAGTCATATTTGGCAAGTAACAACTTGGTAATTCACTCTCTTCACTTGGAGGCTCAGTGAAGAGTAAGTTTTCCTCCCAAAGAGGCCAAACCTTTTCCTGGTCTTGCTGTATTGACGTCTCATGAGCTACATAAACTACAATATTTAGAAAGGATGTTGGTAAAAGTACCTGAATCCTTTTTCGTGGATCTAATACCACCTTTATCTGCCCTCTTTGATGTATTCACAATAGGTTCTAGTGTGTGCCAAATGACTTTTGCTGGCTCAAACTTTGGCATGGTGAGTTGTCCCAATAAGAAGGGTTGTAGGATATCCAGCAGTTTGTGCTGCTTCTCCTGGATGACTGCCAGGAAGATGTTCAGTGTCTCTGCCATGTGAGAGAACGGGTCCTAAAAAGACCTTCAGCTCTTCTCCTGAGGCAAATGACAGAGGGCTGACCACTTCATCTGACAAAGAGGATGAAATCACCAGGACTGAAGCGTTTCAGGAAACTGCATGTGCCACTGCATTCCTCCTTTCCCTATACCTAATGAGTTTGAGCTGAAATAGATGGGAGTTTTCTTTGTTGAAGGAGATCTAGCTCTGGAAGCCATCGTTTGAGCCAATTGTCTGGAGTATGGGTTTACTCTTCAAGGGGCCAGTATGCCATGGTTCGTAGCGTGAAGGAAACACAGGTGGTACGCTACACGTGACCCAGATGACCTTCCACTTACCCTGATAGATCTGTCAGTGCTCCTTCTCCAACTCCTGTTGTGCCACCCAAAGAGGTGAAGGGTGGCGCTCAAGGGAGGATACTCTGCAGTAAGTTTGACAAGAAGAAGAAAGAGTCATCCTCTTCCAGTGGGGGAGCTGATCTTTTTGGTGTGATCTCTCTCATTGTCAGTACAGAACAGAGTTTTAATAACTTCTTGTAGACTCTCAAAGAGGTTTAAGATAGGTATTGAATCTGCCTCAAGCAGGGGCATGTGCAGAAATTTAAATTTGACCACTTTTGGGGAGGCACATCAGAGTAGCAGCTGGAGCTGGGTCAGCTGCCGGGGCTGTATCAGTGGCCAGGTTTGGGTATGGAGCAGAAATATGTATTTTTTAGATGAACATTGGGGGCTCGTGCCCCTGGCCCCTCCCTGGTGCACGCCCGTGGCCTCAAGTCACAGTGCCAATGAAAGTGGACTGCGTGTCTCCATCAAAGACTCTTGCGGTTCTGGGACAGACAGTGCAGAAAATCTCAGTATGGTCACAATAGCTAGTGCCCTCTTTTGTGGGGTTGAGCTGCTCAGTACCAGATCAGTCGGTGCTGAGATCACAGGACCTTTCTGTGACAGCAGCAGCACAGCTTTATGCTTAAAAAAGTCATTTGGGGCAGACTTCAGCTTTGGAACTGAGGTCTCAATACCTGACTCAGTCTTAAAACTTCTTAATGTTAGAGTGTTGAGGGAGGCATTCCGTGTCCATTTAATGGTGGAGGAATAGTGCCAGTTCTTGTCTTTGAAGATATACTCCTTTTGGCCTTTTTCCAGGATATTCACTGGTGCAGCTGACACAAAGATCTTGTGAGAGGTGGTACAGGAGCCAACAGCTAATCAGGACATTAGCTGCATGTCACGGGACCATTACTGGAAGTTTTTCCAATGACTTTCCCAGATTGGAGGCTGCTTATCTTGAGTGTTCCAAGATACACTGATACAGGCAGGTATGTGTTAGGGAAAAAAATCCCAAACTGAGAAGACACCTATTGTCATGGGCCAGACAGATAGGACCAACTGCTTGCTTGGTCCCTGACTAACTTCACTGCTAAGCAACCAATGAGCCCAGCTGCATTGCCTTGAAACTGGCCACAGCCACAGCATATGATCAGCTGCTGGTTTAGCAGCCCAGCTTATAAGCCTGGCACTCGGAGTAAATCAGCAGCTGCTCAACATGTACCATGCCTGCACCTGTGCTTACCCTACTCCTGCTTCCAGACCTTGGTCCAGTTTGGTTCTAGGCTCTGGTCCTTCCAGTTCCTGTCCTGCTCTAACTTTGTTTCCTAATCTGGTCCTGCTCCACGTACTGACCACTCCAACTCCAGGCCCTCTTCACTTCCAGCTTTTGACTTCAATTTTCTGCTCCACTTTTGCCTTACACCAATAGTTTACCCTCTGGCTCTGGCATTTGGCTTCTGTCCCTTTAGTTCTGACCCTCAGTTTGTTCCTGGACTCTGCCCGCCCCCAGATCAAGCTCTAACCAATAGGCCAAACTCTTATTTACACCCCTAAGCCCAGGCCCCCAATCAGCTACAGTTTAATCAGCCCAATACGAAGACTAGGGGACCACCTCGCTGACACAGACCCCACTCAGGCCATTTTTTTCCTGGTGGAATTGGTGGAGAGGCTGTGCAGACCTTGCAAGCGCAGGTGTCCATGCTGGAGGTGTAAAAGGCAGACCTACAAACCCAGGCTTCGCTGGCAACCCTGGCTTCAGCCTCCCAAAAGCCAAAGGTCCCACTTCCAGACAAATTTAATGATGATTGTGGTCAGTTTTGATGTTTCCTAAACAATTCCAGCTTCTCTTCTTGCAATGCCCCCAATCGCTCCCCACAGACCAGGCCTGAGTAGGTCTCAACATTACTCTGCTTACTGGGGAAGCCGTGGCCTGGACTTCCCCTGCCCTTGGAACAGTCCAGCTCACTCCTGAGCTAGGTGAATTAGATCATTCAGGACATGATGGTTATCTTCAGTAACTTCCACTGCACTTGAACCACTGAAATGGCACTGCAAACAGTACAGCAATGACGTTGATCAGCTGCCCAATACACTACTGAATTTTGTCCTCCCTCCGCTGACTCTGCGCATCATCATCTTTTTCAGCTTGTGCTGAATGATGATCTAAAAGATGAACTGGCGAGGGTTGAGCCACCGTCCTGGCTCAATGACCTGAGTGACCTAGGTAATAGAATTGATAACCACCTTACCAAGCAGCGCATGAACGTGGCCCAGTCTCTTTACCCTAATGGCACTCCGGCCTCCAACCCCTCAACTGTGCACCCTGCTCCAGGACCCAGAATCTGTGCATGTTGTCCAGGCCAGCCCATGCCTGTTCAAGACTGAAAAGCACCAATGCCAAACTTCATGTCTGTCTCTGTACTGTGGGGGCATCTGATATTTCACCTTGAGATGCCCTGCAAAGGTCAGACTAGCTGTGGGTTGGGAAACATCAAGCCCCAGCCCCAATGGGGGGGGAGGGAGCGAGCTGAGCTTCTCCCTTTCCCACTCTACAGATTCTCACTCTCAACTATTAGGATGGCAGCAACCACAAACACATGCTTGATGCATCTGACTGCCACCATCGCTCCTACTCCTGACATGATCAGTGGACCAGTGGAAGCTCTGGTCAGCTTGGTGGCCTCTAGTAGTTTTATGGAGCAGGATGTGACTAAGACCCATGAGAACCCAACCATGCATAAGAATTCCCAGAACTCGTGAAAACAATTGATGGGTTGCTCCTACCTTTACAGCCAGTCACTCTCAAGATCACTCACTTAGGGCTCATGACTGTCCCAGGGCACTGGGTTGATTTAGACCGTCCGTCTCTAAGAACCTTGGAATGCTCTGGCTTGCTACCCATGACCCCTGATGAAAATGGACAGTACATTTTTGTTCTTAGTACTGCCAACAATTCTATCATCCCAAGGCCAAAGACAGAATTGGTATCCTATATAGGGTACCTCAAAGGCACAAGTGGTTTCTGCACCCAAAGCAGAAATTCATCACAGCCCACATTTTAGTTCATCCCAGCCTGAGCTGACTATTTACAGCAGAAGAAGATGCCTTCAACTTTGCACAGGAACAGTCCTCTTCCAAATAGCAGCCTCTAATGGTCCGCTTTATTCTTGAGCTTTTTACTTGCGTAAGCTCACCCCAGCACTGCAAAACAATTCTTGATAAAGAGCTATTGGTCATCAAAGGAGCCTTCAAGGAATGCTGGTATCTCTGGGGGAATGCCAGGTTCCTAATCTATGTCCTCACTGACCACAAGAACCTGGAATTCTTGAAGAAGGCTTAGCACCTAAATCAGTGACAGGCCCACTGATTTCTCTTCTTTATTTGGTTTGACTTCACAGTGATCTACCCTCCCAGAACCAGGAATGTGAAGAAAGGTGTATTATACCAAAAGGGGAGTCTCATGAATCTGACCGAGAAGCTCTATCCATGATCCTCAAACTGTCAAATTTCATTTTGAGTACCATTGCTACCCTCCATGCAATTCCTGCTGCCCAACGATACATTCGCAATCAGATCCATCAAACTCTATTCAAAGCCACCACCCAGACGGCCTTTCTGTATCATAAGGGACACATCTGCAAACCCAATGATCCACCCAGGCTGCAAGTCCTATGAATCAGTCACGATTCTCTTCTGGCATGTTACTTTGGTCAATCCAGGACCCAGGCCCTCAGTTTCAAGGAGTTTCTGGTGGCTGGCCCTCTATGCTTCAACAGCAACTTATGTCTTGTCCTGTAGCCTCTGTGCCCAGACTAAAATCCCCATGAGAAACTATTCTGTCTCATTCAGCCCTTTTCCATTCCACCTCAGGCTTGGGCCATAACAATCAATGGACTTCATCATAGAACTACCGACCTCCCAAGGGTACACCACAATTCTACTGGCTGTTGCTCAGCTGATAAAGATAGTGCATTTTATACTGTGTCGCAGCCTTTCCACTGCTCACAAAACAGCTCATCTGTTTGAAGACAACACCTTTCATCTTCATGAGTTGTTATAATAAGGTCTGACTCATCGCCTTGTCGCCTTCTGCTGATTATCTGGGGAATCAGCTCTCAGTCAGGCAGACACTCCCTGTCTGTGGTATTTCGCACTCAGTCCTGTCTCCGCTGGACCCTCCTTTTCGTGACTCAGCCCTCCAGCTAAGTCACAATCCGTGTTTCCCCCCTTCTAGGGGATTCTGCAGTCCATTCTAGTTACCTCCCACTGTGGCCACTGCAGTCCTGCCATCAGTCCAATGGTGTTCAGCGGACTGGAGGGGACCCAGGCCTGCCCACTACTCTGGGTCCTGGCCCAGGGACCCTATGAGTGTGGCAACCTTCCACAGCAGCCTTCCGCTGCGTCTCCCACACAATTCCTCTGTAGATTTCCCTGGGCCACTTCCCCACAGCCCCAGTACCTTCTCTGCCCTTGCTTTAGGGCCTTTGGCTCTGCTGAGTCCCAGCAGCCAGCCACTGCTCTGTCCAAGGTGCTGACAATCCTGCCTCTTCAAGCTCCTAGGAGGCACTGTCCTTGCTCTGCTCTGCAGCTCCCTTTTATACTGGCCTCCTGGGCACTGACTGGCTGCCATGCAGCTCTTTCCCATTGGCTGCCTTTCGCACAGCGTCTCCAACGGCCCTCTTAACCCTTTCCTGGCCAGTGAGGGGCAAGCACCCCATCAGTTGCCCACAGCCATAGTATCCAGCCAGGGATCCCAGTTTATTGCGTGCTTTTGGTGTGACTTTCTATGCTTCCTGGCCATCAAACCTCATATCACAACTGCTTGTTACCCTAGTATCAACAGTCAGGCAGAGAGCGTCAATCAAGTCCTAGAGCAATACCTATGCTGCTTTCTAAATTACCACCAGGATGACTGGTTGGCACTTGTTCCCCATGCTGAATTCATCTACAACAACTTTACACACAATGCAACTCATGCTGTTTGCCAGAGGCTGGGAATAGCTGAGTAGCCACAGCACCTGACTGGCTGCTGGTTTAGCAGCCCTGCTCATAAGCCTGGCACCCACAGCAGCTCAGCAGTTCCTCAACATGTACCATGCCCACAGTAGCACTTGTCCTTCTCCAGCCTCCTCCTTCCAGGCCCTGCTCCAGCCATGTTTCCAAATCTGCTTCACCTACTCTCCACTCCAGCTCCTGTTTCCCATCCACTTCTGACACTGATCCTCAGCTACAACTCTGGCATTTGGCTTCTGTCTCTCCAGGACTGATCCGTGGCTCCAT
>ML675624.1:43254103-43374926 GCA_007922155.1 Mesoclemmys tuberculata
AGAAGAAATATCACCATTCTGAAGTAAACAAAACAATATAATTAACTAAAGCTGCAGAACACTCACAGTGAATCTAAACACTAGACACTAAATGTTTAAATTAATTTTAGTGTCTAGCCACCAGCTAGCAGATAAAATACCAGAGAGGATATATGTTAAATACGGTATTTGTAGAACAGTTTTTACAGAGCTGCTTCTGTGACACTACTTTTGTAGCTGTGTTTCCATTTCAGGTTCTTAAGTATAACTTGAGGCCCAAAGAAAACAAAAAAAAAAAACCCAACATTTCTGAGAATCGGTTTAATGGGATTTTTACACCAATAAAATGAAACAATATGCAAGAGTAATTGCAACAGTATATCCATATATTTATTGTACAAATACATACTGATCCTATGCATAGTTTCTCCTGACAAATGCACATCCTTTGATGTACAAAGTGGTCATTTTTACAAGTCCAATATTTTAAACTTTTGAATTTCCAGAAAGCTCCTTAATCTTGCACAGACTATACAAGTGGCCCTATGGTGGTGTTCAGTGTAGTAGAAAAGTGAAGTTGTATGCTCTGGTTATAATTATAACTGCATAATTAAGCAACATATTAGAAATTTCTCTCAGTGTTCAAGAATAGATATTCACAGATTAACATAAAAGGTATTATTTATATTAACAAATGCTCACCTTTAGTTTCTCCCTTAGACCTTCTTTTTCTGCCATCATTCTTCTGAAGTCAGCTAATGCAATGTCTCTTTCCTCTTCCACATGACTTTGAGAAACTAAGGTATGTTTTGCCTCTCGTCTTAACCTATTTAATTCACCCTGAGACTTTAAAGGAATACTGCTTAGTAGTATTTATACATTTAAATTAGTATACTGTATACAATGTTAAGAAAAATGACAAATTGATTTTTAGCATTCTGATTACACTAGATCTACTGCATTTCTTTCTAGTTGTTTCCTATACATCCAGAAAGTGCTTGTTACATCACACAAAAACAAATACTTGATTTTTCAAACATACACTTTATGCTTTTACTCTTCCTGACTTCTTCCTTGTGTCTAACTTCCTTCTGTTCTCTCATCCATCACTTTTTCCTTCTTCGTCTCCAGCTTCTATCCTCCCCACCCCTGCTCATGAACTCTCTCTCTCCTTTCTTCTATTTCCAAATTCCAAGTACAGTAGGAACATCTTAACT
The DNA here is from genome assembly GCA_007922155.1 of Mesoclemmys tuberculata. NCBI lineage: Eukaryota > Metazoa > Chordata > Testudines > Chelidae > Mesoclemmys > Mesoclemmys tuberculata. Next base: position 43,255,300 of record ML675624.1, read on the forward strand.
AATTACTTTTTAGAAGAAAAAGAGTTGTGAATTAGAAGTTACAATACACTATAGGTAACTGTAGAAGAATCATTTGAAAGTACCCTAAAGTATATCTCAGTAGAAAAATTTCCTAAAAAGACACATATTCGAGAGCATAAGATTCAAAAGTTAGAATTCTTCTGAGGATGCTAACCCATGGAGTATTACAGCATAAATCCGATAAAATCGTAAAACTGGATTTAAAAGATTAGGTGACTTAAAGCTTGTCTACACTGCCCTGCAGTTTGGACCAAGGGGGAGTGAATAGCAGTGCACACCAAAAATGCTTTATTCTAATTCCTCCATGTGGACTCTGCTGGTGCTAACTAAAAGGTTCCTAATTCACGTTAATGTAATCCTGTGTGAGAACTAGGATGTTAACGAGAATTAGGAATCTTTTGATTCGCTTTCGTAGTCCCGACACAGGGGAGTTACAGCACAGCACTTTGGTGTGCCCTGCTCTTCTTACCCCTGTAGTCTGAACTGTGAGAAAGTATAGACATAGCCTTAGTTTACATATTAACTAGTGACACTACTAAGGCAGATTACAATTTTAATTCCTATCTACCTAATTTAAGATTTTCTACTCATCACTCTAGTATTTAAGGACTTCACATATAAATTAAATCTGCACAGCAAATATCTTAACTGAATTGAGGAAAACCATAGTAGCCACTACTAGAATTTCTTTGAAGTTAGTATACTAACTGCAAAAGTATACCTTGTGAGGTATCATTTTAAAAGTCTTGATCTGCTGAACATTAAAATACTGTTGGATTGTATATGAAATTTTGCTGTGTGTGCGCGCTACTGAAATATGTTGGAAGGTAGAGAATATTAAACCAGCTTTTCAGGTACAACAATGGAGTAGCCAGATGTGCTGATGGCCCATTAAGGGGAATCTGCTCTCCCAAGGACCATCCCAAAAGACTTCACAGAGGAAGCACATACACAAGGGGGTGCAGCCGTCACATGTATAGATCTTTCTCAAACTGGAGGAACCCATAAAAAAGCAGGAGTGACAGCCTCACTTGTCTTCCTTCCCCCACAACTCAACACCTGAAGGAACATCTGGAACACAAAGAACTATGAATGGGGGGAGGGGAACTCAGACTGCAAAGCAGACAGCCTGTGTATCAAGAATCTGTGAACTTACTTGTATTGGCAGCCAGGGTGAGATATTGCTGATTCAAATTCTGTTTAGTGTACAAGAATTTAGACTGAAGTTATTTTTATTTCTTTGGTAATTATCTCTAATCTTTCAAGATTACTTATTTAAATTAATTACTTACAATAATTTAAAATCTAACTTTCTGTAGTTAATAAATCTGTTTTATAATTTTACCTAAAACAGTGTGTCTAGGCTGAAGTGCTTGGAAAATCTTAGCTCAGCTCACAAAAGCTGATGTACATCCTTCCCACATGGAGTTTGGGGGGATGAATTAAACTAATTAATGAGATGTTCAGTGAAAGACAGTATACTCCTATAGTGCAGGGTTTGGGAGCTGGGAAAATTGTCTGGTGCCTGTATCCATTGTTGGTTTGGAGCTGGGTGTGTCCTTGCCTCTAACTGTCTGGGTAAGCACAGTACCTGTTAGAGGTTTGTGGCTTGACATCAGCTTTACAGGGTGTGCAGGAGCCCAAAAGGCTCAGCGGTATACAGTTTAAACAGTACCACAAAGTGTTACTCAATTAATTCAATGGCAATTAGATTGTGCCTTTCATTTCTTACCTGTTCATAAAGGACATTCAATTTGTCTCTTTCTGCAGTCAGTAATTTGACATTGGATTGAATTTCTATCATATGTTTTTCAAATCTATCCAACATAGATTGTAGTTCATCTCTTTCTTTGGTGATCAACCTCACATCCTCACTCTGCGAAGTAAATCAGAAAATTAGATACTACAATATAGTATAATATTAAAAATAGATAATAGTATTAGTAACATCTGTAAAAAAAGATGATATATTTCTAGGCAAAAGTCAGTAAAAGGGGGCCCCAATCTTGACTGGGCCTCTATGCTTTACTGTAAATGCAAACAGGGAACAGTTTTTCCAAAACCTGACAGAACGCTTAGGGTATGTCTATACTGCAATTAGACACCCATGGCTGGCCTGTGCCAGCTGACTCAGGCTAAGAGGCTCAGGCTTAGAAGCTGTTTAACTGTGGTGTAGATATTTGGGCTCGGGCTGCAGTCCAAGTCTGAATATCTAAACTGCAATTAAACAACACCTTATTATGAGTCAGCTGTGGATTTTTAATTGCAATATCGACATACCCTAAAGCCTTAGATACCCAGTTAGACACATCCTTTGATCTCTCTTGCTTCTTTCCTTTCTTATTGGAAATAAAATTCTTTTTCTACAGATTGTGCAATAATGGAAGATTTAAAAATGTCAAAAGGAAAAGAAAGAAATCAAGTCTATTATTATTATTCACAGTTACTTATTCTTCATGTTGGGAAAATAAATCTAAAAAAGACAATTAGGATAAATAATTTTCTGCCAATAATATTTAGAATATAATTTATCATTTCTTGAATGGAACTGATATCTTTCCAGCAACAGATCTGCATTGCTTTTTCCACCACTCATTGACAAAGGGAACACTACCTTATCTGGAGACCTACGGCATGGGCTAGATCTTCGTTTTATCATCTTTTGAAAATATTCTAACTCTCTCTTATAGTAATCCCTGTCCTCTTCTAAGGTCTTCACAAATGCATCGAGTCGAGAAGGTGACTTGTCTCCAAGAGCTATACCATATTCTAACCTCATTCTTTCTACTTCTAAGACAAGCTCTCGTTCTGCAGGGGAAAACAACCAAGAAATTACAAAATTAGCATACATGAATAAGAGGCAGTTTTAAGGAATGCACACTCAAGTTACAACAACAGTTACTAAATATTACAACAAAATCTGATAGTGAAGATAGAATACATTTTATAATTGAAAAAAGAGAGTTGATAATATTTGCCTAAAATATGAGTTTAAAGTTTTAGAAATGTTTCTAATATATCGCAGCTAAAAAGGTGTGCAACAGAATCACACACACACACAAAATAAAGTAAACAGAACAGTGGCCATGATCAGTATATTGCAGTTCCATAATAGTTTATTTTGCATTAATAACTAGAGTATGCTATTTCAGGACACACGTGTATCATCTTCAGGATTAATAAGAATAGCATAAATAAAGCCTAAAATCACTATAGAAGGCTGTTCCGCTCACTCAGAAAAATGCAACTCTACAATTAAATTATATTACATATGCAGTTTCAGTGCTGGAACATTCTGATGGAAAACCTTTAGCCTTCATACAATTATTTTTATTCCAAATATAACAGGATCATGATTTAGTGTTATTATCAGTAACATAAATATATTTAAGATTTCATTATCTTAAAAATAGCAATATAAAATACATATTTAACGGAATCAATATTTAGACACTTACCTATTATTTCAAAGTTTTCAACTTTTTCTGAAAGCCTTTGTTTCTCTTGTTCAAGCTGATTTAACAATAGTTCAACGTTTTGTTTTTCATCTGCTTTTCCAAAGAGTTCATCAGCCAGCCTCTCTTTTTCTCTCCGACAAGAACATAACTCCTGAAATAAAAATATTGAAAAACTTAGTAGATTCCAAGAAGTGTCACTAAAGTAAATTTAAGCAAAGCATTTACAAATTCATTTAACATTTTATTAAATTTCTAATTATGATCAGATGTTGCTATCGTTTAACATACCCCATTATACTATTTTAAATGTTAATGAGTATGTATTGTTTTGGTGCCAATTTTTTACTATAACCAAGTAAAAATACATTATGCTATATTCTACTTTCAGAACCTTGCAGTCAGCCATGAAATTAAAAAGAATCAGGTCAGTTTCATTCTGCTGCTATTTTAAGAGGGAAAAATAATAATTTTAAAAAAGAAGTGGAGAGGAACCCGCAAAGGAAAGAAGATACAATTAAAACAAGAGATTTTAATAAGTAGATCTGATCAAACAGTATTTGGCGAATATAAAATATTTGATTAAGTTAATTGGCATTAGTTAAATAATTTGTGTGACAATATTTTGTAGTATTCAATCAGTTCTGTTTCTGGTAAAATACAGTTCGGTGAATTTTTTTTCTATTTTTAGATCACCCTACTAGTTGAATGCTTTATTAAAAGTATATTTTATATAGTTTATTTTAATTTTAACATTTGCATACCATACTTAAACAGTGCTACCCCATGTTGTTTTAAACTGCAGGAGACTGACTTTAAAGGATCGGGGGACATAGATATTTTTCATCTGGGCCGTTAAGCTTTGTCTCTAACCTAGCAAGTGCAGGGTAAAATGTTGAAGTCCTGAGCAGTTTCTATATAAAAAAAAGTTCTCTAAGATGTCCTACTTGGCTGTGGTGAAAATAATCCTACCATTACAAATTAAGGATTATGACACTGGGGAAGGAGAAATGGTGACAAGGAAAACTCAAAGAAAAGATTGTACTTTACATAGAAATGTCCTTTGTAATATAATGTGTACAAATACAAAAAGAAAGCTACGATGCTTAACCAAACTGTTGGCCTATAGAATTTTTTCCTTTAGTTTATTCAAATGTACAATAAAATGATAGGATGGCTCATTCAGCTCTTTAACTTTGGAATCTACTCTCTTAGCTATTTTATTAAAGTTCTTAGATAGAAGATAGTCATGCCTATAAGCTTTTTTACAATAGAAAATGTAAACAGATTTTTTACAAACTTGTTAATTTTAATAATTTATCTCATAAGGATGAAGGTATGTTAAAACACTCTATACAAGATATGAGAAACAGAAAAAAGAAAATCACAACTTAATAGGCATTACCTGAAGAAACCTCAATTTGAAAGCATTGTTTTACTTACTGACTTAAGCCTTGTAATTGTTTCTTCAAGATCCTGTATTTTGCTATGTTTTCTTTTAATCTCTTTCTATTAATCAAAGTTAACATACATTAATAAAAATCATATAAGTATTCAAAATTATTATAATTGCTTAAAAATCAAAAGCCCTTGATATTATGTACAAAATATTTTTGTGAGAAACATGCAATTTAGTTGGAAAGTGATTTCTACTTTGCTAAATTCTAAGTACATGTACCCATTAAAATGAAAAGTAAGTTAAACTTGATAGCTAAGGATATCTAAGGTCATTACTTGATTGAGAGCTTAATTTCCAGATTATTTATTGAATAAAGCACAGAAATGTCTAGAATTTGCTGCACACAGACATATATTACTCTTAGAACATAGCGATTAAATAGTTTATTACTTGATTCCTCAGAGCAGAACCCTCCAAACCCAAGCATCGGAGATCTATCTTGTCCTAGGGGTTCTTTGGTGTCTCAGGATTTTTTTTTAAGACAGTCTCTTATTTCTAGAAGATAACTACTCTTTAAATAACTGTCTTGCCTAAAATAGTAAAGTGATAAAATAAGAGAAACAAACGTGCTTCCATTAGCATGCTTGATCGTCTATTTTGTGCATTTTCCCACTTATTCTTAATAGGACAGAGAACAAAATCCTAAACCTTAAAACATAAACACCAAGAGGTGAATCCAAAAAAAGTTTTATGATGCTATACAGTTTTGTGATGCCATAGTAGCAATAGCAATATATATATATATACATATATAAAATACATAATGTACATATATGTATTTTATATATATACACATATATACATATACATATAAACATTTTAAGTACATTTGAAAAAGTTTTGATCTGTGGAAAACAATCCTTGTAACTTTTAAATGCAAATCAAACTCCTCTAGATGCCAGTGTAAATAATAAAAATTACTTTAATGGGAGTTGGATCAGATCCTTAACAACATAGCAAATTACAGTATATGCTTACCTTAGCTTCCCCAATTTCCTTATCTGCAGTCTCAAGCACAATTTCTTTGTGTCTTTCCAACTGCTGTGCCAAATGGTCTATCTCACTCAGTTCTTGGCATAGTTCTTCATTTTTATTGCTTAAATGAACCACTTCACTAGTAACATTTTGTCTGGTGTCCAAAAGGTCTTGTATGCGATTCTCAAGCTCTCTATTTGTTTGTTGGAGATATTCAACCTAAGATATATTTATAATTAAAATAGTATTAGTAAATACAAAATTGTCATATACTATTAAAGAAGATAGAATACCCGTGATGCTGTATAAATGAAAATGACCATTTATATCATTGTTGCAACTGTTGCACAGCTGTAACAAATCTTGTACAAAGTGTATCATGTAAGGTGTCAATGGAAAAGTTACAATCTATCAAGTATGATTATCCTGGTAAAAGCCACGTGTCATCACTGTATTTGAAGTTATGAATATTAGCTATGTATTTGTATCTCAAATGTGTTGCATTCCTGGGTCACCCTCCCCCCCTGGATAGATTTACATCAGGGCTACTAGACAGCTATGTGTTGATGGCTCATTAAGGACCCTCCACTCTCACAATGGGCTAATGAAGAAACTCATCCTGCCCAGTAGGCCTTGCCTGTGGATGCCTCAGACATCAAGGGGCCAATGACCACCCCTGTGATTCAGCAAACCATTCAAGGACATGTGCGAATTTTACCAGTAACTTTCCATGACCCTGTGACTATGGATTCCATATTGGGCCAGTAACTTTCCATGCATCTGGGCTGGGCTATAATTGCAAGCTGCAAGTGATGATATCACTGCTTTGCCTCATTCCTGCTCCAATTCTCTGGACTCTGGATTTACAACTAAAAAGAGTGTTTTCAACTATAAACTGAGGACCTTCCAATTTTTTGGAAGTTACCAAAGAGACTTTTGCAAGTTAGGTGTCTATTCCATCACTGCTACAAACCTGATATAAGCACTTGGTAATCATTTGTATGTATATGATCTATTAATAATTTATACCTATTATTTTCTTTTATTAATAAATCTTTAGTTAGTTTACTAAGGATTGAATGACAATGTAGTATTTGGGTAAGATCTGAGATACATATTAACCTTGGCATAAGTGTCTGATCCTTTGGGATTGGTAGAACCTCAGATATGGTGAACTGGGTTTTCAGTAACCTCGCTCCACATTAGACCTGTTTGTCTGGGTGGGAGCCAAGGCTGGAATGCCTAAAGGGGACTGTGTTTGGGCTTATATTAACCAGTGTGGTACTGCAGAAGCTCTTTTGTTATTGGCTTGGTGAATCTAATTATAGAATAAACCACCAATTATGGGGAATTATTTGCCCTATTTCTTGCAAACTGCCTTGAGGTGGCACTCCAGTGTGGTCCATCCCAGGCACCCGGTCACAACCTCTTCCACTGCTTCTGAAACACTACAACTGTTTTAGACATTAAAAACAAACTATATCTCTCATTGTAAAAAACTGCAGTTTTTCCAGTTCTTAGCATGTATTAGAAGAAAACATATTACAAATTTGATTAACTGGGAGTTAAGGATGTAGGCACTAAGCAGTGGCTTGAGACACTAACGACGCTGCATTTGGCCGCTGACAGGTTCTCAACATTAAGCTGAAGAATTCAAAGCGCCAGTCCAATGGCTTGAAAGTCAAAGGATGGCAATACATTGAGGTCGCAATCAGACAGCATGTGACCAGGATTTATCACTGAATTTGGTCTGCTGGTTGGATCATTAACTTTCCTGGTCCGGGTACTGACAGGAACCGTGATGTGAATGCTTATCTATTCTCCCAACCTTTGCTGGGTCAGGTCACTAGATGCCCATTCACAACCAGTAAGCCGTATAGTACTTGATAACTTCCCTCACAGCCAACATAGAACACCACTTATTCACATGGGGCTCCAGCTACCCATCATTCAAAGCTCAATCAAACATTGGTGGAATTTCCACAAGGCAGACTGGTTCTGCAAAGCAGTGTGGTTACCAATTCGTTGTGTTCTAACCCAATTGATGAAGTCAACTGGTGATTCCATAAAGCCATGTATGTTCATCTATAACACAGGGCAGTTGACCAATTTACACGCCCTGCCTGAGTGCCAAATTCCAAGCTTTGCTCAGGAAATTCAAATTATCTGGCTACTCGGACATCGCTGACCACCTTGAGTCTCTGGCTCACTCAGTGGAAGAAAATTGATGAAGAAGCTTAACTTCATTTATTTCAGCGAGAAGTGCTGCAACTTGATCTGCTGGCTGGATGCTGCTCAACAACCTACAGCTCAAAATCACCCAGTGGTTAAGCCCAGTGAAGTTGCAAAGCATCTACTGCAGCTAGCAAAGGTCCTACTAGAGAAGCAATTCAAATGCAAACTACATGATGAATGGTGCAACTTTGACATCAGAATGTGGGTAGGAGCCAATCAGAGCTATTCATAGTTGATGAGCTAGATAAGGCCCTTAACTCCATCAAGCCAGGAACAGCGGCAAGCTATGATAACTTCTTGCTGGAATTCCTCAAGCACCTGGAACCAAAGGCTTCACAATGGCTTACTAATTTATACATATGGGTCATTGATGAGAAGTTACCATGCACTCGGCATCAAGCAAAGATTATTGCCATTTTTAAGCCAAGCAAGGATCCCTGCTTGTGTCAAGTTACCACCCAATATCCTTATTGTCAGTGTGTTTCAAGGTGTTTGAGCATTTGATCCTCCAAAAAATCACTCCAGATTTGGATGATATCTTGCAGGTCTAGCAGGCAGGATTCAGGAAAGGACACAGCAACTGTGATTATGTCCTGGCCTTTACCAACTTTATTGAAAACAGTTTTCAACAAAATCTAAAGACAGGAGCCATCTTCTTGCATTTGACTACCACCTATGACACAGTTGGTACAGAGACCTTTTGTTTAACCTCTCTTACATTGGGTGGTCAAAGTAGTACAGCTCATTCTTCAAAGCAGGCTGCTTTGGGTACACATGAGCAACTGCAGTAGCTCTTGGAAGTATCAGGTCAACCGCCTTCCTCAGAGATCAGTTCTTTCACTAGTATTGCTCCATGTATACATTAATGACCTGCCAGCTACATTCTTGCACAATTTTATCTGTGCCAACAACATCTGCTGTAGCTACCAAGCTCAGCCCTTCTCAGAAACTTACAAGGTCTTGAATGATGATATGAAGCTCAAGTCAGAATACTGTAATCAATGGTGCATGCAGCTGAACTTTTCAGAGATGATTTCTAGTATAGTTCATCTGCATAATGCAATTGTAAGCCATGAGTTGAATGTTTTCTTTAACAGCCTATGTCTGCAGTATGATCCAAACCCGGTTTACCTCAGTGTGACATTAGATAGGTCAATAAAGTACCACAACCACTTGAGGAAGATGGCAGCCAAAGTCAGCATTCAAAACAACCTGTTCAGAAAATTGGTCAGTTCAATCAGGGGGAGAATCCCCAGATGCTTAGAACATCATCCCTTGCACTCTGCTATTCAACAGCAGAGTACCATGAGCTTGTCTGGTACTGCTCATCTGCTTAACAAAGCTAAGCGTATCATTACCGAGACTTTATGGGCAACATTGTTGCCAGGGCTACTGAAACTTAGTATCATAGCACTGCCCCACAGTTGCCCTGAGAAGGTCTCAGTCACACTGCTAGCCATAATCCATGAAAATAGCAACCTGTCTTTGTACATAGACCTTTTCAACGACCCGCCAGCTTGCCTATCTTCTAGACGTCCTTTATGGTCATTTATGCCACCCCAGGACAAGATGGAGGAATCTGTTTGGTGCAATGAGTGGTTAGCGACAACAGGCGTAAATCACCCTCTCATCACAGATCAACCATCTGTCCACCAGGTTTTGATCTGCTGAGACACCTGTGGTCATCTCTGAACTAGTTTGGAACAGGATAATCTCTTTAAATGGGTTTTTTCTAAAGACTCGTGATGCACCCTGCAGTCAACTTCAGACTATGTCACATACCCTTGTCAAGTGCCCTCTGACTTATTTTGATGGCAGGCTACCAGCTCTCCACCTGGCTGATGATGACGCCATCTAATGGCTGGCTACATTGCACATACGCTGATATATCTACCGTCTTGAGCTCCTTGTACCCTACCAGAACATGAGTTTAATTCACAAAACCCAAATGCTGAAAAACCAAAAAGTGTGGAGTTACGACCCACAATCATTTTTACAAGAAGCTTAGAGCTAGTCTACATTAGAAGCACTGCAGTTGTACTGATGCAGCTGCATCGCTGTATCATGTCTGGTGAAGAAACTCTATGATGACAGGAGAGAGCTCTCCCATCAGAATAATAAATCCACCTCCATGAGAGGCTACCCACACCGCCACTTTAATCGGTGTAACTTACGCTGCTCACGCCCAAGTGACATGTTATACCAAAGTAAGCCATAGTGTAGACTTGGCCTTACTATTGCAAAAAACCCACAAACATCAGAAAACCAGGAAGTGAATAGCCAAGCTAAGGGAGCTGGGGCATAGGGGTTTTCTCAGTTGGGGTCTTCTGATCACAGCCCTGATTGTAAGCCTACCTCATTCCTGAACAACATTAATGGATGGGCATCCATGTCTCCACATGGGGTTGAGACACAGCCTGGGGGCCAGTAATGGGTGAAGAATCTAAGTCCTCAGAAGTCCCCAATTGCTCTCCTCTCTCCATTACTACACTATGCACCTTGGCAATCCCAATGACTCTCTCCACCAAAGATACTGAGGAGATATCACTACCCCCACATCCCTGATCTCCTTGAACTTCCACTCATGTCACCTGTAAGATAGGAAAAGAGTTTGTCTAGCTGCAGAGGAAGGATAGTCCAGTGGTTAGAGCATTAGCCTGGGACTCTGGAGATTTGATTCCCTGCTCTGCCACTGACTTCCTGTGTCCAAGACCTTGGCTAAGCTAGTTTAGGTATGTCTACACTTGGAGATAAGGGCATGATTCTCAGCTCGAGGAGATATACTTGCACTAGCCCTCATCAAGCTAGCATACTAAAAATAGAGTTTAGCCATAGCAACATAAGGTGTGGGATGGGCTAGCCACCTCAAACATGTGGTAGGGTCTCTGATGGGCATGTACTTAAGGTGGTTAGCCCATCGTGCTGCCACATTTTAGTGAGCTAGCTCAATTAAGGCTAGTGTGAGTATGTCTCTTCAGGCTGGAAACCAAACCCCCATTTAAAAGTGGAGACATACCCTTAAACTCTCTGTGCCTCAGTTCAATATCTATAAACTGGGATAACAATACTTCTATTGTTCACAAGGGTGTTGTGAGAATAAATAAATTAAACATTGTGAGGTGCTCAGATATTACATTAATGGGGGCCATGTAATCTGACTAGATACATAGTTAATGGCATTGCCCCCTGTAGTAGCCTGATGCTCATCAAACAAGCACTGCTAGTAGCTAGGGAAGTGCCTTCTGTGGGCCACAGGAGACATGAGGGGTGGGGGCAATAAAGGGGAATGGCCGTACAACAGAGATAAGCATGCCCCATTGGGTCTTTTTATGTTACAGGGGAACTGGAGTACCAGGGAACACAGCAGAAAAGGGGGGGGGAATTAAGTGGGGATATGGATATCCCCATACAGATTACCTCATTCATTACCCAGGCTCACTACAGTAGCCCTATAAAGCAGGAGCTGATATCTCCTCTCCATATTATCTCACAGTGCTATTACATTATGAATACAGGATAATAATGCAACTTAAGACAAGATAAATGCTTCCTTTTAAGATGTCTACTAATGTGTTTGTTTTAATTCACAGTACCCTTTTTAAAAATAAATACAAAGGGTTTATAAAATTAACTTCAGTGAGAACTCACATGAGCAAAATTACCTACCTTCATGAGTGCTGGCAGGATTTTAGCCTAAATTATTCACGTCATTAATTTCGATCGTCAGTTAAACAATGTAAGCAATTTTCTACCTTTAACACATTTATTTTCAAATTCAGAATCTCAGTTTTTCAGCATTCTTATCAGTTACTATTTAAAGTTGCTAGGTTTAATTTTTAAAGATTTTCTTGAGATACTTATTTCTACTTCCCAGTCAGAATTGCCTTTACAGACTAATACTTCTGATACATGCAGTAACGTCTAAGTGGGGATCTGCATGGCTCAAAACTACCACTTTTCCAGATTTTCTGACCCTATGATGCCAGAGACCCAAATGTATCTGCAAAGACAATGTACTTGAAAAATTAGAATCAAATGTAAGTAACTTCTTTTTTCAGTGTAGTTTTAGTCCCTCTCACATAGAAAAAAATATAAAGCACTGAACAAAGACTTAACCGCTTTCAAATTACTCCAAACAGATCATACAGAGATTTTACAGTTTGAACACAACAAAATGAAAATTACAGGTTCTTACCAAAAGCTTTTAGACATAAATTGAGACCTTTGAGTTATGAACTGGATCTATTCTAAACATAAACATGAAGTCACCTAAAAATACACTGGTAAACAAAAGACATGATGCAATTTTAGATTACGCCTCTTAAGATAATTTTGTTAAGAACACACTTTTTAAAAAGGAGAACTACAAGTCATTTAAAAGTTGCTAGCATTTCTAAATTTGACCATCTAACGTGCATAAATGTGTTACCTGCAAATTTAAATGGGCAATAAGCTTCTCATTACTTTTACTTCTGGATTCCAAAGATATAACATCATGAGAGCGACCACCATCCAGTGCTAGTACTAGACGTTCTATCTCTCTGTCTCTCAGTTCAACCTATAGGGAGAAAATATTTATTCCTTTTAAGTGCTCATTTATCTCCAAGACAGTCTTAGAAAACCTGTACTATTTTTGTATACATTAAACAATTAATTTAAAGTTGCTAACCATTTGGTTCTCACAATAATAATAAATATATTATTGTATGACATACAGTAAGGAATTCTGAACATTGAAAACCTTTAGAACATTAAAGGGAGTAGACTGACTGGGAAAACACCACTGCTTACTTGATTGTAATTATCGCTTTAAAGTTGAAAATGTTCAACATTTTAAAGAATATTGACCCCCTCCACACCTTCCCCATCTGCAGTCCACACTAATAATCAAATAATGTTCATTTAAAATTAAAAGAATAAACCTGCAGTAAAATTTAAATGTGAGAAGTTGCTTGAAAAAAAAATACTCTGTCCAAATACATATTTTTAAAAGAGTAAACATAACCACAAAAAGGGAACAGAAAGCACACATACAAAATAAATCAAAGGCACAGATCTTAGAAATTCAAAAACGCAAAATATATAAATATTTTTTATAAAAATCACATCGTTGTAACTAATGGTTACCATGATTGATATATATAAACTGGAGAAGTCTTTCCCAAATGTATTCCGAGTGTCAAATGTTTTCCTCAAGCACAAGCAATTGCTGTGAGCACATTCTCATTAAAAAAAAAACTAAAAAATACTTACTACACAGATTCAAAAGTGAAACATCCAAGTATTGGTATTCCATAATGTGGCTTATTCATGTGTCAAAGTGACTTCTCCAGCACCCTACGATACTGCCAGCTAACACAGCACAAAGGGTGCTCTTAATCAATACTTTGCATCAAATGTGCTACATCAGTCAACTGTAAGCAGCACTGCTTAAACCGAATGAGACGTTTTTATGCATGAGCGCAAGTAATCAAAATTGAAGACACATCAGGCATAAGCAGATTGTGGTATTTTATGTTTATTTCTATGATGAACGAATTTTGTCACCTCTAATATCTTGCACATTCCCGGGGAAAGAAAAGAGGTTATAATTTGATTATATCAGGGGATCGAGTAAATCATTCAGTCAATGGTAGGAAGCTTCCTAAAATCACTGATGCATTTACTTTTGGTGCTCCTATAGATTCTGTGCATTTTGTTTTATAGATATCCAGATTTGCTTGTCTAAGAGGAAAATGCATTAAGATCAGAGTTTAGAAATTATTTTAAACCAGAAAAGACTAAAGGATTTCACTTTGTAAAGGTTGGACTTAACACTGTTCTTTCCTTCCACCTAATCTGGTTTTGGAATCTCCACAGCTATTTGAAAAGAATCTCTTGTATGTCAGGTGGGAATAACAGAAGAAGAGAATTTCAATTTGAACAGATTTGAAGATACCCAGTACTTTGTTCTAAACAAACTGAACAACAAGATACATTCAAATACAAAATTTCATAGAATCTTACCTGACAAACTGAAATAAGGGGTAAAATCATTTGAATTACTGAACTTGTCTTGAATATTTTGAAAAGCAAACTAGGAAGCAAGAAAAATGCTGTGGCAAAGGGAAGATGTGACCCTGACATGGGACTTTCATGTTTAGTGCACTAGTATGAAAAGGCCACAGTTGGTGTGACTGGATGCAATATTCATCTAAGGACTGGAAAAAGACCAGAATTCCTGGTCAGGCCCTATGTGGCAAGGAAATCCAGAACAAAGACACCTACATCTCTAATTCTCCAGATGACTAGCCTAGAAGAAAATCAGTAACTGATAAGAATGCTGAAAAACTGAGATTCTGAATTTGAAAATAAATGCTGGGATGCAGATAAAGCCAACCAAAAGCAAGGAGTGGCTAGAAATCCAGACATATTCAATAGGAAAAAAGGCTGCTTTCAGCAAGATGCCTTCTCTGCCACAGTAGAAGTGAAGGCCAGATGATTATGATGGAGTATGTGTATACTGAATATTTAAAAACATATATTAAAGGACAAATCTCCATATATCGTAAGGACTGGAGGATGCTAGGGCTCCCATTCACAAAAAGAATGGATACATACATTCTATGTAATTTTCGCTATCTTTTCTCCCATTTAATTAGAAAACCCCAACTATTCAACATTAATGTAACTTAATCACTCAAAATCCCATCTTTTCCCTGCAAATTTTTGGTCTTCAGGGAAGCACTATATATAAATAAAAGTCTATATTACATAAAAGTCATTAACCTAAAATCTATGCTTTTCTTGCTTCTTCACTTTTACCATTTCCTTCAGTTCTTTACTTCCATCTCCACACCATTTTGTTCTCATTTCTGTCTTTGATCATTCTCTCTCACGAAGGCAACTATCTTCCTCTTTTTCACATTTACTCCAATGTTGTTATCCACTGCCTTATTTCTTCCTGGGTTAAACTGTCTCTAACACCCCTCTACATCCCAAGTAGTCTCATCTCTGTCCTACTTATTCCACCATGCTATCCACTGTCTCTTCAAGGTCTTCCCTCTGCTCCCTTTCTAATATTATACCTGGTGCTTAAATGATTCTTTTCAAACACGTAATAATCACATGACCAGCATTGCGGGGAAGATTAGGATTGTTACCTCCATTTTACAATCAGAGCAATTGAGGCAGAGAGGATGAGTAACTTAACCAATGCCACAGAGCAAATCAGTGTGGAATACAAACTTCTCCTGCTCCCAGACACAAGCATAGACTACTGGATCTATGTCTCTCACATTATAGAGCTATTTCTTGTAGTCAGAGGTCACACCGACTCCCCAACAGAAAAGTTGGCTTAGCAAGAGAGAGCTGAAAGGCAGCTTTCAGCAGCTCTAGAACAACCAATTACAGACCTTACTCCCCCTTCAGAGCTACAAAATTATTTGAAGATCTCCCCCCGAATAAAAACTAAAACAGGCACAACTGTGGGTTTCATGAATCACAAAGGTCAGCTATGGGTAGCTATTTAGTGGGCTATAAACAGCACAAGAATTTTTTGGGAAGGAGGGGGTAATAAGTGACAAAACTATCAGCGCTAGCACGCTATTTTACTTGTTTTATATTCACAAGACTTTCCCTGAAAAGAGGCTTGGGGGAAGAAAGAGGGAGAGAAGGAATCAGGGTTGGTGGGGGAGGACCAATGCCACAAGTTTTCGCACTGTCAGAGAAAACATGCTGAAGGCAGAACTCCAAGAAAAGATTTAAATTTGCCCTAAAATATTAGCAAGAACTAATCAGTTCTAAGAGTTCCACTTAAGGATGTGAAAACAAGAAGACCCAATTTAAGTAGAGTGATAGATGTTATTAAACTACTTGGTTTCAAAATATTTGTAATTTAACTCTGCATATATATTCTGCTCCTGAAATTTTTTAAAACGGCAGTTACCCCATTAATTTCAACTAAGGCAATATTTTGTTATGTGCTATAACCTCCTTTCCTTTTTTATTTACATATGTTTAAAAAAAGAATATTATTTATGTAAAAAGATATCCTACCTACTTCTCCAGATATACAGAGTGCAAGTCTAAAAGTCACTACTTTAGTCTAAAATAGGAATCTAATAAACCACATACAGACTAAGACACTGCGAAGACAGTTTACCCTAACCAGATACGTTTTTTTTAAATCATGTTTTTAAATAGATGTATGTAGTCCAAACTTAACAAAAAAAATCCTTAGGGTGTATATTTGTATATCAAAGTAATCCTGGAATGATTTGTGCTTGTAAAAATACACAGAAACCTCAATTTAAAACCTCTTAAATATAAGTTATTTAATGGAATCATTCACCCAAATACAACATAAGCATTAGGAAAACATCTATTAAGAAAACTTCTTTGCATTAGCAATATCATCCAGAAGTGTAAAAGCAAAACAGTATAGAATAGGGGGAGAATATTACCACCAATTTATAGAACTTATTCTGACCATATTTGAAGCTTAATTCTTCTCTAGTAATGTAAAAATACAAATTATATGCAGACTATTCCAATGTTACTGTGGCAAAAATACCTTAGTGTTAATTCTACCTGTTTGCTATAATTTTTCACCCCACGTTCAGATATCTCCAGCTTTTCCTGCAATTCAGCTACTTCCAACTGAAGTTCATGAATTCTGAAATAGATTTAAAATATAGTACATATGTCCAGATTGATTTAATTGAATAATTCGACACCAACATATTATAGTGAGATGCCGTTTCAACAGTTTTCTATTTATATTTGTTCCTTGCCCCCCACGAGGTACATATTAGGTACATTTAAACAGAAGGATTATAGTCATGCATAATACAGGTACAGAGGATTCATATGAAAAGTAGATGAGTTTAAATAGAAGAAAGTCAGAAGACATCAGAGTAAAGATTTTTTTTTAAATGACTAGAGTCTCATACAAGTTCAAATTACCAAGACAAAAATTCTTAATATGTAATCGGAAAAGGAAAAAAATATCAAATATAGAGGAACACCTAAGATGAGACACCCCCACCATAAAACACTGCACTCTTGGCTTCAATTCACAGAATTTGATCTAAAATTCATTTCAGGTACCATATTAGAATCTCAAGAGAAAATGCTTTAAGACAATAAACTGTGCTAGTGATAGAAATATAGAAATTAAGAATATAGAAATTATAGAATGATGAAATGTAATATTTATTCCAGATACATGAATGATCTAATCTCCATGCACTTACAGGTTCTTCTTGCAGTAAATTCTCTTAAGCAAGGGCAAAAAAAAGCTAAAAGGGCTACAGACTAGCAAATCAAATGAATGTGTGATTTGGTGCTGCAAGACTTTAGAGCAAAGAGACATGAAAGGCTATATGATATCAAAGATTAAAGAGAGAGGAAAGCAAATATATATTACCAACATTTCAAGATTTAAAAAAAAAATGTTTAAGTGACCTGTTATCAGCCACTTGAAGAAGATCTGCAACATAAGGGTCATCTGGCTGAGGAATGGGATAAGTGCTGACTCCTGACGGAGGGACAGGTTGGTCAATCTGCATGAGTTGACGTCTGAATGGAATGTTTCTTTTCCTGCCACCTAAAAAATCACAAATACTTATTACTTGAAACTGAAGCAAAAGAGGATATTATATTTTCATCTGAAGTGAAATATTCAACAGCATCTGAAGTGGAAGGTTCCTGCTTTTCATCACAGAGAAACATCCATGAACAGAAGTCATATATTCTTGACAACATCCTTAATACAAGACTACACGTTAATTTTGTCTAATTCCAATTTTAAATAAACAAATATGCAGTCTGATCCAGACAAAGTCCAACACAAGAAATTTCCCTCAATATGTATCGGTGCCTAAACTTTCTACAACACAAGTTGTAGAATTTGTTACTGTTTCACCAACCCTCACCCTTTCAACTAATCAGTGGCTGCAAAACAAGAGATGCTGTTAAGAACATTACTGAGAAAACGGCTTCTCAACACTTTAAACAATTTTCAGATTCTGTTATTTCTATTTGTAATATTTTCAAACAGACAAAACTCAATAGTCATCACGTAATGTATACAGTGTTGTCATAGCCATGTTGGTCTCAGGATAATAGAGAGACAAGTAGGTGAGGTAATAGTCTTTTACTAAACCAACTTCTATTGGTGAAGGAGATGAGCTTTTGAGCAACACAAAGCTCTTCTTCAGGATGGAAGTTGGTTCAGTAAAACATATTACTTCCCCCACCTCATCATGTAATAATGGCACACAGAGTTCACTGACATGCAATTCCAAATTCAATGGATTTAGCAGAGAATCCAGTGACTGGGTTGCCTTATGGAGATATGTTAAGATAAATTAAACCCCCATTCAATAGTGAGATCTACAAATGATATGATAATTTTGATTGTGTTAATAAAAATGTAACAGAAGCTGAACAGCATGCAACATTCTGGCCTTCCTCTACCTTTGTTGTACTTTTCAGTGTAACAGATATGACAATTTCCTACAATATCTTTGAAAAATCTTATTGAATTCAGTGTAAGAAGCTAGGGGGTCCATCATATTAAATAAAAAAGATTATGTATTATATGGGCTGGGATTGTATGTAACCTCTCTAAGGGTATGTCTACAAAGTACAGTCCTGCACAGGACTTTTTTTTTTAATCCTGGTCCTGTCCCACTCTGCAATACCCACTCCTGCTCCTGCATTGTTTCTTGCATTTTTATCCCACCTCCACCCGCAAGAACCTGAGATCCCGCAGGAGAGACAGATTCCTCCTTGCTACTAAAAAAAAAACAAAAAACAAAAAATCCGCCCAAAAACCCAGTTGGTTAATATGTTATATATAAAAACAGAATTCAGACACAATTTTTACCACTAAAAGAATAAAGCAAATCTTGCTTAAACCATTTAAAAAACATTTTAATTCCTGTAATAGTAGACATCAAATCTCTTTCTATCCATCACTTAAATTTAAGTATTAAAACCTTGATTTAAAAAAAAGAAAAACTTGCCTTACATTGCTGAAATTCTATTTATGACAAACTGATGAGAGATTTAATGTTTTACTGCAAATTACTGCCATCTGGCTTTTTGCCTACCCAATCCTGCCCGCAACAAAGTACATTTTACCTGCTCCTGCTATTATGGCAGCAAGTCCTGCAGTATCCCAATTCCACTGCAGGGCTCTACTACACAGCAACGTGAGCCCAGGCTCAAGTGTATCCTTCCTTGCGTCCACAATTGTGCTAACCTAGGGTTTGGACCTAGGGTTCCAGGATCCTGCAGGGCTTGAGGGTCTGATCCTGTGTTAAACTGGGCCCTAGGGTCCAAGACCTATTGCTTTCCTGCATGCACATAGCCCTAGCTTGACTCATGTCCTGATATCCTCCCGAGTTTCTGCTCCCAGAGAAGCAGCACTGCAGGCAGCCAGTGTAGTGGCTGGCAGCATCATTACTGTTTGGCCAAGCATGCTCCCCCTTTCTCCTGCAGTGGTGGTGGCTCTGGCTCCTCCTCACTACTGTGCAGAGCTTGCCCAGAACAGAAGGTGGCTTCCAGCTGCCAGGATGTTGGGGGTCATCCCTCCCCTGGCTATGCTGAGTTAGGATCCCTGCCATTCCCCTCCCAGCCATTTGGCCACCACTCTCCCTGAGGCTGCATGAACTATCAGGGCGATGAGTGGGTGTCAGCCACAAACCTACCAGCAACCTTCCAGGGACCTCTTACCCCTGCCTCCCCAGGTGCAACAGGGGCAGGGATAACGGATCTTCAGGATATATAGCCTTTACTGAAGCAAAAAAGAACCCAGCTTAATGTGAAAAAGGAATTAAAAAGATGTTGATGGCATTTTGCCATCTGCGTAGCAACATCTAGTTGGCATTCTGATGCTTCAGTGGCAGCTAATCCTGCTCTGAACTGGATTAATTTTCAGGTTTAACATATAGTTGCCATAGCCCATACAGATCCAGAATTTTGGCACTTGTGAAACAGATAAAAGGAGGTCTAGGAAGTGGGGCTGAGTGACTCAGTTACATGACTTTTCCATTCCCACTTGGGTCACTGTGGGTTCGATACTTTATTTAAAAAAAAAACATCAGCTTTCATATCCAGGCTAAATTTCTACTTAATACATTTGAATCAATCCTCTCCCAGCCTCCAAGCACTTTGGCCAAAAAATAAGAATATTAGGTGACAAAAAGTAAAGTAAGAATACTATTTAGAGAAAAGCAAGGATTCTCTTTTAGCCCATGAGAGTGAGCTCATGGCTCTCAACCCCAAAAAGAGAATACATAAAATCAAATCCTACTTGCTGTTTCATGTGAGTATTCCTGTTGAAGGAAATAAGAGTTATATTTGGGCAAGGACTGCAATCAAAACTTCAGCATTTGGCCCTATAAAAAGATAAAGGATTCCCGAGGGTGTTTGAGCACACAAACTCTGGGAATACACCTCACCGGTCCGCAATAGCCACACTGTCTGTCGTGTTTGTCTTTCCTCTGAAACCTACATTTTGTCAAACTTCAAAACAACCAGAAAAAATAAACAAACAAGAACACCTTCATTAAACATCCTATTTTCAAAATTAAGAATTGCAAAGTTTCACTTTAATAGTTTGACAGCCCCAGAGACTGATGTACCAATTATCCTCAGAACAGTGCCTATGGGTATTCAATGTGATTCAGTCTAGAGCTGGAGAGCCCAATTCTCACATTAGATGGTAGAGCAGTATAAAGCCTTCTCAGACTGCAGTCATTCTATTGAGACAGCCACCAGAGGAGCTCATTATGCAGTTTGTATACTCATTTGCTCCTTATGGGCACCTGAGTCCCATCAATAGCACCATCACAAAAAGGTGGACAGTAGAGTTTTCCCCACAGTGCAACAAATTCACAGAGCTAGAGTGTCAACACTAAGCACAGAGGGCGCTAGGCAGTCTGGGATAGGGTTACTTTGACCAGACTCAGCTCTGTGCACTGCAGTGTGGATGCTAGAGCCCTAGGTCCAAGCATGAGTCATAAAATCCTTAACCTAGGTGCAGTATAGATGCTCAAGCCCAGGGTTCCCTGACATAGGTCAGCTGACTCGAGTCCTATTATCCCTATGCTTACATTGCTGTGTAGACACATCCTTAGGGGGAGATGTGATGTAAGGCCTGAACAAAGGACTATGCTAAACCATATTCCAGATAAGAAGGGACTTTTGGGACAAAATCTGTGAAGTGTATTTCCTGGGAAATAACTAGGGAGCAATTAATGCAAATTCCTTACCGCCAATTAGGAAAACACCCAGCCTTTCAGGAAAACCCTGAGGTGCAAGCCATCGTCTGCTGATCACTTGTTACATGAGGCCAAGATTAAAGACCCAAGAAGCATAAAGGAAAGACTGAAATACTCCTGGTTGTTCTGGTTCTGAATCTAAGCCAGTTATGAACTCCTAACCATGGGAAAGCCCAGTTTGGCTTTTGAAGGACTGACACTATCAGAGGCTGATGGTGGAATTGGGATGTCCTCTGGTAAGCATTTTAGCAGGTATGTAGGTTTTTATTCTTTTTAATGTTTTCTCTGTAATGCTTTCACCTTAACAATAAGCACTTATAAAGGGCTCTGTGATAACTTACAACTGTGAGCAATTATGCTGTTTATAGCTTTCAAAGAGAAAAAAGTACAGATGATGGAGCTAGCTGGGAATATCAGAGTTTAGACAGGGAACTGTGTCATCTGGAAAAAACCCTGTCAGGAGGGAGAGACACATGGCTCTCTAACCAAGACAGGTGATGACTGGGAAACTGGAAGCCTAAAAGAAGCTAAGAGAAGCTAGATGTCCTCCAGGGATCATGGTGGAGAGACTACAGGTATAGTTACCCTGAACTGTGATACTAATTATATCAAATTATATGTCTGACATATGCTTTGCCATTAATGGATGTCACACTGAAAAAAATAAGACTGCCTGTATGAAAGAATAATTTCAATTGGTCAGAATATTGTGGAGGAACAGGAATCCTAGGACTCATCAGCTATCATATGATTATATAAGCATGGAACTGCAGACCAGTGCAAGTTTCCACAGATACACAAGAGCAATAAAACTCTTACTGCTACAGAAATACACCTTGAGTGATGCTATTTTAAAATATTACAGTTGAAAAATAAACCACCAAAAACAAAGCTATGAAATAATATTTCTACAGTAAAAATGCATTTGGTATAGAACTGAAGGAATTCTTCCAGTAATTCTGAAAGATGAGTGAGAGAAAATTTCTGTGAAAATTCCTCAGCAGCAAAATTAAAATCAAGAGAATTGATTGAATTTTGACAGTTTTGTTCATTACATCTTTACAAAGCCACAGGAAAATTTTTCAGAAATGCAGAAGTGAGTCTAAATTAGGATTTAATTAGCAGTAGAAGGCAAAAAACAAAAAGAGGAGGGACAAATAGAAGGGAGCAAGGAGACAAAAGAGAGTGGGGAGAGAGAAAACAGAAAGGAGGCTGACAAAAGGATCTAGTAGTAGCATACCCACATTTGTAATTAACTTTCACATCTTCCTGGGGAAGAAGCATGGGCTAGGATTACTGTTTCTCCAGTACTCTGAGCACTTGACAGAATGGATTCCTTGTGTCACTCTAGTGACTACCTGTGGCCAAATGATGTATTTCACTCCTATTCACTAAACAACGTAGCTCTCCTTAAAACACGCCTTTCAGACAGATTTCCACCACTGATCTATTTCACACTAGCAGCTTAACACTGAATTAAAAGAGTTAAATTAAAATGTCAAAAGGATAATCAAAACACTATTTAGGATCTACTTGATCTGACTAAACTAAGTTCCTAGTTGTTTGCTGATGTCTCTTTTCCTTTCCTTCTCCCATAATTCCAAATGGTCTAATTGCCTTACCGATCTAATTTACTTTATAGATACTTCAAGCAATCTTGGCTATTTGCTTTTAAAATAAAGAGCCATGTGCACCAGTAATTTATTTTTTATATTATATTATATAAAGAAAAAACAGCGTGAGGGGCAGTATGGACCAGTTTCAGAGGGAGCAACCACTAGTTCTACTAACCAGATTAAATATGATGTACAATCTTTGACCATGAAATAAGGATAATTGCAGAAGCCTCCTGAGGGGGAAAATAAGGAGAAAAAAAAAGGAGGTAAATGCACAGTCATAAAGAAAGAATATAATGGGTCATAAAGAAAGAAATTAACAAAAATTCCAAGGGATGAACGCAGGGAGGTGAAAAAGAGTAGAAAATAACTTAATTTTCGCTAAATTGAACATGCATTTCTTTCAGATGTCAATAGTGGATGGGTAACCAAGAATTCAGAAATAAAACCTAAGATTTTGCTGTTCACCACAAACACTTCCCCATTTGAAAGAATATGGGAAAGGAAGAGAAAGAGAGAAGTTATCCTAACAAGTAAAATTAAACACCAGCACATGTCCATTTATCAGAGATACCTGCAGAGTGAGACTACTTTTTAGTTATGTGAGCTGAGAAGGCCAGATCCTTGGCGCACAGTGACAGTTTTGCACCCCAACACTGTACAGATTTCAGCTGCAAAAGCCAAATAAGTGACTCAGAGAGGATCAACCAGATGCAACAATGGTGATCCTGCAGCAGTGTACAGCCAAAGTACCGTATTTTTCGCTCCATAAGACACACTTTTTTCCCCAAAAAGTGGGGGGAAAATGCCCGTGCGTCTTATGGAGCGAATGTTCATTTTTTTTAGCTGCTGCGGGGCGCAGGTAGGGGGGGCGGCGTCGGTAAACATGTGCAGAGTAAGCGCCAGCGGAAGCGTAATCATACCTGCCATGGCAGCGTGTGGAAAAATGGGACGGAACTATAGACTGCGCTCCCCAAGCCCACCGCTGTGTTTCAAGTTACCTCTGCAGCTGCTGATCCGGTCCCTGCCGGATTGGCGCTGCAACTTGCCAACACCTCCCCAGCCGCTGACCCAAACCCCTCACCTAACCCCCCTCCCTAGCTTCTGACATTAACCCCCTCACCTAACCCCCAGCCACTGACCCAAATCCCTCACCTAACCCCCCCTCCCCAGCCGCTGACCCGAACCCCTCACATATGGCCCCTCCCCAGCTGCTGACCTGTCACCCCTCACCTAACCCCCCTCCCCAGTCTGTATATGGTATGTTTATCCACAGGTTTCAGGAGACACCACAAACCATTGTATTATTGAAGGAGTAGAGCACAGATTTTGAAATGGTCAGGCTAGCTCATTAGAAAGGGATGGTTATATTACAGGACTTCGGTGTATTTCAGACAAGAGGCCATCAGTACATAAGAGTTATGCACTTATGGTAGGATTTTCAAAGATGCCTATGTGACTTAGGCTCAAAAGTCCCACCGACTTTCATCAGGACTTTTGCACCTAAGTCACTTAGGTGGTTTTGAAAATTACATCCTGAACGGTGATCAGCATAGAAGGATTTATCTGCTCTGGATTTTGAATATTTTAATGTTTGATGTTAAATATTTTAGCACACCATTTGGTTCAGAATATTTTTTTCTTATTTTCCTCCTTAAAACCCTAGGTGCGTCTTATGGTCAGGTGCGTCTTATGGAGTGAAAAATACGGTAGGTGTTCATGTGTTCTTCTTGCTGTCAGCATACCAGTGAAAGGCAGGGAGAGGCATGATTATTAAAAACAAAATGACGAGGATTTAGAAGCCACTATATTACTTTGATTTTGAACTAAGGTTACAGCCCTTTATGGCTGTTACAGGCCAGTACAATTTAACAGCCCTCAGACTGCTTTTACAAGTTAATTAACATGATGTTGACCATTACTGTGCAGTCAACATAGTCAGGGGCAAATCATATTTAACATGGTGTCAGTTGGTCATGGTTAAGACAAACTACTGAGACATGGGCTTATCCATGACCGACTGACAGTGTTAAAGGAGATTTGCTACTATATACATCAAAGGCAAAGTCACGGTCAAAATTATGTTGGTTAGCATGATACCTTGAAGGTCATGTTCTAACTATGTAATTTTCTACTGAATACATCTGCAGAGACACCTTGGCCCATATCGCTCATTATCTTTCTCTGATAATAATATGTTATCTTAATCTCTCTTAAATGTATGGAAAAGTGGACCTGCACAGCAGAGACACAAATGTTTAAGAAGATAATTATGGTGTACTGAAATGCTAAGTTTCCTCCCAACTTCTCATCTTTACCTATAAAGTAGAGCATCATAACAGTTTGGGGAAAGTAAGACTACCCAGGATTGCTTCTTATTTACAGGTCATACCTGGAGTTTGTACTACTGCTTGTAGATTCTTCTCCTGAAGCTGCTGAATTTTTTCAGTCTTGGCTTTGTTATCTCGCTCTAATGATCGAATTTTATGGATATATTGGTTATTCAGAAACTTCAAGTCGGCTGTCTCATGTTCAACCTTTCTTAATGTGGCCTTCAAGTCTTTTAGAAAAAAATCAAAACAATAGCTATCAGTATTCTAATCGTACAAAAATATGCATAAAAGAATCAGATGTTCTCATTTTCCAAAACATGATAATTTTACAGGAGCTTATAATTTTATGTAGTGCTTTAGATTCTTGTAAAGTTCATGCAATTTTCCTCTCATTATTACGAATATGTTTTTCATCTGTTAGTCTTACTTCATATAAGTAACATCTGAATTTTATTTGCAGTTTATTAATTATTATTCAGAATGGACTCTAGTGGAATGAACAGGAGACTTCTAGTTCTGCCAAACTACAGGTAGCACAGATCGGGAGATGGCATGCAAAAGCAGCTTAAAGTTCAGCTGTGCATTCCTCTAATCTCAAGGATGCTCTGTGCAGGCTGTTCCCCTTGAGTTGTACAGCTCTAACTTATGCCGGGTTGCAACAGTCACAAAGCGCCCAGACATCCTGGCCACATCCTCTTTCCTCTAGCCATAAACCATTTACCCTTCTATATCAGGAACAGTAAGTGGCATAAGCGGTTACTATAACTGCTCTGTGCCATCAGAGAATCACTCTAACACTGATGTGCCTCTCCTTAGAAAGGGTTAAGATGTCTTTACAGCCAGGACTATGCTGGTGCTGCAACAAAAACTACCATTGGCTCTTCTTTCACAGTAAGGATAGAAATAGAAAAAAAGAAGAAATAAATATATTGGAATACTGCTTTTGCTGATTACACTTGTCATTGTAATACTATTGCACAAAATAAAACATAGATGCTTTGGCTCTCTCTGCACCTAGCATTGGCTACTGTTGGAAGACAGTATACCAGGCTAGATGGGCCATTGGTCTGATCCAATATGGCCATTCTTAATATGCAGGATACATTATTATTTTATTTTAATTATTCTAAAATCTTGCCTCTTTAGTTAATTTTGTTAAAGATGACTGGTAAAAGTATTAAGAAAATATAATGGTAATTTTTGCAACACATTTTTACTTTATCTGTGGAAGCTTTAAGAACACAATGTAAGCTTACTGACAGATGTTTTTAATATAGCCCTCAAAGTAACAAACATTTTTCATTTTATATATATTATACAGTTGAATGTATATTTTACTGTACTCTATTTTAATGTATGTATTTGGTTTAATAGGTCTTTTTTATTTTAAGTTGATAAACTCTTCCTGAAAATTTCAACATGAGGGCTGTGAACTTCTAGACTAGAATGTGCCAGTGGGTATATTGTGTGTGTTCAAGACTGGAACAAGATTTATATTTTATGTGGGCAGAAGAACCTAGTCTGGAGTTTACTTATGATAGTCATAGGCAAAAAATAAAGTTTGACCTTGGGATCTTCAATTTTAATTCAGATAGTGTAATAAAAAACCTCACTGGATATTTGTGGTCATTATCTCTCACAAGTATTCTGAAAAAGTTTAAAACCGCTTCAATGTTGAAACACAAAACAAGATCCAAGTTTTTTCTTTTAATTTACAAAATATTTATCTGCAAATTCTGGAGGTCCATACTGAAATATTTAGCTCAAATACTTCTAAAATAATTCAGTGATAAGCAATAAAGATCTGACATTATACTTATTTCCTTTCTGACCATTCATTAGTATGAATAGCTCAAAGATTAAAAAATATAGGCATTTATAGGATGAGCATTGCTTGTTTAAATAATGAGCAAACAATGATATTTTAAGGAAATGCGAGTGTACTGTTTATTTTATGGTCCCTGCAAATCCAGAACAGAACATCTTCTCCCTCCTCTCCTGTTCTTAGCTGTTAGGACTGGAAAGGATCCCATGGCTTTCACTTGTCTACTTAGCATGATCTGTGCAACTTTGTGAGAAACCAGTCAGAGACCAGGATTTTCCATTAGACCTGTGGCTTCCATGAAGGTCACATGTACCTACTTTGCACCCCTCAAATAGACAAAGATTGAGTATACTTCAATTAAAGTACACTTCCATTCTGAAAACAGACTGTAATGTGATTGTTCCTTACATAAGTGCATATTCAGAATGGACTCTACTTACTTTAATTACTAAGATACTATTTTTCTCCTTTTAGAAGTGAGTAGTTAATACACCTCTGCAAGTGAAATTCTAGAACAGCCTTCCAAGGGAAACAATGGGAGCAAGAAAACTAGCTGGCTTCAAGACTAAGTTTGATAAGTTTATAGAGGGGATGGTATGATGGGACAGCCTAATTTGGCAATTAACTGATCTTTGCCTACTAGCAGTAAATATGCCCAATGGTCTGTGATGGGATGGGTTCTGAGTTACTACAGAGAATTCTTTCTGGATGTCTGGCTGGTGAGTCTTGCCCACATGCTCAGGGCTCAGCTGATTGCCATATTTGGGATCAGAAAGGAATTTTCCCCTGGGGCAGATTGGCATAGGCCCTAGGGGTTTTTTGCCTTCCTCTGCAGCATGGGGCACGGGTCACTTGCTGGTGGATTCTCTGTACCCTGAAGTCTTTAAACCACTATTTGAGGACTTCAATAACTCAGTCATAGGTGAGGAGTCTATTACAGGAGTGGGTGAGTAAGGTCCTGTTGCCTGCTCTGTGCAGGAGGTCAGACTAGATGATCATAATAGTTCCTTCTGACCTTAAAGTCTACGAGTCTATGAGATTTAACTAGATTATCTTCAGGATTGTTAATTAAATTCCAGTTACAGAATTTTAAGTACTTTGAGATTTATGAGTGAAAAGCATTTTTATAAGAGCTAAGTATTAGTAATAAGCCAGGAAGAACACTGGCTTCACAGTTAGATTTCAGGGTGCGTTTGCAGTTCGCCAGATGGGGAAAACAACCCACAAATCTGAAAAATGAAACAATTTGGTTTAGAAGTTACTGAAAGATCATAAACGTAGAACCACATAAAGACTTTTCATTCATATTTACATACACACAGTCCCTTTTCAGAGTAAAACCACACTTTGGACAGCAATATTCCTAGTATTTTAATTTTTAAGCAATTTTTCCATGTTGTGGAACAGTGATACTAAGACATCAGTGGTTCAGGAGCCAAATTAGCAATCAACATTACCCAAAAGAGTCACCGTAATGTGAATTCATTGTTTCATTTGCTATTTATATATATATATATATTCATTCTCACAGCAAAATGACTGACCAAATATTCTATAACTGGTTAATAACACAGTAATAGCATCCTATTAGTTAATAACTTAGATTGGTTAAAGATTAAATCACACAGTGTTTTAATATCATGTGCTGCAAAGAGCTGCAGAAGACACATTAAAGAGCCACTTGCAGCTCCTTACCTCAGTGAGTATCATTATTGTTGAAGTATCTAAAAAAAAATGTAACTTGACATGATCAGTACGTTAATGCACTGGAGTTCAGCACCCTTTGGATTATAAAACAAGTATTTGTACATTTAGGCCCCATTCTTGTAAACACACTAAAGTCAATGGGACTACACATGAATTTAAAGTTAAGAACATATAGAAGAGTTTGCAGGATCAGGGCCATATGTGCAATCTGAAGCAAAATCCAGTTATTTTTGATATGCAGAAAAACTAAACATTATCTTAATTTTTCATGTTACCTTTAACATGATGATCAGATTGTTCTTTCAGTTTCAATATCTCTAAATGTAGCTCATTATTTTCCCTGGTGAGTTTAGCATTCTCTGCTTTATAAGGTTCCAGAATAGCATCAAAATTGCTGCATTCCTTTTCAATTTTTCCAGCAGATAACTTTGTGCTGCGCAGACTCTCTGTTGTATGAACAAGGTCACTGAAATCAAAGGACAGCAGACAGTCCAAATTCAGATAAGAATCCTACCAAACTGAATGTTACAATCACAGGTGGTTATTTTGTCCTTAAAGATAGTCATGTTGTTTGAACCCATTTTTAAATTACTTTTTTCATCTACCAGAAAGATTTTAAGACTTCCTCTCCTAGCATTATACACAGTACATTCCAAAGCACAAGTGTAGAAAGACAGAATTATAATTATAAAGATTTGATGGCAATTCAATGCAACCTTCAAAATATTAACGCAATATAATGCAATAGACATTATAAATGTGTCTGTTCTCCTTCCCCTTCTTGTTTTTGTATAGAATTGTTGGTTACAACTTGCTAGATATTTAGAAAGGATCCTATGGTTACGTAGTAATGCTGGCAGAATCACCCAAAGTCATCAGTGATTAATTTCTGTAACCTATCTAATGGCTGTAAAACAAAAATTTGGGATTAACATATGTATTCTTAAAATTACATCTAATTTTGTGTGGGGAAATTCTCTTTGTGAAGAAAAATTCACAGCAGCACAAGTAGTTTTGTTTATTATTCCTTCTTAAATTTTAGATATGAAAAGGGCATCCTGTCAAGAAAGCTTCTAGTACTCAATCAATTATGTTATTAATTTTTTTCTTATGAAGTACCTTGTCCATGGACACTCTAGACCTGGTTATTTAACCAGAAACTAGGTTGAACTGCTCTCTTTATGCAGAAAATGAGTTGCCTTGAGTTTTGCTTTTTCTAAATTAAAATGTTTTATATTGCTCTTCAAGCACAAGCTGCAACATGAATGAGTTAAAAAATATTGGATGGAGAGATTAATTTGTCCAACAATACTGAAAATGAGAACTGGAGTCCTTTCGTGAATGGCATAAAATGCACAAACACCACAATGATGAATAATACAGAGAATACTGTAGTGCCTTTATATAAATCAATGGTGCAGCCTCATCTGGAATACTCTGTGCACTTCTTCTGAAAAAGGACATTTCCAAGCTAGAGGCTGTTCAAAGAAAGGCAACGAGAATAATCAACAGCATGGAAAAACTGTCATAAGAATACAGATTGAAAAAATTGGAATTGTACACTTTAGAAAGGAGATGAATAAGAAGAGACATGATAAAAGTATAGAAAATAATTAATGGTATAGACAAGGCAGATCAGAAACTTTGGTTCTCCCTGCCTCATAACACAAAACAAGTCGACATTCAATTAAATTAAAGGACAGGAAATTCAAAACTGATAACATGTAATTAAACTGTGGTAGTCATTGCCACAGGAAGTCACTGCGGCCAAGAATTTAACGTGATTCAAAAAGGGATTAGCATTTATTTGGATATCAAGAATATTTAGTTACCATAATTAATTATAACAAATTTTGTGGAAGGAACATTAAACTTTATGCTTCAGAGGGCTTAAACCAATCTACTGGTGCTCGGGATGAGACCTAAGTAGGGGGGCAAATTACTCCACATGTGCTGACTGTGGGGTTCTTACACCTTCCTCCAGAGCATCTGGTGCTGGTCACTACCCGAGACAGGATACTGGACTAGATGGACCTCTGTTCTGATTCATTATAGTAATTCCTGTTGGCTAATGGCATCAGAGCCATCAAACAGCAGAAAAATGGATAAATTGTCCTCCCAACTCACTACATAACTAAATTCATTTTTTGCTTTATGCAACCAGTTGCATCCCATAACACATTTCAGTAAATGTGGACATAGCTAATTATATATACAGTTTACCCACATAAGATTATAAAGAACCTGAGTCAGAAGGTAAGTTTTCATTTTCAACCTCAGTTCAGACATCCTGGATTTTTAAGTGCAGATCACCAGCCTGTATAGTGACCAGTAAATAATACCCTGTTATATCAGGAACTGGATACTAGGATTTTCTTAACCTGTCAATACTTAGAAACTAACCCAATAATTTTTCGTAAAATTTTAACTGTTCACTTTAAACAATTTCTCATTTGATCCTATTTCAATAGAAAATTATTTTTGCTTTTTAAGCAGCGTTTTTAATGAATAAGGCAGTTTTCCACTCGTTTTATAGTCAAGTCACATGCACTGATATGACTAATGTTCTTTTAAAGATTTCCCTTTTGTTTCGGTACCTAAAAAGTTTTTCCACCAGGGGCAAGCTCTCCACTCCCAACGGTTGTCGATAGCCCAGCTGATCTAGCCGCTTCCTGAGGTTAATAAACTTTCGTTCTGCTGCTGTGCTCATTGTGAATATGCTTCAAAAGTGGTTTTATTACTTCCAGCAAAAACAAGGTGACCTGAAAAAGATTACAGAATATGTACAGAGTTTCTTTCTTGCCACTGCATAACATGAATACACTAAATCAATCCTTTCTGGTAAAAAACAAAACAAAACCTAGTATTTTTATATATGAAATATAGATATCTATATATCTCCTCAAAACATCGTGTAACTAAAAGCCTTTATTAAAAGACATTGTCCACTTATACTCAGTTTTATTATAAAGAAATTCTTTATCTAGATTTTTATACTGCATCTATCTGAGCTTCTCCAAAAATCATGAGGTATACACATAAAAATCTCTTTTCCCTTCGATCAGCAAGAACTGGACTTCGCAGTTTTTTATGGAAAGACTAAATCAAAGTGGATTCTGCATTTTCTGAATTTTGTGGTCATCTTGATGTACTCCAAGAGGAAGATCTAGGGCCAGTTCCCAAACAGATTTTGTTTCCTTCAAACACAAATTTCACTTGAGGTTGACAGTTTCATAGTTCCAGTAGATTATAACTGTCAGCGGTCAGGAACATACCAGATGAAAAAGTTATGTAACTTGGGTCAATCTCATGGGGGTCTCTGAAGATGGACCAAACCCTTGAATTTGACCTGGTACTCAATAGGGTGCCAATGAAGGAAGCAGAGCATTGAGGTAATGTGAACTTGGTAGCCTTTGTTTTTTAACAGATGAGCAGCTGTTCTGTATGAATTGCAGGAGGTTTTTTAATGATAGTTTCATAATTAGTAAATTATAGCACTGAGACTGGAGTTCAAAAATGTATAAATCATTGTCATCAGACCTCTGAGAATTTGCAGCCTCAGTATCTCCTTGAATTCTTCACTGCATTTGACTATCCAATAGTCTTTCAGTGAAAAATACCTTTCCAACTATGGCTGGCAAGACAGACACCCTGAATGGTGGGTTTTGTTACAGAGGAGATGATTTCTTTTAAATGCTTTCCTCTCCTCATATTCATGACCTCACTATTTCCAGGATTCAGCTTCAACCACCAGTTCTGCATCCAGTTGCTGATCTCAGTCAAATGCTTAGTTCACTGGGAGATAAATGGTGCTGCTTGTATCTGATATGCAAGTGATGTAGAGCTAGATGTCATCTGCAAATAGCTGACTTTTTCATCTATGTTTCACGATCTCCCTTAGTGACTTCATATAGATGAACAGAACAAGGGAGATTTTGCAAGGCTTCACAGGTGAAGGCTTTGAAAGTACAAAAGCAGGTGCCCACAACAAGTGAAGCTATAAACCTCAAAAATCCCAGTCACATGTCTGAGGATGGACAGAAAGAGCTCATGTTCCACTATCAAAACTTCTACCATGGAGAGGTTTCTAATGATAGGGGTATGGCTGCAAGGCCCTGCTCTGTAGCCAAGAGAAGATTATCCATCAATCTACCTAACACCATCTTTATATCATGTCCTGGCTTAAATCCTCTGTGGAAGGGGACCTAAACACTGGCAGCACCCAGGGAGAGTTCCAGGTAAAATTGGCAAGCTTCTCTATTAGCTTGCTTAGGGCATGTCTACACTACAAAGTTAGTCAACATAAGGCAGCTTATATTGACCCAACTATGTAGGCATACTTGCTACAATGTTCCCCTGCCTCTAACTGCCTTGCTACACCAACCTAGTAAATCCACCTTGATAAAATGCATATGGCTTAGGTTGATGTATCTATATAGACACTGCATTATGCATGTTGACTGTCAAGCTGGCTGACAGCTGCAGCCATATAATTGACAAAAATATCAATTTCACTACTGGTAGGGTCCTGGAGAAGGGTGGGGGGGAGAGAGGCAGGGAGGGCTAGCTGTGAGCCCCAGCAATGCTAACAGATGGAGCCTCACTGCCTGGCACTGAGAGCACCCCTGCAGAACTCCCAGCTGGAGCCCATCTGCAACCCAGGCTCTCAGCTCAATGCTCCACATGGAGCCCCCTCCTACAGGGAACTGAGAGCCTGGGCAGCAGATAGGCACTGAATTGAGAGCCCAGGCTCTCAGCCGCCTGCACTGCCCCCATAAGTCAGTGCAAGCACTAGAGATGTAAATATTGGTTATAAAAGGTAATGGTTTAAATTATTAAAATTATATCAGTTAACCATTTAACCAATATAATTGTGTGTGTTCCACCCACACTCTATCCCTCCCCTCAGTCCCCAGGTAGCACTCTCAGCCTGGCTCCACAGGGGACCCCGTCTTGGACCCATGATCCCTGATGTTCTGCAGCCAGGCGCTCCGCAGCGCCAGAACCAGGGCCTCAGCCTCCACAGGCAGCAGCAGCGAAGCTGCCTCAGCCATGGCCCGACTCCATCACCATGAAGACGAAGAGCCTGTGCCTCCAGTTAACCATAGGTATTAGTTTTAACAATAAGACTAACACTTATCAGTTAAGTGTTTAGTATTTTACATCCCTAGCAAGTGCTTCTGGTGAGGACATGCACCACTGACAAAAGGAGGGTACTGTAGACATAAAAAAAAAATTACAGTAATTACTGTGGTGGCTGTAAGTTCAACTAACTGTGAAATGTAGACATGGCCTTAGAAATGGAAGGTTAGAGGTTAGGTAACTGCAGATATCAGTTTGTTTTGTAAATTCTAGCTGAACTGTTGTGTGCTTTGTGATGGTTGGTACATTGCCCTCTTCAAAGGAGGTGTTGACAGTTTTAATTATCTCAATTCTCCTTCAGCAGCCAAGAAAGATTAGAGTTGAAGGTGGTGACTTTGCTTTCCTGCACTTGCTTCTAGGACTTTCTGCTGTATAAATGGGATGAATTTAAGATGGGAAGATGATATATTACTGGGGCAGTATCTGGTGTTCCAGCAATTAAGCCTGGATGCAAATTATTTTCTCTGAAAAATAGGCTGATAGCTATATGGTGGGTTCTGGAGCTGAGCAGAAGTATTCCAGTTAATGAGATGATTCAGAGTCCGGTAGCAGTTTAGCAGGTATATGATTTAGTGTCTGCTATGAGAAGAGGAGGGATTTCTTGGTTTCTGCCATACTATCTAAAATGATTCCAAAATGTCTTCCTTGAGTGGTAACAGCTAATTTAGATCCCCTTCATTTTGTGTGTAGATTTGGGATTATGTTTTCCAGTATACATTTTTTTTGCATTTATCAACATTGAATTTCACCTCCCATTTTGTTTCCCAGTCACTCAGTTTAGAAAGACCCCTTTGTAACTTTCCACAGTCAGTTTTTGGATTTAACTATCTTGAGTAATTTTGTACCATCTGCAAACTTTACCACCTCATTTATTACCCTTTTTTCCAAATCATCTATGAATATGTTGAACAGCACAAGTCCCAGTACAAACCCCTGGGGGACCCTTCTATTTACCATTCTGCATTGTGAAAACTGACCATTTATTCCTACCCTGCAGTTCCTATCTTTTAACCAGTTATTGATCCAAGAGAGAACCTTCCCCCTTGTCCCATAACTGCTTACTTTGCTTAAGAGCCTTTGGTGAGGGACCCTATCAAAATCCAAGTACACATATAAGGATGCAGATTCCAACTGCAGAAATGGGCCAGCCAGGGGTGTTTGCACAGATGGGTGAATGTGTATGTGCACGCCCACGGGAGGCAGTGGGATTGCAAAGGTTGCAGGCAGGCAGGAGACGTGTAAGAGGTCCGCCCGGGATACATGGTGGGCACACCAGGACGAGGTATCGCTGGCTGGGAGGCTGGCTGGGGCTGGTGTAAAGGTGGGCGGGACGCACAGGGTTCGGGGAGGCAGTAGTGGTAACTGGGCCCCACCTACTGTCCAGGGCGCTGCTGGGATGGTCGGTAATACCCGGTACCGCAGTCCCCAGCTCCGCAAACACCCTGGCCCAGCCCTGCCGCTAAGCGACGCCGCGTCCCTCCTTCAAGGAGCCCAGGACACCCCCCACCAGACCCGGGAGCTCCTCGGTCTCCAGCACGGACACTGCTCGCCGTGGCACCGGACTGTGACCACGCAGGGCTTGGCCGTTCCTGCTCTGCGAGCTGGAAGGAAAGCCCCCTCCTGAAGGCTCCCAAGGGCCGCGCTCACGACCTCACGTGTGAGGGACACTCACCCGGGACTCCGGCTCCGCAGACCCCGGCACCGGCCACAAAGCCGAACCAGCGGTTTGAAAATGGCGCGCGGTGCGAGGGCCGCTTCCGCCCCGTCACCCCAGCAACCGGGCACGCGCGTGCTCCGCAGCGTTCGGAACCAACCGCCTTGGAGCACGCAAGGGACAGCAGCCAACCTCGAGCGGCCCTCGGAGTCCCAGCAGCCCCCGCGCGAAGCGGGCTTGCCGCTAACCCGGCGCTGTGCCAGCAGGCAGGCCCGCCCCTCCTTGGCCGTAGCTGTCCTCTGGGGCGGGGGCTCGCTCGCTCCAGCGACTCGAGGCGGGTGACCAGGAGCCAGCAGCGGCAGCCGCGGGGTCTGCCGCTTGGGCCTTCTGCGGCGTCCCGCGGACACTAGAAATCCCGCCGGGCCTCGAGTCCTCGCGACTCCAAGCCGGGAAGGAGGCGGAGCTGACAACGGGATCAACGGCTGCTCTTCCCCCGTGCGCCGAGAAAGCGGCCAGTAGCCAGCGCCCTGCAGCGCAGCCAGTCCGGACCGTGCTGAGGGGAAACCCTGCGGCTCCGGGCCGCAGCGGGCAAGGGCGCAGCCCGCCTGTTTTTCCCGTGCACGTCGTCGTGGAGCAACCGTCCGTCCGCGTAACTTGGCCGGGGCACGTTCGCTGCGCCGAACTGACGCCTGAGCGGCGCTCTCGGCCGCCCCGCGACGTGGCAGCGAGGCTCGCTGCACCTGAGCGAGCACGATGGCGGGTGGTTAAGCGGTTGCTGGGAAGTTAAGAGCGCGAAACACCCGACCCAGCTTCAGGACTCTGGGCTGGCCCAACCTTTTCTTAAGCTTGCCAACCCCAACGTCAGGCCACGCAAAATCCTGAGAGGCTTAAACATCACGGGCGACTGAAAATAAACAGTGGGGTCTTGTTTCCCTGCTGCTCCTTGAACCTTTGAGGCAGGTCCCGTTTTCAAGTTTTCCTCTGTCAGCCTTAAATGTACTCTTTTATTTAAAAAAACCCTGAGCTATTCATGACTTTGGGAAAGAGGACTTTAAGATGATCAGTAAGTACTGCAAGGTCTGTGATAAAATTGTGAAAGTTACGAACACCACTTTTGTAACGCAGAAATCTTAACCAATTGTGTGGCACTGGAGGAAGACTAACCAATACCAGCTAATAGCTCCTGTCACTAGCACTCTCATTAGTACAAATGTTAGAAGTGCTGTGGTAATTGTCACTCCCTTTGTGCCTCTAGAGGATATGTGATTTTTAAGATGAAAACAAGCATTGTGACTTGAATTCTGGTAGTTGGCCAAAACATTTATCCACCACTAACATCTCTCACATATGGTAAACTGAGTCATACCTGCCAGATAGCAATCATTGGTTTGTACAGTATCAAGCATGCTGTTAGCACTCAAATAATTAATATATGATTAGACTATTACTAAATCTAAGTTACTTTGTTTTAGGTTAAATTATCATTCATGTGTTACTTAAATCATTAATGAGAAGTAACTGCAAGTGATATAGGACTTCCAATTGTTTCCTGATCCCATTGGAAAATGTATTTCCTCATTGAACTTATATTCTCTCTCATATCTATCAACATCCCTATGAACTTTATAAAAAAAGCAACTTAGATGAATTTTTGATTAGTTCAATATTAACAGATAACACAAACATCCTTCTGTACCAAATCCATTAAATCAGTGAGTCACATAGACAGAAGATGTATCTGGGTTAATTGTATGAATTTGCTACAACTGAGGAAGGAAAAATATTCTTTGATTAAAGTGGACAAATGCTTAAGTTTAATCATCTACAAAGATTTGTTAAAAAAAAACCTCTCTTCTTTAGAACACCTACCTTTACTACACAATCATTCCCATCTTATTAGTTCACATTGAAATTCAAGCAGCACAAATGATCTTACTTGAATGAATACGGTAAAACCTGGTCTCTTATAAGAGACCATTTTTGCTAACTCCCATTAATGGTTGCTCTTGGCAGGTTTTACTGTAGTTATTCAAGAAACAACCAAATTGACTGGGCAGTACTGACAGTACTATTTCGAAAATTGAGATTTCAGAAATATGCAAGTAGTGCAAATCAGTTTTGTGACAGGACAGGATTTGAGGTAGAGCCTCTTTTTGTAACAAAGTTCTAGGGAAACACGAGGAGGCTGTCAAAAGAGTAAAATTAAAACTAAGATTGTTAGGATTCTTTAAAGCATAGAGAATAATTATGTCAATGTCTTTTTTAAACTGGATAACAATTATTTGATTCCTCATAATCTCAGGCACCCCTTGCATCCCAGAGAGAAGACTTCTGGCTGAAAAAGATACTACAGTACCTTTACTTTTTCCTATTACTATTTTGGAAAGAGTAAATTTAAAAACTTTTTGAATTTTACATGCTATGTTTCAATAAGAACAAAAGTTGGGTTAAATATTTTTGAAGATTTGTGAATTGAAGGTACTGTATTGAGAACTGGGGGTAAAACTTTCAAAAGTGCCTTCAGTCCCTTTTGGAAACTAACCTGTGTGTATGCCTTTCTCACTTTTTACATTCCAATATACTCAATGAAGTTTGATGGGTAATGTTTTGTTTTTAAAAACACAGACTACCAGACCAAGACCCAAGGAAGGGAGAAAAATCTAAAGAACATGTCTGATGTATCTGAGATGATTGCATCTAGCTCTGGGTACTTTAGTTCTGAGAACTTTAGTTCTAGAGACTTGTCAAATTAGATGGGGCTCAGATAAAAAGGAAAAGATGGTTAGAAGAATAGTGCAGTTGTCTTATAAAAAAAGCCAAACTCATATTTAGCTCATTTAATCTAAGTTAGGAATAAGGTGGGAGACATTCAGCTCTTCAAGCATTTGAAGGCTGTAAACTCCCATGAATGCTCTGCATGATGCAACGAGGTATTAAGTATAGTGGAATGAAATCAAAGACATTTAAACTGAGTAACATTGAACTTTTTAAAAAAATAAAATTATTGAAAAGATGCCTATTGATCTACAATCAGTAGTTTTAATATGTTTTATGGTCATTTCTTTTCCTCATCAACAATTTTCTCATGTCTAAACTTTGTTAGAGGGCACTCATTCAGTAGTTGTGTATACTGCAATTAGAATTTGTCACTTAATCTTGATTTAGATTGTTGTTGAATTCTCTGAATTATAGTAATTGCAGCCTCAGAAGTTATGGTTGTAAAACAGCTTCCAGTCTACTGTGTCTCTTTTCACTTGTGCAGAACACGCACTTTTTGGGCTGATATTTCCCCATGTGTCCTTTAAAAAAAAAAAAAACTGGGCTAATTTTGAAAAAAAGTCCTTTTTCTTTGTGGTGGTGTCCCATTTTCCACCCCCACAGTATCACCTTCACTACAACTCTGTCATCTTTAGATGTTTTCCCATACCTCCCTCTGACTAAAGTTCTGACATCAGTATAATTTATGAGCAGACCCTCTAATCCATGCCCTTTTAATCAAAAAAGCAAATGAGTCAGGCCCCAGCCATCCTTCCCGTTTAGAAGGGATTTTTCTTTCTGGAAAAGGAATGAAATTCACCACACAGTCTAGGTGTCAGAAGGTCCCTAGGAGAACAAGAATCAGAAGACAAATAAAAAACAAAATATTTACGTAACAGCTAGCCTTAAATTTGGCAAAAGCTAATTTTAGATAACGTACAAGTATTAAGCAATATCCAACATCTTTCAGTCTGTCAACAGAACTGTCTGAACTTTTCCAGGCCAAGGGTCTGGTTTAACAGAAATCCATTGCCCATCCCAGACTTCTTCCCTCTATGGTTATAACTTTTAAGTTCCTTCAGTAAGCTTATGATACAGAAAGCCTTCCCTTAAAGTGGTAGTCCCAGGTGTGTCCACCTAAAGGACAGTGATCTGGTTTTCCCCAAAGTCATTGCCCACTGTAAGCAGTTCATTGAGTACACAAGTTAGGGCAAGTCTACGCTACAACATTAGGTTGATTTAAGTTACATTGAAGTATAATCTCCTCAGTAATTAAATGTCTTTTGCATGTCTACACTATGCTCTGTTGGCGGTGCACCATCCTCACCAGAAGTGCTTGTACCAATTTAACTGTCGTGGGGCATTGTGGGACGGTTTCTGAAAGGCAGCAAATATAAGCAACCCTGTATATACACTGAGTCGAACTAATTACATCTACCTAAGCACTACACCTCTTGTGAGGGTAGAGTTAAGGTGGTGTAGGAGGCAAGCTACATTGCTGGGATCTGCATTTTACTGTAGATGCTTACAGACTTAGGTCAAAGTAAGCTGCCTTATGTCCACTTAACTCTGCAGTGTA
The DNA here is from genome assembly GCA_007922155.1 of Mesoclemmys tuberculata. Lineage (NCBI taxonomy): Eukaryota > Metazoa > Chordata > Testudines > Chelidae > Mesoclemmys > Mesoclemmys tuberculata. Next base: position 43,295,332 of record ML675624.1, read on the forward strand.
GACCAGGTCTTAGGTTCTAAAATTATTTTTTACTTCCTCATTTAAGAAGTTTCTCACATCCTTAATTATTTTGCTATTATTCATCCACTCATGTGGTGATTAACCACTGAGGAATTTCTTTGTGGGATACTAATTAAATTAAACAGCTAAAAATGACTGTTTTTGACATAGCACAGCTCACCTTCTTTTAAAGAGGCAGGTTTATAATCCTGTAAATCATTCTTCATCTTACTGCTCCTCTATATGACAATTACTAGAGAGACAAGGTGGATGAAGTAATATATTTTATTGAACCAACTACTGTTGATGAAGACAAGCTTTTGAGCTCCATAGAGCTCTTCTTAGGTCTGGGAAAGGTAATCAGAGAGCCACAGCTAAATACAAGGTGGAACAGATTGTTAAGCATAAGGAGATAACACAATGCAAGAGACCATTCAGAATGAAATGAGCAATTAAAACCTCTGTAGTCATATGATAAAGGAAAGTTTGTTGTAGTGAGACATAAAACTAGTGCCCTTATTGTGTCCACCAGTTATGAATCTAACAGTTATTAATTTAAGTTTAGCAGTTATGAATTTAAGCTCCCAAGCTCATCTTTTGAGGGTGCTGTGCAAGTTTCCTTTGAGGATGAGGATTGAGAGATCAGATATAAAACAATCACTTTGTGAAAAGTGTTTGCTCAAATTGATAGGGTGGTGGGTTTATTTTCTTATTTTTCTGAAAGTTTATTCAAGAGCATAATTATCGTCTAGTTTCACCCACCTAGTTGTTGTTGGGGCATTTGATATACTGGATGAGGTACACGTGATAGGTATGTGTAAGATCTATTGGTCTTGAAAGGGGATGTGAGGGGGTATTGATCATCCCAGCAATGGAGATATGGCTGAAAGTTTTGTATCTGTTATGCAGAGGGTGGTGGTGGTGTGGATTGGTGTGGCTATGAGGAGCTCGCTTCTAAAGACCAGAAGAGGGGGTTCAGAAATGATCTTTAAGGATGCAGGCCTCATCAAGTATGGGTTGTAACTGTTTGATGAAACCCTCTATGGATTCCAGTACAAGGTTTGACCTTGTATTTAGCTGTGACACACTGAGTACCTTTCCTGCATCTGAAGAAGAGCTCTGTGGACCTCAAAAGCTTGTCTCTTTCCCCACCAGAATTTGGTCCAATAAAAACCATTGACACACACAAGATAAGTGAGGTATTTCCTGGGATTAACACAGCTACAACATTGTAAGTAAGAATTACTGTTAAAAATAAACTCAAACTTAGTATGGAAATAGGTTTTCACTAGCAGTATGTACTTTTAAAGAAGTAAGAATGTTTGAAAACGCAGGCCTAAGCATGCATAGAAAAAGTTTAAAGTGCACAGCTACCACTCCAACAAGGGAGGGATTCTTTTAACATTTATGCCCAACTAACTAGCTTTTTTTTGCTATTTGGTTACAAGAATTTACACACACTTTCAGAAATAGAATATAAACTCGAGATTTACCAACTTTGGAGCAAAGTATGATGGAGCTTATAAATTCAGCATACTGCTTGGCTCTGGATTTAAGGAGTTTACAGTACACCTTTGTTACATATGCTAATTTGCCCTGCAGAAGAAATTACAAGCTCCATAGGATGTATGACTGGAGCTTGTACAAGTGTGCAAAATGAAGATCTTGGGATTTTCCCTTTCTTAAAATGGACAGGAGATTAAATGCAAAAAATCATAACGTTAATGCAAAGAACTTTTACTTACTTTTTGTAACTGTTGTTCTTGAGACGTGTTGCTCATGTCCATTCTCAATTAGGTCTGTATACGCCACATGCACTGGCACCAGAAATTTTTCCCCAGTGGTATCCGTAGATAGATAGATCAATAATGCCCTCTGCAGCAACATATAGGGCGCTGCCAGCCCCCAGCCCTTTCACTTCCTCCTTGCTGGAAGCTCTGTCTGAGGGGAAGGAGGGTGGGTTGTGGTATGAACATGAGCAGCACATCTCAAAAAACAATTATGAAAGGTAAGTAACCATTCTTTCTTCGAGTGCTTGCTCATATCCATTCTCAATTAGGTGACTTAATAGCAGCATCCCTGGAGGCGGGCAGGAGTTCATGGATGTGCAGATTATAACGCTGCTCTGCCAAAGCCAGCATCGTCCCAAACCTGCTGCATAATGGCATAATGGGACACAAAAGTATGCATAAAGACCAGGTAGTGGCTCTACAGATGTCCTGGACTGGGACCTGAGCCAGGAAGGTCGCTGCAGCCTTTGTTTTACACCCAGGTCCTGCCACAAATGGTTTGTCACTTCTCCAACGAAGTGGGGGCCCTGGTCAGAATCTTGCAGCCAGGGATGCCATACCAAGCGAATGCCTTGTTAAGCAAAGTTCAAGCTGTGGTCACTGCAGTTTTGTTTGTGGTGGTGTACGCCTCTACCCACTTACTAAAAGACTCCATGGTTACTAACACATTTCTTGCCTTTTCCTGTCCGTGGTAATGGTCCAATAAAATCTATTTGGACTCTCTTCCACAGTCCTGTGACTGCCTGGTGTCTCAGGGGTCCTTTAATTACTTTACTATCTGCATTATTGGTTGCACAATTGAGACATCAGTTGATGAAGCTTGTGACTTGTTCCATCATGTTGGGCCACAAGGCTATGTCTTGCAGTTGCTGCAAAGTCTTTTCTCTTCCAAAGCGCCCCGGGTGGTGTGCCAACTCGATTAATTTGCTTTGCAAGCAACTTGGCATAACTATGGAATGGTTGGTTCCTATCTTAGTTGCTAGAATCAAGCCTTCTTTATTTTGGAACACACTCCATCCTTGGTGTTCCTGTTTCTTCAGTAGCTCCCGTATTTCTTGATCCCTCTCCTGGAGCTCCCTCACATCAATGTCATTTTCTTTCGTCTGGGCTTCTGTGGACAGAGGAGTACCTGTACCTCGTCAGACTCCTTCCACTCTGTCTCTGGGCCCATCAGTGCCGCTTCCTTGGCTAACTGGTCCACTCGTTGGTTCAGCTTGGATAGGAGAGTGTTTCTTTTACAATGTGCCTTAACCTTGCACAGATACGATGCAGCTGTGCATGTTCGTGCCAATTCCCAGGCCTGTAGGAGATATCGGGAGTAAGCAACTGGCTTCCTATCTCCTGTAGTCATTTTCCACTCCAACCAGACTGGCATCCAGTCCACGAGTGCTCTCATCCTTCACTCAGAGTCAGTGCCAATCACCAGTTCTGTGTTGCTGTCTGCTTCTTCCAGGACAGCCACTATTGCCATCACCTCTGCCACCTGTGCTGATCATTCCTTGCAGTGTCTTCAGGTCTGGACTTCGAAGAGCTGCATATTTCGGTACCGGTTTACCCTCTACATGGTAACAGGTTCCATCAGTGGCCTATATTTCCCCTGCAGTATCGTTTCCCACTTCGCCATCTCTCTTTATCTTGAATGAGGACTTCCTCTCCATGATCTTTTCTTGAGGTAGAGGGCAATCATGCTCCCTTCTTTGGCAGAGTAGGGCATATGGAGCCATCGTGGGCTGCTTGGCCTTATCCACACAGATTTCTCAGTTTATTAGAGTAAGGGTCCACCCAGCAATCCTCAGGTTGGATGCTCTCCCCTGGTTGATCTTAGACCATATTTTATTGGTGTGTGTGATGTCCTAAATATGATGGGTGATAGGCCAATGATATATTCCCAGTGGGTGTTTGCCCATATTAGGGCCAACACCTCTCTTTCACACGGGTAATATCTCTTTTCTACTTCTGACAGATTTCTCAACCTGTAGGTGATAGGCTTCTCTCCAGTTCCATTATCCTGTGCCAACCCTGCGCTGATGCCTTCAGGGGTCACAGCTATCTGTAAGGAGAAGGGGATCTCTTTCCTTGGGTAGGCTAATGCAGGTGCCTTCATCCAGGCCTCCTTCAGCTTCAAGAAAGCTTCCCTCTGTGCTTCTCCCCATGTCCACTTTATATCCTTTTTTAGAAGCTGGTATAGGGGCTTTGCAATGATAGTGTACCTCTCAAAGTCTCTAGAGAAGCCTGTCAGTCCTAAAAATGACCTTAAAGCACTGATGTCCTGTGGTGCAGGCAGCTTCCCAATCAACTCGATCCTTTGTCGATCTGGGCATCGTCTGTCGACATCTAGGCTCACTCCTAGGTAAGTAACCTGCCGCCTCACCATTTGAGCCTGGCTCGGTTAACTACAAATCCTGTCTCTTTTATTTTCCCTCGGACATCATCTAGAGCCTCCAGATTCTCTTTCTTGGTACAGATGGTCATCAAAATGTCATCACGTATGATATCACCATCTTCCTGCAACTCATGTCCTTCCACATCCTTGTCACCTCCTGGTGGCAAATAGACGGAGAATTGTGTAGCCCCTGGGGTAGTCTTGTGAAAGTCAGTTGTCTGTTCCCAAAGGCAAACACTAACTTGTGCCAGTCTCTTTTATCTACTGGGATGGAGAAGAACACATTATTGAGGTCGAATACAGTAAACCACTGTGCGCATGCTGCAATTGTGGCCATCACGTCCTGAAATTTGGCCACTAGAGGGGCTAATCTAGGTGTTACATGATTAAGCTCCCTGTAGTCCACAGTGAGTCTCCATGTTGTCCTGTCCGCTTTCTTAAATGACCAAAGAGGTGAATTACAAGGCTTTGAATCTCAGTCAATACCCCTTGCTTGATCTGCATGTGTATGCTTTCCTGCAGGCTTTCTTTGGCCTGTTGCAGGTACCTGTACTGCTTAAGGGGCCGTGGATCTGGTCCCATGATCCTCGCCACTCTGGCTGTCTTGCCACATTGCAATTTGTTGGTGGCGAATGCAGGGAGATGTCTGTGTGCTATCTCGGTCACCTCCTGCTCCCGTATCGGGAAGGAAATTTCCATCGGTGCCTTTACAGCTGCTACTCTAAATGAGGCCGCCACCTTATATGGCTCTCCTCCTTCTCCCTGAGACAGGATCATTTGGTTGGGTAAATCTATTACTGCTCTCATTCTCTTAAGCATCTCCATCCCTAGAATCCTGCATCCATCCAGCTCCTGCAGTCCCAAGCTGGCTTGACACATCATTATCCCGATCTTGCAGAGTACCGGAGTCGTGAAGGGCACTCTTCTGCTTTAGCCATTAAAACCTTCCAATGTCCTCCATTCCTGGATTGGTAATTGCATTATCACTGGGTCTCTTTGTGTGCTGATCATGGATGCTCCTGCTCCAGTATCTATCAGCATCTGTTGGCTCATATCACCGAATTTCCCATAAAAATTTGCCATGGCAACTGGTCGTCCCCATGGACCTTGAGTCACTGGAGCAATTGTTACTAGGGACACTTGAGAAGCTCAGCCTCCTCACTGGAGGTTTGGCCGACCTCCCTCCATGGGTGGATTTCCTCCCTCGTGTCGCCAGCCGGCTCATTAGTTCGGCAGTTTCCAGCCCATCTGTCTTCTGGGGATCCTCATATTTGATGAGCCACCTCCACACTATGCCTGTCAGCTTTTTGGCATCGTACCGGTCCTGCTCTTCTCAGGATCGGCGTTGCAGTCTCTGGGTCGAAGGGGATAACACCTTCTCTGGTGCTCTCTCTTGTTTCCGCCACTCCACCTCTTTCACTGCTGCCAGTCTGGCTGCTTTTCCCTTAAAGCCAGCATTCCTGGAGCTCTGCTCCCTTCTGGAGTCCTGGTCTCTAGTTGGGAATGCTTCTCAATGGAGCTCATGTGCAGCGCTGACTCTATTTTCTCTCTCTCCCAGCGTGTGCAGTTGGTGGTCCACTGTACCCATCACAACCCTTAAGGCTGGTAGCAGACCTTTGATTAGCTCCTCTTTAAACTCAGAAGTATCCAATTGGTTGGCACATGCTATTCTAAATAAGGGTTTTTTCCCTAAGTTATATCGTTCAGGCTCTCACTGGGTGTCTGTTTTTCTGTATATTATTTCCTGGCGAAACTGAAGCTCAGCCAGTAGAAATTGTATGGTCACTTAAAGATCTCTACTGCATTCTTTATCGTGGCCAGCTGTACTTTTCCAGGTAAGCTCCCAAAATCCTCTGGGCTCGTGCTCTCCCTGGCCAGAGCCACCACATCATCAGCATTTAAACTTGTCATCCCACCCACCCGGGCTAGCCAATCCACAACCGTGTTGCGGTTTAGGGGACCCATTGTCTTCACCATAACCCAAGCCTGGTCTGGCGTGAATGTCTGGTACTCCCGTCTAACCTCGTTTGGCCTATCTGTCCCCACATGCTGGATAACGGTAGTAGTCACTGGGCTCATCGAGACTACTGCCTTAAGGCCAGTGGACTGTACTACACTTACATCAACTTCCTTCTGGGAATTTTCCCTCAGAGCTGAAGGCTCCACCCAAGTGCAGCTCCTTGCTGCAGGAACTTCTTCCCCTGAGCTAGAGCTCAGCTCCGTGCTCAACCGTGAGCTGCTGGACAACTTGGGGTGCTGCCATTTACTTCTCACTAGCCCGTTAAATTCTTTTAATTCTAGTGACAGGGTTGCGATTTACTTTTCGCAAGCAGAATGATCTGTCCCTGCCCTGTGCCCCTTCTTCATCTCTCAGAGCAGGCACTTCACTGCTGCTCCCAACTCGTCGAGATCAGCAGTGAGCCATCTAACCTCTTTCTCTCTGGCAGTGAGAGATTGTTAGGCCAGCGACCTGTGCTAGGTCTTTCGCATGAAATTGTTCCTCCCGCTTCTCTCTCTCCGCTGCCTGCAGCTCCCGCTCTCTGAGCAGCTCATCAAGGCGAGCGTCCCTTGCACCAACCTCCCCCATGAGCTAATCTACGCATCCCTATCTCTACGGTCAGCTCTCGGGTGACCACGTGGAGCCTATACCACGGTGCCCACTTTTTCTCCTTCCGGAAGGGCCACAGCTTTCCCGCCACAAATTCCTCCCATGACCTTTTCAAATCAGTATATGCGGTAGCCCCCTTAAACAATCCTGCCTCCCATGAGTTTTTCCCCTTCCCGAAAGCATTGAGGCAGGACTCGAGACAATCTTTATTAGTAGGCTGCATCCAGCCACTGGCTCTCAATTTCTGGACTGTTGTCATGGTCACGATGATTCTTCAGCAGGATAAAATCTCCGCTCTATCCATTGCAGTACCTAGCAGCTGGCTAATGTAGGCCTGGAGCACTCTGCTGCCGGAGCTTCTCTGCCCCACATGCTGCTGCAGGTGCTCTCAGCGCAGCTCTCCCAGCAGCGGCCTGACCCAAGCAGTGGCTGGTGGCTGTGGCTTTATGCGTGGGCCTGCTTCTCAGCACGGCCTATGGGTTTCTGTCCCAGAGTGTGGCACCCCTCCTGGAGGTCTGTGATCCCACAGTGCCATACCCCTCCTTGACCGATGCCGGTATCTCAGCTCGGTGATTTCTAAGGCTTGCCTTAATTCAGCTGCTGAGCTGAAGGCTTTCTTGCCTGATATAGGGCCCTCCCTCGCAACAGCTAGCTGCTTTTAATTTCTCAGTGGAACACAAACCCCCAAAATTCTGACCAGTGTCAGTCAAACTTCTGTCAGGGTCCCTTGGGGGTCGCCAAATTCTGTTACGGCAAAAGTTTCGTTTACCCTGACTTCTGGATCTATGACCGGGGACAGACTGTAAATCACTCCGCTGGTGTTCAATCAAATGACAATTTATTGTGATGACAACAAATAAACATAAAAACACTGAGGTGAAGAATAAACAATGGGGGTAAACCCTGGACCCCAAAACCAGTAACACAACCCTGGGCCCCCTTAGTCTTAACAATTGTTCTTCGTTCCACCCAAGTAGCGCTGCTCACTATCTGGTCTTAACTGTCTGCTTCAGCTCCAGGTCGGCAGTCGTCTGCTTCTCAGCCTGGTCCGCAGTCGTCTGCTTCTTGTCCTCAATTCTTGATGCCCATGCAAACCAAACGTGCCCTCACCACTCTGCCACAAGGATGGACAGACCCTGACTTGTGGCACTGTCTGTCTTAAGTAACCTTGGCCTGCTCTTAAATCAGCCAATCACTGGCTAGCATCTTTTCCTGCTTTCTGGGCTATGCACATGGCACTCATTGTTCGGCACCCAGCACTCAGGTTTGTAGGCTTCCCGCCTTTTTGCCTTGTCTCCAGGCAGGTTTCCCTTGATGGCATCCTGCTAAGCATCAGCATCTTGCTGAGTGTCATTATGGATTCCTATATTTAAATGGAGTCAATTTTACCAAATTGGGGAGGGGGTTCAAAACATTTACAAACATTTCCCCAACAGTCCAGGCCATTGAACTTGTGACCATACCCCCATCAGTAGCACCATAGGGAAACCAGGCACCAGGGCTGGGGCTTGTCGAGTTTGAACAACCTCCTCACTGTCCGAGGATGTGGCACAGCTGTCCAATAGCCAGGGTGGTACTGTCTCCAAGTATCTTGCGGTGCCATACAAAATGTGTTGATGCACTGGCACGGATGAGCAGCATGGACAGCCAGAATTATGGGTGTGATGGGACTGGCTCCTGTCCTTGGACTTCCTATATGGACTAGGCGAGTGGGGTCACAGTGCCAGGGAAACGTGCCACAAGTCTGGTGACTTGTGTCGCTCCATAATGATGTTCCACATGGTGCCAGTCCTCTGGAGAATGGCAGTGGGAGCCCAATTTGGCCATGTGCTGACCCGGAGAGCATGGTCTCGACGCTGGGGACCACCTGCATATCGGTGAACAGTGCCTCTGACGGGGATTGCCAAGCAGATCTCTCTCTTGATAGATTGCCCATTGGCTCTGGTGCCGAATCTCAGTGTGGCACCCTGCTGTCCCTCAGCATCTGCAGTACCAGAGAGTCCTTCATCGCCTGGAAGACCTCCAGAGTCAACAGCACCACTAGGCAATGAGGGCCTCTACCACTGCCTGGAGTCAGTGGAGGGCCATGTTGGGGTCAACACTCACAGAGGCGAGGGACCCTTCTGAGGTGGGGAGGGTTGGCGGCTCAATGCAGGTCTCGCCCGGTCCCTCTGAGCCTTCTCCACAGGATAACGTCCCCTTTCCATGCAAGTCTTCTTTGACCTCTTCTTCGAAACTGGGGAAGGAGATCAGTGCCAAAAGGAGGAAGAGGGCACCAGGGGGGCATTGCGCACCAAGGCTGTTGTGCTTGGGGCCGAGTCCAACACTGGTTTAAGTGCTAACTCCATCAGAATGCCCCTAAGACAGATGGATATCCCAGTCTTCCTTAATCAGTGGATGAAAACTTTTACAGATTTTACACCTCTTGCAGGTGTGAGCTTCCTCCAGGCACTTTAGACAAAGTTGATAAGGAGCGCTTCTCAGCATGGGCTTTTTACACAAAGCACAGGGTTTAAACCCCAGGGAATGGGACATGACCCGACCCTGGGATTCTAACAACTAACAAACTAGGACTAACAAACCAAATGATTAACTATATACACTAGAATGATGAATAAACCACTAGGTTTAGCAAAGAAAACTTGCGAAGGCAAGAGACGTTTCAGCACCATCACTGGCAGCAAGAACGAACAGAGGCAGGGGAGCCGGCAGCACCTATATGTGAGCTCATGTGCACACCGCAGCAGAGGGTGCTAGAGCTGACTTGTATGGGTACCAGTAGGGGAAAAATTTTCCGGCACCAGTGCACATGGCGCACACACACACCTAAATTGGGAATGGACATGAGCAAGCACTCAAGAAGTGGCATCTTTTAAAATTGAGGGCTGCATACCAGTCACCTGGATCCAGAGAGGGGATGATGGAGGCTAGAGACACCATGTATAACTTTTCCATGTATTTGCTGAGACCTTGCAGGTCCAGGAGGGGTTTCAGGCCTCCTTTTGCCTTTGGGATTAGAAAGTAGTGGAAATAAAATCCTTTCCCCTTAAATTCTTGAGGAACATTTTCCATGGCTTCCACTACAAGAGGACTTGTACTGCCTGAGTGAGGAGTTGGTTGTGAGAAGGGTCCCTGAAGAGGGACTGGGAAGGTGCGTGAAGTAAACTGGAGGGGATACCTGGTTGATACTGTATTGAGTACTCAACGGTCCAAAGTTATGGTAAGCCCAGGCCAAGAGGAAAGGAGCAAGGACATTTGAAAACAATAGGGAGTGTGGATCCTGGGAAATGGCTGATAGACTTTTTGTTTCCCCCCCACCCCAGGTGGTAATGGCTTAAGCTCACTTGAGGGGCCCCTGCCTGGGACTGGCCCTGGCATTTTATATCCCCTATTTTTCCTCCTATAGGGGTCCCCCTCTAGGTTGGTCCCCAAACCTCTGCAGTTGCTGGGGCCTGCAGTGCCTTCTGGCAGATGGAGTGTACAAACCCAGGGAACGTAATATAGCCCCGGATTCCTTCAGCCCATGCAGCCTTGAATCCATCTGGTCAGAGAACAGGGTTGCTCTATCAAAAGCGAGGTGCTGATGGACTGTTGGACCTGATAATTGGAGTCACAATACCCTTCACCACAGATATTTCTGGCCACAGAGTCCACCATGTCTGAGGATGTTTGAAGGGAAGCCCTGCCTACTGTTTTTCCTTCCTCCATGAAGGCTTCAAGTTCTTTTCTGGAGGATTATGGCAGGGAGTCTGAAAATTTCTCTGATGACTGCCAGATATTAAAACCTGTCTAGCAGGACCTATTGGTTGGATAAATGCAGGCTTGCCATGGAATAAGCTTTTCATCCAAAAAAAAAATCCAGCTTTTGTGTGTCTATTTTTCAGGGTGGAACTCACCTGTCTTTCACTGGCTGCTGCTGCTACTATCAACAACCCAGGGGAGGGATGCAACAGGGTCTTTACCAGTTTTACCATGCTCTCATGTACCAGGAGGGCTCTGTGGGATGGGGCTACTGCTGCCAGGATACCAAACAGGTCATCCACAGGTTCTTTTAACTTGTTCACCTTGTGCCCTGGTTTGACACTACCCACTTGAGCAGCTCCTGGTGAGCCTTGAATTTGTCAAGTGGGACCACAGTAGAAGGTCCCACCACAGCTTCATTGGGTAAGGAGGAAGAAGAGGCTGGTAAGGGCAGAAGATCAAGATCAACTTCCCTATCCGTGGTAGCCCCTTCCAGGTCTGCTGAAGGGCCCTCATCCTGGTCCAATTCCATGTCCAGGGTTGGTGCTGGGCAAATGGCCATCGATGACAATGGCATGAAGGCTCTGGCCAGGGAGTGTCCTTGAGAACCAGTGGCCAAGGGGAAACTCCACAGGTTCCAAAATTGCCAAGGCACAGCCGATTGGCCTTCTGGCCATAACCCCTTTGGGGGTGCCATGGGGTAGCCTGCAGCTGCAGCAACAAACTGTTGGGCAGAATCACCTCCTCCCCTTGAATCTGAGCTGCAATTCAATTACCATGGGGGTGCTAAAGCTGGCTGCTCTTCTGCACCATGACGGAGTGTGGGCAGCCCACAGCACTGGGGCTCAGGAGACCAACAATTTCCAGGGATCAGTGCCGTTCCTCCATAGATCGGTGCTAAGGGGTGGCAGTCAGTGTTGGGAGCTCAACTGCTCACAGCTTGTTCTACAGATTGGCACCACGGGTCTTGGGACTGCTAGATCAGAGTGATGCCTCGGCACCAGGAAATGCTGTACTGGTCTCACTGCAGGCTTCCTCTTTGAAAAGCCTGCAGACGAAGGTGGTCCCAGTGCAGAGGCTTTCTATCTCATGGCACTGGGGGCACTGGAATAGCTGTTTTTCATGGCCTGGAAAACCTCTAGTGTGGTGGGAACCACTAAGTGCCAAGGGTCCTAGCAACTCCCAGGATTCAGCAGGGGGCCAGTTTAGGGCTCAAGACCCAGATGGGTGAGGATACCCCGGGTCTTGCTTGTCTCCCATGCCTTTCCTGGTGCTGGCGAAGGACCACATTCAGTGTGGGCCTTCTTTGGTTTCTTCTTCAGAACTGGTCATGTTGATTGGTGGCAGGAAGAGGACAATGCCGGGGGGGGGGGCGGTGCGCGGGCCCTCAATGCTAAAGCTAACGTACTCCACATCAAGTCTGACCAGCCTGGCTCTGATGCCAGTCTAAATGCTGTCTCCATCAAAAGCACCTTTAATTTAATGTCCCCAGTCCTTCTCGGTACAGGCTGGAAACTTACAAATCCTACACTTCTCCCTCATGTGAGCCTTTCCTGAACACTTTAAACAGCTCAGGTGCGGGTCCCTATCTGGCATAGGCCTTCTGCAAGATGTGTGGTGTTTGAAATCCAGAGACCAAGGCATGCCCCGTCTCTGGGCAAACAGAAATTAACTTTTTTTTTTAAAAAACAACTTTTTGTGAACTAAAACCATATACACTAAGAACAAAAGTGTACTAGGTTGAAAACAGCTTACCATAGCAACAGCGTTCCAGTACCATCACAGGCAGTAAGAAGAAACAGAGGGAGGGGGGCTGGCAGCACTCTACATACTAGCGCGCACATGCGCTGCTGCAGAGGGTGGTAGAGATGGCTCTATGGATACCACTAGGGGAAAAATTTCCAGCAGTAGTGCATGTGGTGCATACACAACTAATTGAAAATGGACATGAACAAGCACTCAAAGAATACTGAAGTTGTGTAATTCATCTTTGATCAAAAATCCTATGCAAGCTTATTTGCTTATCATGGTTAGAAAGCAAAATGTCTCTAATGCACCAATGATAAATTAACAAAAGAAGTATCTTAGTTAAACCAATGCCTTAGAAATTTGAGAAGAAGTTCCTGCCATGTCTGCATGTAATTACATGAATCCAAAAGTGGGGATATGTTCAGATGGTTTCTTTGGAGTGGTTTTTCTTGATAAATGTAAGAAGTTATTGAAGACTTATTGTTTGTATTCATACTTATGCAATGTGCACAAGTTAATATTACAGTATAAACATTTAAGAATTTTTAAAAATAGGTGCCTAATGTTAGGCTTTTAAGTCCATACTTGGGGACCCAAACAAATGGCCTCGTTTTCAAAGTGATTGGCACCCAGAAGCTCTGGTTTTGGGTAACTTAAGAACCTTGCTTTTAGGTATGCAATCTTGTAAATCTTAGCCTTAATATTTTGGAATTCATGCATTTTAAAAAAAGGTTTTAGCTATCTATAGTAGAGCAGGTTTTCTGCTTAATGTATGGCTGTTCTGAAGTTCAATAATGCTCTAGTAAATACCAATAAAAAGGTAAATGTATACTTGAAAAAAATAGGTATTATTTTCTACCTTGTCTTGAGTAACTCATTTTGGGCTTGAGAGATGTCTTCTTGCTGTGGGAAAGTACAGCTGAAGAACTAATGAATATCTGGAACAAAAAGTTTATGGGTACACTGTTTGAAAAATTAGTTTTACTTGCAATCAGAAGAGTTACAGCCACAGTCACATTAATTCTCATACCATGAATTTAATTAGTATTTTTATTGAATGAACGCCACATCCATATATTACAGCTTGAGGCAGGAAAAAAAACCCGAACAATTCTATACAATCTTTTTAATGGTTACATAATTTCCAGGATGCAAAGTACTAGTGAAGTCAGATGACCTTAGTGTCTTTTCAAAGTGCTACAAATATACAAAGGTAATTGCTGTTAGCAAGAAAGAGTTACAAATTTAAAAAAATGGCATCAGTGGAAGAAAAATTAAATATTAAGTGTTTTATGAATTTAATGCTTTAAAATAGCGCTTCAATCCACTAGGAAAGCAACACTGCTATTTAGGCTTTTCATTCTGCAACAAAATACATCTGAGATGGAACTATGACTAGACATTTAAGAACATATATACTTGTAATTTCATTTTAAAGCAAGTGACATATATAGTACTTGGTATTTTTCAAGCACTTCCCTGTTAAATTTTCTTTTGTAGATGTTAGTGAGACTGTGCAATACTGGAGCAATAGTCTAAGATGTCCTGGATTGTAAATTCCATGGTAACACCTGATCCAGGATAGCAGCGGGCTATCAAGCCTTCAAAGTGTTTGTATTGGCGTATAAACTCATCTTGCATAGAATGCCATACAACCTGTGAAGAAAGCAAACTAAAGTAAGTGACACTTTACAGAGACAAAGACTTCAAAGAAATAAGATATTTGTTATATAGAATTCCTGTAAGTTGTAGTCTATAAACATTTACAAAACTTCTGACAGTCAAAACTATGAAGTAAGAGAGGCTTTTGGTTGGTTTGTTGTTTTAAAAAACTATTAAATTGTGTTTTGTCAGTTTTAAATAGAGACAGGGTTTAAGTATAAATTGCTCAGCTAGTTACATGGGGTAAGAGGGTGAGATTTTACAAAATCCTCAGTGCAATGCTCTAATTCTGCTCCTTCTAAAGTAATGAAAGTTCTACTACTTTGGGAACGGCATTAGGCCACCAGTGAGCACTTTTAAAAATCTCACTCATAGCACTGGAAAAGATCATGAACTGGAGGTATTATTCTTTGCCAAAACCTATGGGTATAGGTATGGGAATAGAAGAATGTCCAGATCAGACATGTGGTTGATCTAGTCTGATTTACTAGCTCCCACACTGGCCAGTACCACGTTTCAAAAGGGCAAGAAACCCAATAATGGACAATTATGGAATACCCTCAAGGGAACTTTCTTCCTAACTCTTGTTAGTGGTTGATTCAGTTTGTCAAAAGGAGTAGAGGCAATTGGGGGTGAATACCCCTTTAACAAAACCCAGCCCTCAAAATGTGTTTTGGAGGAGGCTCATGCAGGGCTCCAGAAAACACTGATTTTCAGATGAGTCTTGAAGCTCAAGGTGCATCCCTCAAGTGGGAATATGCAGCAATAAAGATGCCAAAAGAACAAGTTATGATGGCAAGTTACTACTTGACAGAATACAAAGCTGTAGTTTACATAGCATTCCTTTGGTGCAAGTAAAGATGCTCATTTTCTTTCATTCCTGTAAAGTTTCATTTTTAGAGAAACAGACTAAAGGCTATTCTACAAGTAGCAGAATATTTGTACAGGCATTAAAACAATCTGCGATTTCAGATTATTCTTTGTAACAAATCTGATAGTTTTACCTGAAGTAAGTTTTCTTCTTCACAAAGATGTTTGTCCACCTTTTTATACAGATTATCCAATCCCTTCTTCACTTCCTTACCAGGATATTCCTTTATAACTTTGCGAAGCTCTTGTTTATTGAAAGCCAGTTGGTAACTTACTTCCTCTTCTCTTACGCCTTGTGCCACACGAGCTTCAACACCCTCAAAGAAATGCTAGAATACAATTATACTATTAATAGAATCATAAATCAAGGGTAGTTCTTATAAGTGTGGGAATACAATCTGCTGGCAAGTCTTGTTTCCACATGACAAAAAACCTACTTCAATGGAACAATACTGATTTATACCAGTTAATAATTTGGTTCCGCTCCACTAAACAGAGCAGTGTCCACCACCACTGCACTAGAGCACCGGTTAAGTACTAACTCAAAAGGAAAAGTGTGACCACTTGCAGCACCTGGGTTTTCCTTTGAAATATTCTGTCAAGTGCTAATCCAGCCTAAAACTAACAAAATCATAACCTGAAGAAATATAGCAGACAAGCACTGGACGTCTAATGCAGAAAAAATAGAAGACGCAATAGTGGTACACACAAGCATGAGATCCTAAAATACACATTCCAGAGAGAAACAAGCTTACAAAACAGTATATAGGGAATGTCATAGTTAGACTCATTAGGTGACAGGCATTATAGCACACGTGCTCCCTCCCTCCCCCTCCCCCTCTCTCAGAGTGACTATAGCAAAAACGTGATTAACTACATTTGATATGCACAGCTGACATTTTACAAGGCTCACTATGTTATCCAATTGAATAGCTCAACTTAAAGCAAAATGTGCTGCTATATATATAGATCCAGTTTTCGGAATTAAATGAGTGGATTTTTTAAAAGTAGTTTAGAAACAAGGTAATAATACTCTTAGGAGTGGGGAACAGCATCCCCAAGTTCCTAATTAGTGATGAAAGTTGGTGTTGGAAAAGAATATTTGTCCTCACATGACTATTTGGATAAAAATTTTGCTATATGCTAATCAGCAGCCATGGAAGTGTTAAATCATTGTTCTGGGGGAAGATGAGCCCCCTTTGGTTGGAAGTTAACAGAACAAGAAATGGCATATCTTCACATGTCTGGAGCCACAAACTTAAAACGTATGGATTAAATAGTTTTTGGAGAAAGAATTGTATTCTGCATCAGAAATACAATTAGATCAAAATATGCTTACATTTAATTTCTCAAGAGGCTGTCCCAATGAGTAGATGACATAAGACTGCAGATGATCAGTGTATTTCTGTTTGGCTTCTTTTTTTTCAGCCTCAAGACATGAGATTTTCAAACGAGAGAGGGTTGCAAAAATATGGTGGAAGTTCTCCATCATAACCACATCCCTGGGTGTTTTCTGGCTTTCATTTGCTACTTTCTCCACTAAAAGCAGTAAAAAGATTCAACACAACTCTTAAAGTAATTAAAAGCTGACCAAATTATGGAAAAAGAGAGAGCTTTGTAAGATTAACACAAAAGAACCAACTACAGAAACTGTTCCAGAAAAGTGTCTTTGGCTTTCATGTCAAGAACAGTCATTTCTATAATTTTAGAGTTCTTTAATTTTAGAAAGATCCACAAACTAAATTTCTCCAGCAAGTTTACCTCTTTAGGGAACTGCATGGGAGATGATTCCAAATAACTTTTCTACTTGGAAAGTCTGCCAAATTGATTTCCATTGTTGAACAAGTGAGTACATAAGAATATTCAAAGCAGCAGCACATTCACATTAGTACTAAAACTACAGAGTTCCACCCCTTACATTTATTCATACTGTAAATTGACACAAGGTGACAATTTCACTTGCACTTATTTACATGACTGATGCTTTTATTTAAAAAAAAGTGATTACTACACTTGTGGAGGTTTACAAATATAATCTTGTGCCCTTCAAAAGGAGATTTAAGCACTGTCTCAAAACTGAAAAAAAGTTACATAAAAAAGGTTTCATAGTCTCCATTTTCAGTTACTGAAGATTTGTGTTGTACTATTGAGCACTATTCAGCATATCCCAATTTTTTTTTTTTTTAAACGGCAAACAATTTTTACATAAGACATCAGTCCCTATTACCAAAGTTACCTTGATCTTCCAGTCTCTTCTTTTTGAACAGGAATGCCCATTCAAGTGCCAGATTGATAACCTTGATGATGGAAGCGTTCACCGAACAGATTTGGCATAGCCAATGCTAGTGTAAATTTCTACATAGTGCCCCATCACTGTACCTCAACCTACTTCTGGATCACCACTTCAAGTAAAAGTGTAGTAAAGTCTCGATTGCCCATTTATCCATTAGACTTTCAATTGAAAGTACCAGTGAGGATGCCACTTTTACTAGTAATTTTTGTGGCATGAATTCCTGTGCTCTAGAAAATTAACTGAGACCATCAATTCATTTCAGACAGACCACTGAAGTCATTAGGAAAACTTCCAGAGGGGTAGCCATGTTAGTCTGTATACAGCAAAAACAATGAGAGTCCTGTAGCACCTTAAAGACTAAACACATTTCTGTGGGCATAAGCTTTCATGGGCTGCAACCCACTTTGTCAGTGTGTGTCTGCCAATTCTGATCTTCCTTTCTTCTATTCTATCCAAAGCATGGCAGCTACAGACATCTTTCTGAGGCTTAGTACACACTTAATGGGAAATTCAGCAGCAGTCGACAGGAGTTACTCAAGTTACTCTATGTAGCTTGTGTAACACCCATCAACTTCTTAACTTCCCTTAGTGCGCTGTCTCCACTGTGCTACGCTGACAGGAAATGCGTTCCTGTCAACGTGGCAGTATGCCTTTTCAGGAGGTGGTTTAATGAATCGACTTCCGGATCAATTGAGTGGATCTTCACTGCCGCTCAGATAGATAGATTGATCTGACAGCAGTGCCCTGACCACTTCCAAACAAAATCCCTTACTGCATTAAGTTCAAAGACCTGAGGTTCAAGACTGCCTATATCTCTGTCATTTGGTTTTAATATCATTCTCAGTCATCCTGTCTGTCTCATCTCCTTTTCCCATTTGTAACTTTGTGCTTTCTTTGAAGCTTCTCCCCACTGATTTGGAGCAGTCTCTGCCCTCTTTTCTGCTAAGTACTCCCTCTCCCCCTTTCTTTCTCTCTCTCTCTCTCTCTCTCTCTCTCACACGCACACAAATACCTTCTTAAAACCCCCTTCTGTGAATCCTTCCTGTCTTTATAATCTCACCAATATTACCGCCACATCCTCCAATGCCTCAGTGTTTGCGCTTTTGGATTTGTCTCTTGGACTGTAAACTCTTCAATTGTCTTCTCACTTGTTTTGTGATATTCTACATACATTTGTGATGCTATACAATTCAGAGTGATGACTGAAACAAAAGTGAAAGTCTCAATATTTAATTGCAGTCTCCAAGCTCTTTTACAGCCCCAAGAAGGTGAATATTTTGTTTTTAAAAGCTTTTAGTAGCTCCACTCAGTAACAGAATATATATGCATTTTAAACTTTTATATATGCATACATATTTTAAGATAAAATATTGAATATTTGTCTCTCCTCCCCATATACAGCCCTGAACTCTGGTCATAGCAGGTGAGTGAAAGAAATTCCTTTTAAAATAGTTACTTTTTTAATGTCTAAAGCAGACTATGTCTTAAGTTCAGTTTACACATACATTATGTTACTGATTTGCTATTAACATTTTCTAAAAATGGTGATGCCCAAAATTTCAACCGAGGTTTGGTGTCAAAGGCTTGTGACAAGATCTTTTTATTGTAGCAAATGCACTTTTCAAATTTTTGGGACTACAATGCCCAATAGTGCTGCCATCAGGATCTGTCTACGATGGGAGATATGCTGGATCTGCAGGATAAATACTTTCTACCAAATTGCTGTTTGGCATTCGCCATCTGCCAGTTTATGGCAAGCTATTAATTAATGTTAGTTTTAGGGGGACCATATATTCTGCTCTCCCAATTCGAGGGAAAAGTATGTCAGGCAAAGAATGGGTTTTGTGGAAGTATGCTGGGCACTGCAACAAACCTTACCATTGATGAAAACACTTCTAATAAGTTTTATGTAGGCTTTGTCTAAATCTCCTCGACGTTCTGCATTTCTGAAAATAGATTCAGCAAGCGCTGCAAATTCTTCAAATTCAGCAACAAATGTAAGGATCCCAACTTTACTCTTCTTTGATATCTTTACCTCCTCCATCTGCCTTATTTGATTACTCTTAAATTAAAAACAAAAAGGTTAGTTCATATTTTTTCCTGAAACTTGGCCTGAAAGAAGAAATAAGAAAAATATTCAAACAGTGAAAAATTAGTAAGTTTTTTCACAGGATAAACCTGAATAATTTTCCTCTTATCTTTGTATGTTCTAATTTTTTTTAAAGCCTTTTTACCCAAACCAACCTTTTATAATAAATCAGGATAACACATTATAAATGAGCATGTGTATACCAAATATTTGAGCTTTTATTTTCCTCTCTCTTAGTTTACTTTTCTGTAAAGAGACATTCTGATGCCTACTAGAAGCAATTGGCTTCTATTATATTTATATATATTCTTATACTAGTACTTACAAATATCAAGAGAGTTGTTTATTAAATTAAATTTTATTTTCAAAGGCAGCCAAGTTAAAAAAAACTAAGAAAAGGAATTAAACATTGTTCTTCCTTTACTTAGTTCTTATAAATGGGATCATCAGTAAGTTTTGTCTCCCATCCTTGGCTAGATCTACACTGGAAACTTTTGCCAGTGTAATAATGCTGGTTAGAAATGTGTTGGGGTTTGGTTTTTTTATTCGGGGTTTTTTTAATGACATTTTTATATCAGAAAAAGACAGTGTAGATGCAGTTATACTATTAAAAAAAGTCTGATTGATGATATAGCTTACTTCATTAATTGAACTGTTTTCACCAGTAGAAACTGTGTTTACATTAGAAAGGTTTGCCTGTACAGTTATATTGGCAAACCTTTGTTATTGTAGATTAGACATCTGTCTCTTTTGCACATGTACTTTTTGATTCTGATAGCGTCATAACAAAATTTCTTTATTAACAAACCAAATTTGGTTCAGCAAATCACAGGTGACCTGAGCGCTAACTTCTGCTTGCCTTGCTCACGTCTGTAGTTTCAATGAGATTACTGGTCAGAGAAAAGTAGGCAGGATTTAGAACTGGGATACTAAGGATTTGAGTTCTCATAAGTGGCTGAATTTTTCCAGTTCCTTCTTGAATGCTCATTAGACAGAGCTAACCATCAATTATTTATATTTTTGCAAGTGCATCCAAGCTATTTTGTGTTTATTTAAAAAACAATATAGTGATGAGATTCTTTTTATCCACTTTTAAATTAATGCCAAAGACATCTAAGAGTTAAGGTTGTCTTAGATTTAAACTGGCTAGCAGTTGGCTGCCTTTAACATTGATTATTTTAATCTAAGTAATTAAGAACTTACAATGCATTTGTCAAAGTTCCTTTTGACAGTCACCAAAACATTTCCAAGCGTTGTGCTGAGAAAGGAAGCTGGGTCCACATTTTGTGCTGTCCATACATGGTGACTCATCTTAACTAACATATAAAGGGAATTAAAGCTATCAATCTTGTCACCGAGAGCTATAAGGTTATTTAGCTCTGGCTCAATACAGCGAAATATTTTTATCATCATCTGTCGGATCATGTCTTTCCTGTTAAAAAAATAAATAAAAATAACAAATCTGACAGTTTACTGGGCTATTACACATTTTCTTTCACGTATTTTAAGAAAAATGTATGGGTATTTAACAGTCTCATTTTTACTTAACCTTAACAAGTATCAAGATTTTCAGGGCTAAAGGAAAAATAAAATTTTTGCCAAGTCTTAATGGGACATTGCAAGGTCAAAAAACTACAGTTTAAGTACATTTTAAAATGTTTTACTTCACATAGACTTTCTAGGATATAGCACGCAATCTGGTTTCCAAGATAGAGTTTGCCACATACCTAGAGTTCAAACTACTCTCCCGGGTATGTTTACAAAACTAACACAGGGGTGGGTTTCTTTGTAGATTTTGTAAGCAGGCAGCATACTGAGTTGTTTGTTACATTGTTTTATTATAATGTAGCAAGACATATTTAACTGTAATAAATTTAAAATTAAGTAGACATTATACAGGTTAACTATTCAATGTTTAACTGAAAAACTTAGAAGTAATTAATTTTAACTGCAGGAAACAAAGTATGTCGATTTATCACTGAGTAAAAAAAAAAAAGATTTATACTTCACTAGAGAAAATAAATCTTTAGCCTCAAGAATGAACAATAATGAAATATCAACACATACTCAGATGATATAGCTTGTGGAACACCAGAATTATGAGACCGAGAGAAAGTTCCTCCATCCATTTCCTCTGCTTCATTCTGCAAAAATTATGCAGGTATTTTACATAAATACGAATCTTAAAAGCAAGGAGTTAACTAGGTTATATCCCTATCAAACTAAAGTTCTGAATTAAACTGGTAGATATGTCTAAGAAAAATTGCCACCATAATTCTTTGAAGGTTATATTTACAATAGACACACACAGTCGTCCTGTGCTACAAGACAAGGTATCTAGCCATACTCCATGGCATAACATTCTGAACTACAGTAGCACCCCCTCAGCAGGTGGTAAACAGAGTGGTCACCATTAAATAGCCAACATTTTCTATTCAAGGTTTTGTCATTGCCTTAAGCTTGCAAAATACTGTCCCACCCTATGATCTTTCCTTGATTTGGTAAGGCAAGGGAAACACACTGTTAGTGTTCATAAGTAGTCAAAAACATCTTATAATAAATTATATCAAATCCTGCTGACAGAACAACATGGGCATTTGATCTTTCAATATCTCTAGAAAAAGATCATCCAAGAAAGCCACCTTTGCAGACTGTTTCATACCCAGATCTGTATTCTCATTGACACAATCTAAGGCAGTGATATTCTCAATATCTCTTTAATGTGTTCTCAAGAAATGGGAAGGTCAAAGATTAAATATTGGCAATATTTGGCCAGATTCAAACAAATCCACCTGATGCTGACAGCCATGGCTACACAACAGTTTCTTAACTGAAGTTGAACAACATACCACCTGAAGAGAGGTGTTGACAATCTCCACCCAGTTTCCAACTGGCCTTTAAAGCATAGACTATAGTGCTTACATATTGCCAACACCATTGCAACAACTTTATAAAAACTGTACAGTATGCTACATAAATAAGCAACACTAGACTAAACTCAAATAGAGAAGACTGCAGATAAAATCCTGGCTCCCTTAAGGCAATGGCAAAACTTCCACTGACTTCAGTAGGGCCAGCATTTCACCCTTTTTAATTGTGCAGTGTGCATCCACAGAAGTAGACTTTTAACATCAGTCAGCTTGACTTTCTCAGCAAAGTAACATGACATTTCTTCTTGACAAGGACTCTAACAAGACAAGAGCAAGGACAGCCTCAACTAATCATATTACCTTCTATTCAAAATAAGTCCCCTGACACCTACCATGCCTCTTGTCTGCAAGTCAGGCAACTGCACATACAAGTGCATATTTAGTTTTCTATTCGGTTGTCCAGCTACCTGTTTGTATGCACAACCCCCCACTTTGTATTAATAATTATGGTAGCCATGCATGCAAATGTAATCACCTAGGTTAAAGTCAGTCTCTAAACTCAGTCTAAAATGAGCTTACCCGTCACAGGCCAGCCAAACCCTGTTGGAGACTGTTTTAGTTTGAACAGTTTAAAAGAGTTAAACAGATTGTTCCTTCATTTAGTTTGAAACCCAATTTACATATGGAGAGTTTTCTGTGGTAGACATCTTCCTAGTACAGCTAAAACCTCTCTTGAAGCAACTGGGGTGTTTAAGTAACTATAGACATTTTCTAAAAAAGCATTTAAGAACTAGCATCTCATATGAAAGCTTAAGAAAACTTCAGAAACTTTGAAAATCTAACCATTTTAGGAGAGGACACAGAAAGAGTTAAAATACTTAAAGGGGGAACTCACTTACCTCTGAAGGGAAAAAAAAATGGTGTGTGATTAGCAGAGACTCTCAGTAATAATCATTATAAAACAACAACAGTTGTAGAATTGTGCACTGAGGAACATTCCCAGAAAACAATCTACTATGAAGGTTTACCTTTATTTCACACACACAACTATAAAGGGAGTCAACATTTTAGATTCCCCCCTTTTACTCACCACCACTATTCCAAATATCATGTTCCTTAGCAATGCATTTAGAGTGAAAAAAATTCAAAATAAAGGAAAGGATATAATTTACTACATCTTTTCTTCTTCCACTGTTTAATTGTAAAGGAAAACAAGACTTCCCTTTATTATATTAGAAAATTAGGGAATATTAGGAAATATCCATGATGCACTCTAGACTTCTTTGATATTAACATGCACACTACAAAAATTCTGCAGACTATTATTCACACTTTAGGACCCCAACTTACAAACATACACACATTTAAACAACTTTATTCATATGAGCAGCTCCACTTTCTTTAATGGGAGTAATCATATGTGTATTTGTAGGAATTGGGCCTTCATCCCCCACAATATTATTTCAACACTTAATGCAACAATTTTGTAGTTAAGTATCAGTCAGATTATATATAATTTTAGCTAAATGGAAGTAAAATATACCATTGTTGTTCCAGGTGTGCTTTGATGCTGCTGCAGTTTGAAGAATTTACTAATGAAGTCCTGTTCTGCCAGACACAGGGGCTCCAATTCACTTAGAACTTGCTCAAAGATCTGAAGTAAACCAAAATGATTTGATTAAACACACACACACCCTCTCAATGCACTGTAGCCAATAATGACAATCTTAGTTTTTTAAAATTTATTTTTTATTGCTTGTATGACTAAGTATCACTAGATGCCAACTGGTAAAGGGTTCACTGTTCTGGAACAGTAACTCCTAACAGGCCTGACAAATTAACTAAACCTAACGTATTGCATTCATAGTATTTATCCATAAAGAATATTATGCAAGGTCTGCATTAAAAGCTGGGTTCACATTAATATCATTGTGAAATGTACATACAGATATCATGCAAAAGGTTGTGATGGAGAGATATGCACACACTGAAAATATATTCTTAAAAAGTCCGAATCAAGGCAAGGTTGACAAATAGGTTTCTGACAAAGGATACTTCAGTGTACATCTAAATTAAGTATAGAAAGCCAACACAATGGAAACCCCATTTGAATACAAAGTCAGGATGGTGTTGGCATGCCAGAGAATAGACCACAGGGGTCACTCTGGGAACAAACAAGGAATCTTAGGGGATGGAAAAGACAAAAGGGCATTCTTTATCCTGCACCCAAGGAAGTAACTGAGCAGTGTGATTACATTTGTGAAAACATGATCCCAACCAGCTTAGGTTAGAAATGCTGCAAGAAAGCTTTGGGGAAGATCAAGACTGTGTTTAGACAGATGGTTAATCTAGTAAAGTAAAGTTTAGTCTGTAGAAAGCTTGTACTGATTTTGTTTGGTATGTAACCAACCTATTTCTAATTTGCAAAATATGTCAATACTTTTTGGACTCTTGAGAATGCCATTCTCCTCATAATTCAGGAATCCCACTTCATATTTGGTTGGAAAAATATATAAGTTGGTCCCAGACTTAACCCACCAAGTTTTTGGCCAGCATTCCTTTGTTTGGGAACTTTTAAGTGAAAGGGGTAGCAAAACTGATCTTTTAATGAAAACAACTGCAACCTTAATTATGGTTAGACTCTCCCATAAATAAATCTGCTACAGAGTCTTGAGCAAATGCACAATGCATATAAAATGTAAGCGCTGACATATATATTCATTTTAAATTACTTTAAAGCATACATATATGGACTTCTGTGCACTAATGAATGTTTTCTGACAGTAAACAAAATGTGCATTCATGACAAAGTTCAAAACTAAGGAGGAATATTACATTACATTATTTTGTTTTACCTTATCAAATTTAGTTCTATCAGCCACATCAAGGTCAGAGGCAGACATGTTTCCCATATCCAACAGTGAGGATGACTGAGACCTGCGATTTCCTGAACTTTGAACTGAGAGTTTATTTAGGCTAGAAGTAGACCCAGTCAATTTTCCAGAACTTCCATGAAGACCTATGAAATAATGAAACGATGAAAGATGGTGACCTAGATGTAATAAAAAGTTTGAAACGAACAATGGAAGATCTATCCATCCAAAACAGCACTCCTGAGCCCCACAGAGATTGTCAATATTCTTTTTACTGAATAATTTACATCAAATCTATATATGATTTTGTTGTATACACATTTCTTCATTACTGGAATATTTAAGTGTTTTTCAGAGTTCATTACAATGCAGCTACCTAAGTTTGCATTGTAGAACAACATAGGAAAAAAAAATCAACATTAGGAACCAAATTGGGTATTTTGCACCTGGAACCAGCACATACAGCAAATATGCTGGGGCAGATACTTTCCTTCCTAAAAGGAAAGCTGGATGGGAAATCGAGTTGTGATGCTTTAAGAGCATCTTCCAGTAACACACAAAGTAAAGAGCTAGTGAAGGAATTATTCTGAAAGGATAATAGTAAAGCAAAACACATGAGTATCTGAAGATACTCTCCAGATTCTTTTGGACTGGCTTTTTCCATAGTTAACACTGTTTTGGCTGATGTCAACTGGGAATGAAATGGGGTGAGGGCAGACATGGGAATTAAGGAAGAGCTCTTGCTATGATGCGAGGCCTCAGTACAAAGACAAAAGTTGAGAAACAGCCACTGCTATATTCAAACAAAGTAAAAATGCTGTGGTAAATCTTCATAAATTTCAACCACAAAGAAACCAAATATTAAATTTCATCCTTATGTTCCATCTGATAGAATTGCCAACCATGTTCAACATCTTTTGACTGTGTTTTGCTTACAAATGCTTATTGCACCCTGAACAGTCAGCTTTAGGGTTAACGCTTTTCCATTATATATAACTACATCTACACAGACACACATGCATTGACAATATCTACTAATGCACTAGTCATACTCACTCTCTGTTTCCTGTTTGACAGCACTTTCTTTTCGAGGCAGTGTAGCTGGCATGGATTAGGTTGCAAGCATCAAAGACAAAGACAAGTTAAAAATGCAGTTTGCACAAACCATGCACAAGATGCAAGTTAAGCACTAGCTGGAAAGAAACATGCAGAGAACTATAAGCAGCAAGTAACTACAGTTGCCAACACATTTAGTTGGGGAGGTACTGTTCTAGAAATTCAGTATTTAGTTACATGGAAAACAGTGTAAGTTTCAAAATATTAAACTTTCATTTTTCTTAGAAAAAAATATGCAGGAAAACTGACTTGTTAAACATTTATACATCAAATTCTCTCTAACGCAGAAAAGCCCACCAAATTACTGAGTTTTATTTGTAAAAGCGGATATTAGATGAGATTCACAGTTTACAGGAACACTGTACAAATAAACCGAAAATCATATTGATACCAAACAAAACGAAATGCACAGATCAATCCCGTGTAGACTTGTACTGACTCAGTGCTGCTTACATCAGAGTCCCGCCCCAATTAAAAACCCACTAATACTACACAAGTCCCTTCAATCATATTATTATTTTCTCCAATAAGCCCAGCCAACTTATCGTACACTGCGGTTGCTGACAGCTCAGTTGTGCTTTCCACAGTGAGAAGGGGTGTGTTTTTCAGTCAGGTTACATGAAGAATTTCCCAATTTGCCAGTGTAGCCAGGCTGAGAAAAACATCAATACTAACAAAAATATTTACATAAAACATTAACATAAGAGATGCAAAGCCT
Organism: Mesoclemmys tuberculata; assembly: GCA_007922155.1. Classification (NCBI taxonomy): domain Eukaryota; kingdom Metazoa; phylum Chordata; order Testudines; family Chelidae; genus Mesoclemmys; species Mesoclemmys tuberculata. Next base: position 43,322,094 of record ML675624.1, read on the forward strand.
TTTTAAAAGGTTTAACCTGAATATCCTGTTGGTATCTGAAAAAAGTTAGCAGCTTCCTCAAGCAAAAAATTAAATTTTAATAAGAAATTCAGGAGTACCCGGTGACAGGATTATATCTCCCTGTGTTTGTGGTCAATGATTTTACTGGAAAGCACTTGCACACATTCTCTAGAAACAAAATTTGGTAGGATTCAACAATTCTTGGCAATAGGGATGTAAAAATTAGCTTAATTAAAAATCCATTTAACCCTTCTAAAAATAGAATGCTTAAATAGTTAAATGCTGGGAGGGGAGGAAGGGGAGGCTGGGGGAGCCCTGCTGGGCTCGACACCTCACTGCCAAGTGAGAGTTGGCTAGCTGTGGTTCGCCACAGGTAGCTGGACAGCTCTCAGTGGCTGGGAGCTGAATAGAGCCGAGCACAGCCCAGCTGCAGCTGACACCCCCCCTCCCCCATTCCTGGTGCTGGGCTCCACACACCTCTTCCCTCTCCCCCTCACTCGCAGGGAGCTGAGCCCAGCTGCGGCTCACCCCCCTTTCACCCACGCTGATATCCTCCCTGCCGCAGCTTGCTCCCACCCCCTGGCTCCATGCCTCTCTTCCTGCTTGGGGAGCTGAGCCCAGCTGTGGCTATTTCGTGCTGGACTCTGTGGATTCTTTGGAGTGGATTTAGGATACAATTGGTGAGACTTCATTTGCGGCTGCAGTTCCAGAGAATCAGAAACAGATGGGTAAAGAAATACTCAAAATCTTGCTGAGGGACCTAGTATTGCACGTCCACTTACTTGACTGTAGAAGACAGAGGCCGGAGTGTGCCAAAGTGCCTTTGCTAGAGAAGCAATCCTGCACAATATTAAATAGGATGTGCAGATTTTCTGGCAGAGTCCACATCCTTGAGAAGTAGCTGCCTTCCTCATGAGATCTTGGAAAACTAAAATCCTTGGGGCTGAGGGGAGAAGTTGACTACAGAGTAACTTCTTCATCCAGTAAAGAAAAAATATGGGCAGAAGCATCAAAAAGGTTCCTCTAATAATTCTCCCTCCTCCATGGATTTCATCACAATGGGTTGGGAGATGGCAACAGAATGCTTAGAGGTTTCCTCCTTTCTCAGTACAAGAGGTGACTTCCTCCTAGAAAGAGAAGGATGCTGGGTCTGGAGCTTCTTGGAGCAGTCAAAGACTAATACAGCCATGGAGGGTATTGTCTAGACTGAGCCATCCACAGTGAGAGACCCCAAAGCTAGAAATTCCTTGTATGGAACCAGTTTTGGTCTCTAGATCTGAGAGCAAGAGGCCTGTAGGGAGATATGAAGGATCTCAGAGGACTGATAGATTCCTCCCTTTTGGGAGCAGCTCTCATTGGGGTTTTAGGTGGCCTAGGTATTGGAGACATGCCAGATTCCAAAAAAGCAATGGTTGTGATGGCTGGAAAGCCAACAAAGATCAGCAGTTCAGGCATAACCACAGAGTGTGTCAATCAGCGTTGGATGAGTTGTCCATGCTGACTGCATCACCAGTACTGGATGCATGAGTGGAGCCAAGTGCCTTGTTGCTGCTGGATATGTCAGCGGAGTCACGTGCATCAGCAGCATACATACTGGAGTCAGCTGAAGCAAAGAAGATTTCTTGCTGCCAACAAAGCCTGGGAGTAGAAGGCATCTCAGGTAAGCATGCAGGTGCCAATTGTGCTGGTGAAGCTGAAGTACATTGAATATGCTGGGAAAAAGCCAGAACAGATGAGGACAGAGCCAGAGTCAACAGTGTCACCTCAGACACGACTGGTGAGTGCTTAGATCTGTGAAACCTTGAACTGACAACAGAGGACATACCAAGTCCTTGGAGAAAACACAAGACTTAGAAGTCTTGTCAAAGTCAGAGTGCGCTGAATCAGACAAAGAAGAGACTTGTGCTTCAACTCAGAAGCAGTTAAGGCTGGGTCCACACTGACAGAGGCAAATTCGCTGCCATCAGATTGATTGCTCTGGATCAACTGAGCAGTCTATGTACACCCTGTGAGAAGCAACTGAGATGAAGGCAGTGGACATGCCCCTTTTATGCCCTCACCTGAGAGCTCAAAGAGAGCAGAAGCATGTGCACCAGTAATACTGCTGGCAAAAGTCTTTGACTCGAATGCGCTGGGCACATATATACCAACAGTGAAATGTATAGGTGTACATCCCTGGAAGAACCACTGCCTCCACCCCCCCCTCACGCCCCGCCACCTGCAGAGTAGAGCAGGCAAGCTGGTCCTTTTTTAAGAAGATGGGTATTTACTTTCAAATGCTGCAAATGTGTAAATGAAAATTCTCTTCAATACAGAGTTCTCAACTCGGCATCAATGCAGACAGTTTTAGGATGTCAGAATCAAATTAATTTCAGCTAAATTTTTATCTACACTATTTTATTTTACTACAGTACTGAATATTTGGTTTCTTCACAGGCCTCCTGATCCCCAACCCCATGCACTGGCACTATAAAGAAATATAGGGACAAAGGGATATAATGGTGGGGCTGCTAAGGAAGTATCGTCTGGTAGGTAGGACACGCTGTTACATGGTACATTAAATATTAGCCTTAGAAAGATAGTACTCAAAGAGTAGTTATCAATGGTTTGCTGCCAAATTGGGAGGGCATATCTAGTGGGGATCTGCATTGTCATTCCCAGGTCTGGTATTATTCAATATTTTCATTAATGACTTGAATAATGGAGTAGAGAGTATGCTTATAAAACATGCAGATGACACCAGAGAGTTTGCATGCACTTTGGAGGACAGGTTGAAAAATGAAAATGACCTTGATAAATTGCAGAATTGGTCTGAATTCAACAAGATGAAATGTAATAAAGACTAGTGCAAAGTACTGCACTTAGGAAGGAAAAATCAAATGCACAACTACAAAATGGAGAATAACTGTCTAGGTGGTAGTACTACTGAAAAGGATCTAGGGTTTCTGGTGGACCACAAATTGAAAATGATTCATCAGCTGCAAAAATGGCTAATATTCTGTGGTGTGTTAACAGGAGTGTTGTATGTAAGATGGGAGGTAATTGTTCTGCTCTGCTCAGCACTGGTGAGACCCCAGCTGGAGTACTATGTCCAGCTCTGGGCACCACAGTTTAGGAAGGATGTGGACAAACTAGAAAGAGTCCAGAGCAGAGCAACAAAAATGATAAGAGGTTTAGAAAACCTGACCTCTGAGGAAAGAGGCCAAGTTTAGTCTTGAGAAAAGAAAACTGAGCTGGGGATCTGATAATAGCCTTCCAACCTGTTATGTATGAGCTGTTATAAAGAGGATGGGGACGCATCAGTTGGAAACGTCGGAGGAGGAGAAGGACCTTGGGGTATTGGTTGATAGCAGGATGACTATGAGCCGCCAATGTGATATGGCTGTTAAAAAAGCAAATGCGGTTTTAGGATGCATCAGGCGAGGTATTTCCAGCAAGGAGAAGGAGGTGTTAGTGCCGTTATATACGGCGCTGGTGAGACCCCACCTGGAATATTGTGTGCAGTTCTGGTGTCCCATGTTTAAGAAGGATGAATTCAAACTGGAACAGGTTCAGAGACGGGCTACTAGGATGATCCGAGGAATGGAAAATCTGCCTTATGAAAGGAGACTCAAAGAGCTTGGCTTGTTTAGCCTGGCCAAAAGAAGGCTCCGGGGGGATATGCTTGCTCTATATAAATATATCAGGGGGATTAACGTTAGGGAGGGAGAGGAATTATTTAAGTTTAGTACTAATATAGGCACGAGGACGAATGGGTACAAACTGGATATTAGGAAATTTAGACTTGAAATTAGACGAAGGTTTCTAACCATTAGGGGAGTGAAGTTCTGGAACAGCCCCGAGGGAAGTAGTGGGGGCAAATGACTTATCTGGCTTTAAGACTAAGCTTGATAAGTATATGGAGGGGATGTTATGATGGGATAGTTTAATTTGAGCAATTGATTTGGATTATCGGCAGATAAGTCTGCTCAATGGTCTGTGGGAATGTTGATGGGATGGGAACTGAGTTACTGCAGAGAATTCTTTTTTGGGTGTTGGCTGGTGAGTCTTGCCCACATGCTCGGGGTTTAGCTGATCGCCATATTTGGGGTCGGGAAGGAATTTTCCTCCGGGGCGGATTGGCAGAGGCCCCGGAGGTTTTTCGCCTTCCTCCGCAGCATGGGGCATGGGTCGCTTGCTGATGGATTCCCTGCAGCCTGAGGTCTTCAAATCTCACTTTTGAGGATTTCAATAACTCAGTCATGGGTTCGGGGTTGTTATAAATGTGTATGGGTAGGGTTTTGTGGCCTGCCTTGTGCAGGAGGTCAGACTAGATGATCATATTGGTCCCTTCTGACCTATGAGTCTATGAGTCTATAATTGTTCTCCATGTCCACTGAAGGTAGGACAAGAAGTAATGGGCTTAATTTGCAGCAAGGGAGATTTAAGTTACTTATTAGGAAAAACTTTCTAATTGTAAAGGTAGTTAAGTATTGGAATAGGCTTCCAAGGGAGGTTGGGGAGTCTCCATCATTGATATCTTTTTAAAACCAGTTGAATAAAAACCTGTCAGGGATGATCTAAGTTTACTTGCTCCTAACACAGCACAACGAGCTGGACTTCATGAGATCTCTTCCAGCCATACATTTCTAAAATTCTAGGATTCTTTCCCACCTCCAGCTCATTGTATTTAAACGCACTGAAGGCAACAAGATACTCGCTTCAACAGAGGAAAAAAGTATGTCCTGTTAAGGCAAGAATCTGCACTGCATCCCCTGACACAGAAGTTTACTGCTCTTTTTGGGTTTGAGACTGTCTTCCAAAAAGAGAGCCTTCCACTAGTACACAGCGACAAATAATTCTCCCTGCAGACCCCTGTGTTTGAGTTGCTCAGACTGACGTTTCATTCCAGAAACTGCAAAGCAACAAAAAGGCAAGAAAACACAAACATAGCTCAAAGACTGGCGGTGTCTGATCCCTGACAATATACTCTGTAAAAAGTCTGCACATGTTCCTTACACGGTAATTTTTTCCAATTTAAAGAAGTGCATATTAAAAACAAAAAAAATCTTCTAGGAATATGCATTAATTTCCTCAAATGCACATCTTTTTATTTCAGCATTGTTACATGTGTTTTTGCATTCATTTAAAAAAAAATCAGCTGACACTTAAAAGGAAAAATTAAACACTATCTGCAGAGCACTGGAGATTTTTTTTTCCTCTGCACAACTGATGACATTAAGAACATTAATGGTGCAGAGCTATGTATTTTCCTATACTACCACTGTGGTCTAATTCAGGTTAAATTTGCTTGTGGACCCCACAGCGAGTCCATGATTCTGGGATATGTAACCATGAAAGCTGCTTATTAATTCCTGGGTTGGGTAGGGAGAAATTTCCCCTGTGGGTGCAGCTGCAGAATGCCAGTTTTGTTTCTATGCAATGACTGAAGCCTACCCACTCTTTGAGGAAGAGATTCTGCTCAGTCTCTGCTTTAACATCAGAGAACATATCTCAGGATGTCTTACTAGAAGGAAATAAGCTTACTGAAGATCTGAGAAGGCAACCTTTTGCTTTACTACATGAAAAACTATAAAATGTCTATGTTAAGTAGAACGGTTACTAAAGTAATTAATCTTACTCTAGATAAATTGGTAGAAAGTTTCTCCGCCCTCTTAATAGACTGAAAAGATAGAGTACATTTTTTTTAAAGCCTAGCTAAGTTTACATAAATATTAATCTTAATAGAAATTCTCTTGAATCTTTTTAATTTACATATGTGAATAACTTCTTTCCTCTAAAACAAAGATCTACTATCACAGTTCATAAACATGTTATAAGTTAAGAACATAATTACTACGGGTAATGTTATTTCCTCCCAAAGTGAATCCCAAGGGGATAGTAAAAAATAATGGAAAAAAATATAGGGTTATTTTAAGAGGCGAGTTGGGTATTTATTTAATTTTAAACAAGTGATCAATAAGGTAAGTTAACACTTCAAGATTTCAGGAGTCCTGCTGCCCCAAGCTCTTCTGAAAACTCTAGGGAACTATTTGTGCTCCATGTTCAATCATCTGTTATGGCATATTTAGGCATATTAACTAATGGAATGCATCATATGGAACATTGTATCAAGATATAAATCACTATATTAAAACAGACAAAGCATAAATAATTGCATTCTTTCACTTCAATTGTAAAAGGATGGGAGATTAAAGGCCATATGTCTATACCAAATATTAAAATATGGTAGTTGACATACTAATATACCTACATTTCACATGTTTTTCCTTATTATTCACTGCTAGTTACCAATGTTATTTTGGGAATCGTTTCCCCTTCACATGCATGCATGAACTGCTTTTACCAAAAGGAGATACCTGAACCCATCAAAGGAAAAATCTACAATGAACAAAATACAATTTCCAATCTCAGATGCATGTACATAGTTCCCTTTTAAGCCCATGTATGTACACCACCATTGGCAAAATTGGCATTTAAGTTAGCTTCCACAAAATCCCTCAAGTATTTGTTAAAATCAAATACCTGAGTAGCTTAATTAACAAAAATACTGCCCGAACAGTTTTCTTAGGATGACATTTTTCCCCTAATTTGCTAGTGTTAAAACCTCACTAAATAAAATTTTTAAACAATAAATGTGTTCTCAAGTCTCAGACAGTGATCTGCACTCACAGTGAAGTATACAGTGTTCATGCATCATTCTTCAAGTCATCTCATTCAACTCCTATTTAAATTTACAGCAAGTGTTACACAGAGGGCTTCTGCAGGATCAGGCCTTTAGGAAGGCTGCACTATGTGTACCTAATACATTTTTGATTATCCTATAATTGTCCTCCAACTTCCACTTTGTCTGCCAAATGTAGCGTCTTTCCAGTTCAGGCACAGAACCGTCTTTTACAAAGTTGACATTGGATGATTTGCCATAAATATTTATTACAACACAAACAAAAAAATACTAAAGCAAAGGTATGTGTCTCTTGGAAGCTTACCAAACTTTTTTCCTTCTTTGGTTGTGCCCGTCATCTTAATCTTGGCAACTTCAAAGAAATCTTTTATTTCTCTTTCATATAGCCGTGATAAATAATCCATGTAATTCTTAAATGAAAAACAAAATCAGTTTAGTGTGCATACTGTAATCTGAAAAAATGCAATAATCCAGAAATATAAATGGCAATCTGCAAATAAAATGAACAAGATAATGCTCTTAGTGCCTTGCATCTGAAGATTTGGACTATATATAACAAGTCCAGCAGGGGCCACGAAACAACAAATCCACAGAGAAATGCTGCAGCCTCCCTTCCATAGTGAATATAAAGAGTCAGCATAGCCCACAGTTATTGGTGGTGGCCAGGGTGGCAGAGGGATATGATAATTCAACACATCTGCTTTACAGCCTCTACTAATGGGGCTCTGATTGAGCTTCTAACAGCAAATAAAAAGAAGTACTCTCCAGGCAAAATACACTGAAAGTACAAATACACCCTCAGGGTGAATCCCGGCTGAGAAACAGAAAGCCAAGCTAGCTCAAGCTGTAGTAAATTCCACCCCCCACAATCAGATTCAGTGATTCTGGTTCTTTATTTGTTGTATATATCTTCTTTACTGTACGCTATAGAAGACATTTGCTTTAATTTTGGCTTGCACTGTTGATAAGAAAGTTTAAACTTCAAAAAGCAGGTGTCTCACAACTAAAGTATAAATTATTTGACTGATTGCGTGATTTAATTTTCATTTGCTGTATAAAAATCTTAATTTCTTACTCAGCAACACAAATGGAAATGGCTTCTGTAGGTATTTGTTTTCATACTTCTTCAAACAAATAGTCACTTGATATAAGGAATCCATAAATCCCTCCATAAATTGCTAATCCATTCCTAACTATCAGTGCAGAAACTTAAGAACATATTGGAAGAATAAATGCACAACCATATGTGCACGACAAGAAGGGAACACAAACACCAATAGTTAGGATTGTGTGCGCGCACGCTCATACAAGAGCATATTACACACCCCCACCCACCCCATTACCCTCTATTCTGTCTAATTCAACTAACAGCAGTAGGAATTCAGCCCTTTCCCACAGTTGCTATACAACGGTAACTACTACTACTTTTCATGATGGTGTTCAGTCCATTATTTTTACTCTTATTTCTCTGCAATCATGTCAAACAAATTAGATCATAAAGCAAAGTAAGTTTTCATTAGCCACAAGCCAGTGTTATAGTGGGAAAATCTAGTTTTAGTTCTTGAACGTTACTGCATATTATTATTTCCATCAAAAAACATTAAAAAGCACAAAATAAGTATTTTAGGCAGCCACAGGTTACTTTCTTTCATTCTCATGAAAAAAACCTAAATAATTCATTACATTTTAAGTTACATCACTAATAATATTGAACTCACAGTTAGACAGAAAGTGTTATTGATTTATTTGCTCATTTGAATATTATATTAATTATTCAAAAGCACTACTTTAACTACAAAGTTTCAAAAGACAAAGAATTCCAATAAAAGGACTGTTGTTTTCTGAGTATATCCCTAACTTTCACTTACAGACACATTCAAACAATTTGAAAGAATGAAGAAAAATTAAAATACGATGCCAAGGAAGGTTATCAAATATCTTTCAAGTATACATAAAAAGTATGAAAATATTGTAGGAATTTACTACTCAGTCTCTGTACAAAAATTGTCTAACAGGCCATACATGCACTACCTAATTTACATGAATGCTCACTAAAATGGGGACCAAATTACTTTCTTTCTTAAAAAAGGTAATTAAGATACTGAAAGACATGATTCTTCTACTGGGTATTTAACCAACTTCTGCTTATATGACATGAAAGACAACTAATTGAATTCAGAATAATTTTTAGGAATCTGCTTTAAAACTCTTAATAGTTACTACATTCAGTCTAATACTTAACACTGACTGAATTTACAATGGATCATGCTTATTAGCAACCTCTCAGTTCCTAGCAAAAAGTTGTTAATAACCAAAAAGTCCACACCCAAGACAGCAGCACAGGGCAGCCTTATGGCTAGGGACCCACCATCAACAGGAGAAAATACACGAGGCCTAGCACTGTAGAATGGGAAGGAAAGCTGGGAGGGGGAGTTGCAGGCAGGGCAGCAGCAGGGAGTCCAGGCTGCAGCCCAGATGCCAGGGCTCTCCACAAGAAGCAGAAGCACTGGGCCTTTCTTCCTGCACTGTCTAGACTGCTCCAGGAGCCCAGGCTCAGCATGTCCCAGTTCTTCCATCCCTGGCAGTAGCCACATAAACGTGCCTGTGTCTAGGGCTTTCCACAGGAAGTGGGGGCTTATGGGGCTGCATGGCAAAAACAAGTGGTCATTAAGTGGCATGACAGTGCTGATATCCGAATGCTATTAACATTAAAGTCAATGAGATTGGATTGGTTCTGAGCAAAATGTTGCTCATAACCAAGAGTTGTCAATATCAGAATGGCTAATTGGCATCTGCTGTATCTGCCTTAAAAATAGCGTATGTAATAAGAGCAAAACTCACTTATGGGCCAAATAAATGTTGCCTTCAGTTATATCTGCATAATTTATGTACAATCTGTGGTTAATTTTTCACTTCACGTTATTTTTTAAAAACCTGTACAAACAGCTTAAAAACCAAATTTTAAAAAATAATTAAAATTGCGATTTTCTATGTTATTTAAAATATACTCAAATATTTTGCAAAAAACTAATAATGATCAACAGTGGGTTTGGTGGAACTAGGAAGACCATTTATACTAGAGATATTTTTCAGATTTTTTTTTTATTACATATGCTGTTAGGATAGTGGAAAAGTGTATATTTATATTTATATAATGCCATAACATTGTATGGTGCTTTACAGAGATTAAAAACGCCACTTATCAATGGAGGAATTTACAGTGTGTATCGCAGTAAATGAAGATAACACCAAGAAAAAAGTAGAGAGAAAGATCAGGGATTAAAACAGGTATCTGAGCTGTGATTTTTTTTTTTTTTAATCACAATTTAACTTTCAAAAAGAATAAGACACTTACACAAAAATAATGGAACACACAGCACGAGAGAGAATTTATCTAACATCTGAGTCACATACCTTTGTTAACCCTTCATATTTTCCATAATCTGTACTTTTTAGCCACTCCATCAGTTTGGCATAACGAAGCAAGTCTCTGTGAAAGGGATGGTGATTGGGTAATGTCAACTCAATAGAGTGCTGGGCGAGAGTGGAACTTTGGTCATGACCCTAGATAAAAGAAAACATTAAAATAAGTGAAGAAGCAATGTGTGTAAATATACCACTACAAATGTTATCTGATTAGCCTAAATATGAAAACAGAAAAGTGAAACTGAAAATTACTTTTCACTTGTCACTTTTCTGTAGTTAATGCCCTGAATGACATTTTGCAGTCACCTAGTGGCTAGAGTACTGGACTGTGACACAGGAGACCTGAGTTCTATTCTCGCCTATACTGCTGGGTGACCTTTGGCAAATGACTTCCCCTCAGTTAGCCCAGCTGTAAAATGGCAATAATGATATTGACCTCTGTAAAATGATTTGAGATCCACTAATGAAAAGTGCTGTATAAAAGCCAGATTATACTGAGGACCTGATTTCAGTACAAACACTACCAATTTGAGGCATTACTTTAGTACAGTCAGAGCTAGGAGCACTGCGTATTAAGGTTACCCAAAAGCTCCCATTAGAAGACCCTATTTTCATTTGCTATGGAACTATAACATACTTTAACCATTGGGCCTGAAATTTGCTATGCCATTTGCTATGTCTGCCTCAAGCTGATTTTTGGAAAATTTCAGCCAAAACCATTCACCCACTGCAAAGAACAAGGTCAGAAAATACTATGTTATTTTGCCTTGTTAAAAAATTGTGGTGACTTCTGAGAAGGTCTAGTGTCCCCATGTTACAGAACAGGCACTTGAAATTTGGCAGGGCATGGCCTTTGTGTCACGGATTTGCCTTTTGCTGTCCCTGTAAATATCAAACCAAATTTGGCCAAGTTATAAACTTCTTAAAAATAGCAATTTGCACCCACTCAATAGAGACTTGATTGAATTTAGCATCTGAACTGACTGAAGATTCCTGTTTGTATTGAGCACGTTCTAGCCCCTCACAGCTCCTGTGTGCTAAGCTGCACATGTACTACCTCTACAGAGCAATGGAGCATGCTCCAACCCTGGGCTACAGGGAGTGGTGCAAGATTTTCCCTGCAATTGCTGCTGCAGGTCAGATTGTCTGGACCAGAACTGAACAGCAAGGAACTGTCCCTCCTATGTTCTCAATGCTCTTCCTGCTAAAGCCCTAGCAGTATAGAGAAAGATACTTGATTTGAATGCAGTGGGGACAAGAGTCAAATTGGAGATGTGGGATAATTAGATTGCGACAAGGAGCTGGGGGGTGGGTGGATAGAGACAGATTGGTAGGGAGGGGAGACCTCATCTGTCTGGACAAGAAGGGCAATGGAGGCGTGACGGAGTACAAGACAAAGAGCCATGTGGGAAGACAGGAACTGTTTAGGCAAGGAGCCTGGGACTGACAACTAATGAGATGGAGTAGGGGGAAGAGGGATAGGAATAAGGTATGGGAATTGGGGAAACAGTTGATGAAAAGCCAGGGTGTGAGGGGAGAATTGGACTGGCTGGGCAAAAAGGAGTGGGGGGCGCGAGGCAAACACTGAGATCAGTTGAAGAGTCTTGTGATGGAAATTGGGACTGGGAGCCAGGGGGGGAAAGGGAATGCGAGGTGGGGAGGGAGTGACTGAAAGTAGAAGATGGAGAGACAGACAACTTGGATGAGGAGCTGGGAAGGACAGCTGGGATTAGCTGGACAAGGAGCTGAGGTGATGGAGGAAATGGGAATGGCTGGGCAAGGAGACTGGGATTAGGATGAGAAGCCTGAGTTAGAGAGACTAGGACTGGCAAGGTGAGGATAATGGGACTGGGACAAGAAGCCAAGGGTGTTGAAGATGGCACAGGGACATTTTGGAAGGGATGGGGCAGAAGGGGTCCAACGTGAAGGGATAGGTAACAGGAAGAAGAGTCTGTGCCCACTAGAGTGCACACTCCTACAGAGGCTGGAATGGAACTCAAGATTCCATTCTCACCATTCCTCTGTTGTCAGCAAATGTGTGACACCTAATGGCAAAGTGTCTCAGCCCCATCTAGTACTGGTCCATATTAGAATAGTAAGGTGTCATCTTCTATCAGTTACTCTATTAGCTCAAACGGCAGACATCTGTGTAATAGACTGAAAGGTGGATGTCAATATGCCGCCACATGATGGAATTTGTTTTTTCGGTTTAGTTTTTTTTGTAAATCCTGGGAAATCACACACAAAACAACATATAAAGACCACTAATGGATGCAAAGTCAACCATACAAAAGTTAAGGAATGCCAGAATTTAAGTTGCCTGTGTCTGAAATCTTAATTGAGCCCCTTCTGCGCATGCATTATGCTACGTTCTGTAATTACATAATCACATTTTTCCACAGGACTCCTGCCTCATTCAGTTCAAAGGATAGATGGTGTGTTCAAATAACAAACAAGTCAATATTTTTTCTTCATTGTTTAATGTGACACTAGATGTTATTTACTGCACACTTCAAACACTGCTCTGAAGACAGATTTATTAGTTTCCTCAAAGGCTTTTCCATAACACTCATCACTATAACATATGAACATTTAACTAACATTAACATTTGTGAAAATAATGTAACCCCATTTTACAGATCAGAAACTGAGGCACAGAGAATTCAAGTCTAAAGTGTCCACTAATTTTGGAAGCCCAATTTGAAAGAGCTTGGCTTGTTTAGCCTGGCCAAAAGAAGGCTCCGGGGGGATATGCTTGCTCTATATAAATATATCAGGGGGATTAACGTTAGGGAGGGAGAGGAATTATTTAAGTTTAGTACTAATATAGGCACGAGGACGAATGGGTACAAATTGGATATTAGGAAATTTAGACTAGAAATTAGACGAAGGTTTCTAACCATTAGGGGAGTGAAGTTCTGGAATAGCGTTCCGAGGGAAGTAGTGGGGGCAAATGACTTATCTGGCTTTAAGACTAAGCTTGATAAGTGGGCCAAAATTAAAAACTTGGACAAAGTCGCAGGCCAACCTTGATATTTATTGAAAAAAAATGTCTACAATTGAGGAAGTTTTTCCTTCTCATCAAATATAACGATGAACCTTTTCACATGGAAACAAACTTAAGGTTTGCTTAAACATTGAATCTGGAACAAGCAAAGCTTAATACTATAAACACATGTGAAATCGGTGCATGCGCTGTCTACCGGCGGGCCAGCTCTAGTAGACATTTGGTATTTTCTCGCGGGCCAAATATAATTACACTGTGGGCCTGAGTTTGACATCTATGCCCTAGAGTCTCAAATCAGTCACCCACAGAAAATGACAGACACAGTTAGTAACCACCTGTGAAAAGTCTAATTTAAGTGATTATCCAGCATCACGCAGAAATCTGTGGCAGAGGCAGAGATAGAATTTAGTTCTCCAAAGCAGTACTCAACTGCTTTAGCCATCCTCTCTCTTCCTGCCTCATTCACTACACACCTTCTGACTTCCGCAACAAATGAAACAGGGATCTTACAGACAACTGCCTCCTTTATGACACAACCCTGATTCATCCCTTGAGCATGGTCCATCTTGTACATTGAGTGATAGGGGGCCTGTGGAAAAAATACTATGCAAACGTAATTAAAACTGTGTCATAATGCATAAGGGGGCTGAATTAAGGTTATAGAGGTAACCTTAATTCTGGCATTTCCTAATTTCTGAGTGCTTGTCTTTGCAATCTTAATGTTCTTTTAAAGTAGGAGTTTTTTGTATGTTTAATATAAGCTGAGATGACAAATGGTGTCATAGTAGGCTCCATGATTATTAGCTCAATTGAAGGTTATATTTCATAGTGACTTTAAAAAACTGAAAAATAAAATCTGCTATGTTGCACTATGAAGGAGGAAAATTTTCCTCTGGTTCACACTAAGCTATGGGCCTCAGATCCATAACTTTTATGCTTTTCTGGAAGCGCAGTTTGGCACCGAGAACACAGAAGCAAAGCAATGACTTAGGGGCCATCTTCCCCCATACCCACTTCCCACTGTACCAAGCACAGATCAGCTAGACTTGGGAATTAGGTCCAGTCTATGTAAAATAAGTATATAGACTTCAAAATCTTTGTAGTTTTTAACTGTGAGGTAGTCATGGACACTATTTAAATGAAGAGATTTAAACCTGGATTCCATATAAACATTAACTGAGAAATAATCTTAATTTACCACTGCAATCCAAACAAATCAATGTATATAAAATGCTTTAGACAAACTAGTCAAACTAAGATGTTTTTATTATTATTATTATTTATTATTATTATTACTACTACTACTACAACCACCTCCTTTCTCACAATCAGAATGATGTAAATTGCTAGTTATCCACATGTTCTATTTGGTACACAGCATGAGATAGCAGATAACATTAAAAAGATTAACTAGGAGGACTTTTCTTGCTTGTCCCAGCAAAGAGTAAATTCACACATTCGGATAAGTTATTTTTTAATCCAAAACCCAACTGTAACCTTGAAATTTGACTTTACCAAATGCAAACTAGTGACCATGAGAGTTACAAGAGGCAGGCCACACACACTGGTATAAGCACAGATGGGTGCAGGCCACACATAACCCCTGCTGAATGTGACTATAGCAAGTATGTATTGTTTGTCTTTATTGCTGCATATTTATTTTAAACAAAACAATTAAAAATCAGGGATCAGTTGGGCTTAAACAAACAAGAGTAAGTAATGTATTATATCATCAGCAGCACTTATCTTCCAGTTTGTTGCTAGCACGGCTAAAAGGTTGTAATTAGTTCAGTAACAGCAAAATATTCTCAATTGTTCTTTGATGTGCCACCCCCCCTTTTTTTAAGGTAGGCTTTACACAAAAATTCAATACAGAAAGCCTCTTCGTCATCTATTTCAACCCCCTGCATGCACAGCCTTGTTTCTTACTATACTTATTTCAATTGTTTTGTTCAGCCCAGCCTCAACTGATAGGGCTTCCATCACTTCTCTTTCAAGACTATTCTACAGTTTCTGATGTTAGGATATTTTCAGATACTCAGCCAAAATTTCCTTTATTTATTTCACCCCATAATTCCTATTCATACCCCTCTTGTCCCACTTTAAAGAATTTCCCTCTCTGCTTAGTATTAACCTTCTTCATATAGTTACAGTTGATCATGTTCTCGCTTTAACTATTGTCTAGCAAAGTTAATTTTGTATTCCTTATTTTCTTCCTAATCAATCCCTCTATCTTAATTTTTTCTGTTGCTCTACTCCAAATGACATCCAGCTTGTTTAAATTCTAGTATCAAGAGGCCCAGAACCTATAAGTGTTTCCCCAACAATGCCACATAAAAAGGAGCACCATCTCTGGTTCATAGTATACTGTGTCTAGATACATAATACAAGATTACATTGGAGATGTTTTTTGTCATCACATTGTCCCACCAGCTTTTATCAAGTTTGTTATCCAATGTACTTTAGGACTATTTCAAAAGAAAGACCAGCTGATTTGTGTTTTCTTTATTAAGTGAACCTGATCATTGTATCCTAAAGTTAAAGATAATTTATTAAGTTAAATACAAGTTTAGAAAATAAGGTAAGATTAGAACACAGACAAGTAAATGCTTAACTATATCAACTGCTAAATGTTAGTAATAACTGCTGACTTTTTGCAAATGCAATGAGCTCTAATCTGGAGTTGTATTTTCCAGTTTATAATGTCAAATTTCTATAATTTCCTGTTTAAATCTTTTAAAACAAAAAGATGTGAATGCACTGGTATCTAAAATGGTTTTAAACCATAGGGTTTTTTAAACTAGAACAAGCTGCTTTATAATTCAGGGCTAAAATATCAAATCTTGGATAAATCCATGAGATTTTGCTCTGCCTTTATCAAGTCTAAATAAATCCAGCTGACAATTTAAATTGATTGTATGTATGAGCAGAAGACAACCACTGAATGTTTTTACACTTGTCTTTTCTGGTTTAGGACTGCTTATTAACGAAACAAGACAAGTGCTTCTAGGAGAAAGTCAAATAAATCACGTAAGCAATTCTGAACAAAAAGTGCAACTTTCAACAAGATGTTAAAGATGAGAAAATGCACCAGTTAGAGACATTTTTCATACACATTTAAATGGGCAACATCTGCTTTCAATTCATCCAACTGTCTTGTAAAACAGTATGCCATCTTGTAAACCAACACCTTTGACATGACAGACTTTCATACTTGGGGCCAACATGCTACATTTAAAGTATTTTTTGTTGTTGTTGCTACATTTGAAGGTAAGAGTTTAAACAAGGGTGCATTCCTTCCCAGTCCATCATCTTTTCCTACTTGAACTTGTAGTGAAATCTGCTGAATGCAATTATCAGATTGAGTTTGCACCCTCACAATGTCTTCACTGCAGGATTAAGCAAAAGAAGAAACTGGACTGGTAGCAGCACTTATCCAGGCACAAGGATTAGATATCTTTGCAAAGGTACCGCAGAATATGACCGACTGACTAAATTTACTGTTTCCTTATATGTTCTCCTCTGACGTTTCTGCCAGTATGAAATAACAATATGGTTTAGCTAAGTGATATTATCAGATGAATGCAACCAATATAGTGTTACATTGTAGTAAGCAGAGCTGACTCTCTAAATAAGCATAATATTCTCTAAATAAAGCACATACTATCAAAAAGTTCCCAATAAATCTGCACTTAAAATGCACAACCATCCTCTTACTGCATTCTCCAGCAAGTCCAACATTCCAACTTCACTAATGAGAACTTACATAGGACTTAAACACCATTGTGTCTACCTACTCATTTAGAGACATTAAGGACTGGTTTACACTGTGCGGTTCTGTTGGCGCCACAGCCATAGATGCAGCAGCAGCAGCAGCAGCAGCAGCGAGTGGTTCTAATGAAGACATGCTCAGTTGATTACCGAGGGCTTCTCTCCATAGACTGCAGTACTCCACCAGAAGGAGAAGCATAAGCTATGTCAATGAGAATGTCCCATTGACATAGGGTAGCCAAGACAGCACAGCTACTCAATGCAAGGTACGTTGATTTCAATTACATTACTTGCAAGGTACACAAGTTACACTATGCATTGATGAAGCCCTAATAGATGAAAAATAGGACTGCCATAGTTTGGTTATTTTTTTTTAAATGTAAGGGAAGGTAAAAAAAACTAAAAAAAAGAGTGGAAGCTAACAATGAAAATTCTCAACAGATCCAGCAAGTTATTCTTCTACAGCATACAGAAATACTTTAAATAGAAAACATTTGAATTTTTCCATAAGGGGAAGGGCCAAGTGCAATGTTATGTCCACACAGGATTATCCAGTATTACTCCGTTTGGAAAATCTCTTTTTCTGCATCCAACCCTGCTTTTTATGTTTGGTGCTGTTTGACTGTATTGGTTATGCACAAACATTTTCATTTTGTGGTAAATGTAATAGTTTTCCTTCATGCAACTTGTCACTGTGCTACTTTAGTTATGCTTCAGAGGTCAGGTAAATATTGTATCTCCAATAACAAACACACAAAGCTTGAGAGCTGATACAAACATTGGTGAAAGAACCCTTATACCTTGCAATCAGTAAGGCAAGTTTCCTATTTCTGAAACCAAAGTTGCAACTACTAGTTAGATTTAGCAAGCATTTAAAAACAAAATATTAATTAGAGAAGCTTGAATCAAACCTGATGTACTCATAGAAATTGAAAGATAGTAGGACCTGTTATAGAGCTGAAGAAGGGCCTGAGTAAACTAATTTCAGATAAAATACATGAATTTAAAAAAAAAAAGTGTTGAAAAGTGAAAGTGCTAAAAAACCCATACACCACCACACAGGAAACAATCTCAGCACAGTATGACTACTAAATTATTTTAAACAAGGATCAAAACAGCAGCAATAAAATTCTACTTGCTGCAAAGGTCTATAAAAAAAACCACAGAATTTTAGAAGCAAGAGGTTTTTAGTCTCCTCTGTTTGAAACCAGCTCTATAAACACCTTAATCCAACATCCTCTACAAGTCCCCAATTCAAGCCTCCTCCACTCATGTCGCAAGTTATTTCACTTACAATTTTATAACAATTCAACTGCAAAACAGAATATTCCACTCTCTCCGCTACAAGAAATATCTAGATCAAAACCCTACCAAAATTGTGTAGGGCTCATCCCTATTACAAATACAATCATATCAGGCAGCCTATTTACCATATATCCAAATCCATGCTTACATCATAGTTTCAATTTGCTGTGTAGACTGGAATTCAGCCATGCTTTGTAACCAAGCTGCATGAAGAAGTGTAACAATGGTGTACCAATAGATTTGGGAACACTCATAATACAATTTCCTTGATACAACTGCATTTGTAGTGGAGATGGGACCTTCTGTGGGAGGGAAGGGCACACCTTTTAATACTCAGGCTGACTCTCAGTGACTATTTCTCTTTGTTGTTTTAACTACCTATCAAACTTTAAGGCTAAAATAAATTGCTATGGTTATATCACAAAATTGAACCGTAAGATATATGTCAAACTCAATATAGATTATTTTGTGCAAAGACATACAGATGATTATTTCTGTGGCATCCACAGTTGTTTGAAACCATTAGAAAGCTCTCTACTTGCGTATTATACACACTTATTAGACCATTGTAAATAAATGTGTCAAAATCAGTTAAGTTATTATGAGATCAGAAAATGTGCTTGGATTTCACATCAAAGTTTATGGCGGTTTGTTTTCAAAGCTTGCAAAAAGGCCTTTTAGCTGCAAACATCAGGATTAAAGAAGGTAAGTTACCTGTTGAACGAACACATTGTTCAGATGACTGGCAAGTCTCCGTGCAAATTGTTCACGTAGGTCACTGAACCGCTGCTGTTGCTGTTTGACTGCATAAAGCATGTCATGTCCTAAAAAATCATAACAGGAAATATTTTACTAGCTTTTTTGGTTTGTTTGGGAGAAGCAGCAGCTGGGGGCAAGGCTTCCTACGTGTTGAAAAACAATCTAAGAAACTGAAGGGAAAGGTACTACTGTAACAATGAGAGTGTTGCTTTTATTAAATCAAATAATAGAAAATGTATTACCTGGACGAAGAGCTACATTCATACACTGCAAAAGGGCATCAGCTGCATTAGTGCAGGCTTCAATGCCGCGAGAGGATGCCAGGTCCCCCTCCTGGAGGGCCTTTATATGACCTTTTGCCAAATCCATATGATTCTACAAAATAACACAAATATAGTACAGAAGCAAAGCACTGGCTTGGAGTTTAGTTTCATGCTAGTCTATTGGAAGAAGACTGATATTATAAAACGCTGCTAAAAACAGTTACTTCCAACACAAAAGATCTCAAATTTCGGGACATAATTAACATGCTTACAACTAGGAATTCTATCTCCGACAGCAGCTTCACATTATTCGTGTTGCTGAGATGAATTAGGTGGTTGCTTTCTGAGATCTGATCCATTTGCTCTTTTACACTCTGTAGCATTTCCTCATAACTGCTCAGCTTCAGCTCAATTTGATCCACTTCTTTCAGAGCCTCATCCAGCAGTGTCATCAGGATGTTCACCTGTTTCTCAGAGGCCATGATTGACTGGATGTTTGCCTGCAGAGCAAATAGTATTTGCTTTATAGCCTGATTGTGAATAACAGTTTTATTTTATGTTTTTAAATGGCATCCTTATTACTATCAAATACTGTATCTCCCAAAATGTTAGATTTTTCTGGCTCTCTCCAATTTCAATTATATTAAAATATTAAGACTAAGTATTTATAACCACAGAGTAGGTGTATTAGGCCATGGCAGTGTGGAATCTTCTTACAGAAAAAGATCGGTAAGAATAAAGTTTTGCTCTAGTTTTTCCAATTTTCACATTATTCTGATATTAGTCTGCATGGAAAGTCTGTAGTCACAGAATAATTTTAACACTTTGATCCTGTGGTGAATATTTTGGTTTTGCCCAAGAGAAAGCAGGTGTTAGGGAAACTGTTTAACTGGTTATACAACCATGTTTCTATATAAAACTCAGGAAAAACACATATTTCAAACTTAAGGCAAAAATATAGTTTAAACAGTTTGGAAAGCTGACAGTTCTGCAAAAACTATTGGAATGACCAAGTCAGCCCCACTTTCATGTAGTTCACTATGTGACAATGCATTGGCAGTTTCTTTTTTTTTAAATTTGTCACTGTCAATGATCAGTCAACCCAAGCCTGCAATATTGTGGCATTAATCCACATATCACAGTTGACACTGTCACCCTACCCTAAAGTGAGCAGAATATTTCTTTTAAAAGTTAACTCCCCTGCTATTGTCTCCATTTATTTTATAGTGTTCTCATTTTATAGAATGAGCTCATCACAATTTGCTTATCTTTTTATTAGTCTATTTACATATTTCATAGTTTCTTTACTGAACAGATACTTATAGATCTGATTTTTCCTTAATTTATCTTTTGGGAGAAGAAAACATCCTCTAGAATGCCTTCCTTTTCCTTCTCTACACCTCGCCTGAAGGCCTGAAAAGTACATTCAGCTTTTTAGAAGGCCCAGAAATGGCTTTAAAGCTCTTTAATTTAGATATTAGTGAACACGCAATTCTTCTGCACAAAGATAGCAATATATGCATCAAGTTAATTGTCATATGCAGGAGGATGCCCTTTAGCCTCTACTTTAAAATGCACTGTACATGTTCAGACAAACATAAAATATAACTAACACATAAAGCAGAAGTCTATATAATAAGATTATAGGGTTGTCTCCTGTGCATCACTCTGAAGCCAAAAATATCTGTTAAATCAGCATGATGAGATGGAAGTAGCTACCAATATGGTTGAGAACTTCATATGTTTAGAATAGGAACAGGTTCAATTATCACTGGGATTCATAGTATGGTACCATACAATCTAAGTTTTCAGCCATTTTTAGCCTCTTAAAAATATGAACGATACCTGTGCATAGCTCAGGCTTTAAGCTATTAGTTAAATTATACTGTCGTAAGTGCAAAAATGCACTAAACTGTGTTTAACAAGATATGCAAATTCATTATGCAATAGAACTTCAGAGTTACGAACACCAGTTATGAACTGACTGGTCAACCACACCCCCCATTTGGAGCCAGAAGTATGCAATCTGGCAACAGCACAGGAAAAAAGTAAATACAGTGCAGTACCACATTAACTACTTAAAAAAAAAAAAAAAAAAAAAGCATTTTCTTCTGCTTAGTATAGTTTCAAAGTTTGAAACAAGCAACCATAACGTCTTGTTCAGAGTTACGAACAACCTCCATTGCCGAGTTTATAACTGTGATTATAATATAGTAGAACCTCATTCACTTTTTACAAGAAATCCTTACCCCATCTAACACCTGCAGCTCTCTGGATAACTTTTCTGCAAAGGCTTCAGCATTAGAGATGGCATATTCACAGCCTTCCATCATTATTTCAATGTCCTGTTCCTCTCGTGCATTTAACTCCTGATATTCATCCACAGCTTCTTCATCTCCTCCTGCTACACTCTGATTTTCTCCACTTGGAACAGATTCTTATGATGGGAAGGGGAAAAAAAAGCCCACAATGAATTCATTTTTGTCATCAAAAAACAGAAAAAAGTGCTGCCATTTTAAATGCAGATAGATATATTCAACCTCCTTTAAGTAAAAGTAATTATATTACACTAAAGGACAAGGCCACATCAAATAGAGGAAAGAAAACTCACAATACAAAAACAATACAATATAAAAACGAACAAGCATGCATGCAGTCTAAGCCCTATATTTACTTCAAAATCTTTTGTAGTGTTTTAGTGATAAGAGCCAAAGTTAAACCTTCAGAACAATGAAAGTTTGGAGAATTTCAGTAAAGTTAGGCAAGGTACAGGTAAAGGTACTAGTGTCAATAAGTCCTCTATTTTAAGTTTTAATCACTACTTTCAGGGACATGTTGCCTCAGTTCATTCAGCTTTTTGATAATGGCACTGAAAATAATCACTGAGCTTTATTTCTAGGATATTCTATTAATGTATATAAATACTAATATAAAGTGTTAACAGGGTCTATGTTAGAGCTGCCAAAAGAATGAATTTGAATTCACTGGCGAGGTGAGGGATGGAAAACAACCTTGCAGAACCTCAGATGTGATAGCCCTTGGGAAGAAAGAACAAGTACTTATCCTTTGAGATCTCTCAGAGTAAGAAATTCATCACAAAGCCTTCCCAGTTCATTCCTGCCCAGCTCCACAAGCTAGTCAAGAAAGCCTCATGGTGGCTGCTCATTCAGCTAGCAGAAGCAGCCAGGGTATTACTGATGGAGATTTCTAAGAGATCACCAACTATAGATGATATCGCCATATTTATACTAAAACCCAATTAGTAGAATTGAAGGCTACTTATGAGTTCAGGAAGCAATGGGACTCATTCAATTACCCATGATGGAAAGTTAGATAAAGAATAGTAATTGGCAAGATAGTGAATGACGAGAGATTGTTTCTTTGGCAGGCCCACATCCTACTTTCACAAACCTAAATAATAGGTCTCAAATCTCCTGCACTGGCCTTTACCGGCCATTAGATAGAAAGGTTCAGCTCACAGGTTGATGTAAACAATTCCCCCAACATATCTCAGAGCTCACCAAGTAAAATCCATTGAAGCTCTACAAGGCATCTTGCTAATTCCAAAATGGCAGCCACTAAAACCAAACCAAATGAGCCCCAATCATCTGATCTTGTTGGACAAGTGGGGAGAAAATGCACAGATGCTCCCAAATATTTTCAATTTTTATCCAGATCTCATGTTTTTGATGCCTAAATCACAATTTTTGAATGTTTGAGGTTGGCAGTGCTGTTTAATTGGTAATTACCTTAAATTGAAAGTGGTAACGTGTCATTTTTTGTAGCAATAATGACTGGAAATGCAGAAATGCAGATAGCAAAATGAATTTTAACTTGATATGCATATTAATTAGTGCTGCATTAGTCCTGAACTTGTGAATACTTTATGAGCAAGGTTGTTTTTAAAAAAAATGCCTAAAAAGTTAAGTACCTAAATAAGTGGTCTGATTTTCCATGGGAATTAAGCACCCAACAAATCCCACTGAAGTTGGTAAGGATTGCTGGGTTCACAGCACACTTCCAAAAAAACCCCAAACCAACCACAAACCCCAAAGAACAAGCCACTTATTTAGCATTTAGGAGCCGAACCTTAGGCACTCATTTTATAAATTTTTACATCATCCTCTAAAATATGCTACAAGTAATTCATAGAATAAATTATTCTATAAATAGAAACTGAATTCAATGAGTAGGAGTGAAGTTGATGCTCAATAGAAACATCCCACAGAACAGGAAACAAAGAAGAAAATGAGGATTACACCTCAAAATGATTAAAAAAATCAAAAAAAAAAAAGAGGTAACTGAAATCTGCCACAGGTTTCAGTGCTCTTTTCCTGTCAACAACAAAGTCATAGAAACAGCTCTTCAGAGACGGATTAAAATAGCATACAAGACATTAATGTAGTCTCATACACTTTCTATCATACATCTGTCTGGAACTTACTGCCTCTATCAATCAGAAAAGATGTTCAATGAATTATATCAACAGAACAAAAGCAACTTAATTATAAAAAATAATCATTACACAAAAGAAGGAAGAGGTGTTACGCACCTTCTGCAACTTTAGGTAGTTCTGGAGAATAAAAAGGTATGAAAAAAGCAGAGGAAAGGAAGCAAAGAATATTAGCTGGGCAGAGCATGAACAGTCTGTTTTTTTTTAAAAATCACAACACGGTTGAATGTTATAACATCACAAGGTTTTCAAAAGTAGGAGTTCTACACGTAAAAAGTAGCTTCCCTATGAGTTTTTCACCTGTGAACACTTGAGTATAATTACTTGAAAAATGTATTTATACAAGTCATTTTAATTGTTTAATACTGGCATATGACTTTTGCCATTTCTGATTGAAGCAATCTGACAGGTCACCATTTCACTGTAATTTACACAAGACTCTACCCATGTAAATGGATTTTGCCTTTTACCGTTTTACAGAATAAATTTATTACAGAATAAATTTAGCCTGTTAGTCTGATACATCACTGCTCAAAGATAATTGATTAGTCAATAAATGCAATTAAATCCTACACAAGCATTCCAAGATTTATATAGGAGTAAGTACCAGATTACCCTGCAATAACCCTAAACAAAAAAATGAAGTTTACACACATTCGTATAACACAGTAAGGCTTATACAACTGCACAAAAGGAAAGTGAAATGCCAGAATTAGCAATCTCCTTCTTTTAGGCGTATTATATAAAACCTTACACATTATCTTTATGGTGTAATGAATATTTCAATATTCACTAAGTATTCTGTGTCTCCGGTTTCTCTTCATTTGTAGAAAATGTCATTTTATTTGTTAGAATAGTGAACCTGTTTTCCCCAATACATACTTGTTCCTTTGAAGCTACCTTTACCAATGGTGTGGTAAACTAAATAGTTGCTAGTATTAAGTCCATTAATTTAATTAGTTAGTATCCCAAAACCAGATCTTGCATTTACTTTTTATATAATTTTAGTGAATATCTTTTACCATGATGGTGTAAAATAGTAAGTTTTGTTTGTTTTAAAAAACACCATTATTGAATGTTACCTTCCAAAAGCTGGGAACTAACATTAACAAAGTCAATTTTCTTTCTAAGATATCTCTGGTTCAGTTTCCAGATACATGAAATGAAAGTATTCTTTTCTGCTGTACTGCTGGCAACCCATTTGTACACTTTGTCGAAATGCAAGTCAAATTCAGGATTTTCCTGCAAAAGATAAGAAAAAGGTCATCAGGCTCATCAGTTACAGTTAGTTCTCTGAATAGTGGAATAATGGCATCTAATTTTTAAAGAAGTGTTCTGATGGTGGGGCAAGCGAAAGCTTTACTGCTGTCAACAAGGCCCGGTCTACACTCATCTTCGGGATTCATCAACTGCCAACGGGAGATATGCAAGTGATCTACATATCTCCCATCAACTTTGCTGTGTCTCTTCTGCACGCTGTCCACACTGCACTGCATCGAAGGGAACAGCGTTCCCTTCGACGCAGCGCTACACCACTCACCGGGGTGGTTTTCCTGCGTTGATTGCTGGATCGACTGAGCTGGTCTACACAGACTGCCCAGTTGATCCAGAGCAATTGATCTGATGGCAGTGAATTTGCCGCCAT
The DNA here is from genome assembly GCA_007922155.1 of Mesoclemmys tuberculata. NCBI lineage: Eukaryota > Metazoa > Chordata > Testudines > Chelidae > Mesoclemmys > Mesoclemmys tuberculata. The sequence goes on from ML675624.1 coordinate 43,347,408, forward strand.
CAGTGTGGATCCAGCCCTAGAGGGTGGTGTGCTGAGATATCAGGCAGACAAGTGAACTTTGATCAAGGAGAAGCTCAGAGGCTTCATGTAAATATTCCGAAATAGATTGTGTGGGAGAAAAGCATAATTTAAATCGTGAGGTAAAGAGATTACAGATTAAGATAAAGAACAAAACCATTTTCTCGAGCTAGATCTGGTGACATTCTTATAGGATACGAAGACTCCTAAGACAGATCCAGGAGCTATATTTACCAGGACTGTCCAGCCCAAGGTGGTGCAATCAGGCCTTTTCCTGTCTTATCTGAACCACCTGAAAGAGCAATGGAATCAGTGGGAAGACATATAGATCATTGCTCCAGTCCAATAGGAACACGTTACTGCATTTTGAGCAGAACTATGGACTTTTTCTATAATTTAGAGCTTTGAAGTGGCACCCATCGCTGTAGGATTTGAGCACTGGTGGATAGAGACCAGATCTGCAATTTTTATAAATGCAGCTAAGGGTCTTAGTCTTCCATGTAACAAGTCACTTACTAAAACTGAAGTTGTTTAATTTTTGTATCATTACATTTCTCTTGTTGTACCCACCAATGAGAACACTCTCGACTACACTTGATTAAAAGTTTTCTTTCCATAGCCACTTATATCCAGCATCAACTTCACAGACCATAGCCTGATTTAAAGTCTGTAGTCCAAGCACTTTAGAACCCATCTTTCTTTTAGTGAAAGTTTCATATCTTCAGAGTTTCATATCCTCTTAATGCTATACATTCTGTACAAATTAGACTTTCATTTATTGCTACATATTACTTGTAGTGCTGCTAATGTTTCTCCTACAAACAATTGGCACATGAAACTGGACATGATGGGAAATGAAATCTTCATTAGGACTATTTCCCACAAAGCACTATAAAAGAATCTCAGTTCCCTCAGCAGCTCATACTGACAAGTGTGATGATTAATAGCACATTATGAAAAGTGTGTGTACACACAATTTTATGAGTAGTATGCACTATAGACTGTTTGATATGAAAGGCAAGGGTCCTGTGGAAAAAAAAATAGTACATGATCCAGTAATTAACTTTCATAATGCATTCCCACAAGGAAACTGAAATAAAGTTGCACAGTCCATCTTAATTCTGACTTTTCATAACTTTTAAGTCCTTGACTTTTGCAACCATAACAATACACACTTCAGAGATGTATTAGCTTCAACTGAGTGAACATATATTAGAGGAGTAATAAAATTAAGTGAATTCACCCTGTTCTTGATGGAAATCAGAGTTTAGAGGTAAATCTAAATAATTTTTGTTGATTATTCATATATAATGCCAATAAGCAGAACGTTAAGGGAAGAATGAGAAATTTGTGTTTTGTCCCCACCACTCCCATCTCCAGTAACACCAAATTCTGAGGTATGAAATATTTCACAGAAAGAAGGAAATGTTACCTTTTACGGAGCAGAGATGATTTTTAGGGCCAAAAACAAGTTACTGTTGTGGATATGCACAATCTAGGATTTATGAAGAGGCAAAATACCTCAGGGTTATATACTTTTCAAGAAATGATCCATGTTCTCATTTCTGGTGAGTGGTTATAAAAATGTGTCTCATTACAATGTACATTATTTGTCTTAGACAGTGCTGTCTAGGTTCTTATATATTGCTCATCACCATGGTTTCAGAGTGTCTTCTGACACAAGCATTACTTATAATCTAGCATAAATTATAAATCAACAGTGATGCTCTCATTCTACATAGGTAGCCTGTTTCACAGGAGTATAGATTTGGAGTAAGAATTTTATGCAAGACTCAAATTGGGGGGAAAAAAATAATGGTTCTCAAGTTCTGCACACAAACCAAGCTCCACCCATTTGAGATGCCTCTGACAGATTGTGTAGATATTGAAAATACTACCACATGGGCTCTGCTGGTTCCTCTAGACTTGGTTTCCATTCACTGGGGTTGAAACACCCTTGGGCACGATGATTAGGGTACAGAAAAAATAGGCAGATGGCTGTCGCCCCAGCTCCCAAACCTCATGTGATGTTAGGATCTAAACTGTGTGTAGCTCACTTTTAAGAAGTTAACCTGGACTCAACAGAGCTCTGAAAGCAAAATTTGTAAAGTCTCTGTATAGTTAGGGAGACACATTCTGAACACAGGTCATACAAGTATAAATAAATACATACTTTAACAGCATCTTTGGCATCAACAACAGCAAGATCTCGAAGTGCCCACGCTGTCTGTCTTTTATAGAAATCTCCCTTATCAGATTTCTTCACCTTGACCACATTTACTTGCACTGGACGTTCTGTTGTCACTGTAAGAACAGAATTAATTTCAGCAAAGTCATGGGGCTATTTTAACTAGTAGTAATGTCAACTTCAACTACATTTGAATTATTTTGAAGATTTTCCCTTTCAGACAATTAGCTTAAAGTTTCTATCTGTTGTAAAGAGATTGTATTCAGAATGAAGCCTGTGTCTGAAACAAAGTGCTCATTTTTTCCATCTCAGATACATAGATATGTATCACTACACAACTTCCATAATCAGCTACAGTACTCTGGAGGCACTTGTTCCTCATTTGTTTTCTTATAGTAGACCTAAAATAAAGTGACGAGTTTAACAGAGCAAAGCTGCAGCTATAATGTAAAACAGAACCAAGGACCGATATAACAACCATAATTAAACCCCCCCACAAAATATAGGCTTGATATAATACACTGTTATTATTAATCTGTATTATCATAGTACCTAGGAGCCCCACTCATGGAGAGGGTCACATTACACTATGTGCTGCACAAACAGAACAAAAGGCAACCCCTACCCTAAAGAGCTTACAACACAGGTGGCCCAATCAGTGTTATTCATAGTTACATCATCACAGAGGTGAGGTGGAACACAGTTAAAAAAAATCAAGGACCAGGCTCGAATATAAAATTGCTTTTTCTGATTAGGGTTGTCGTGGGCTAGAGAAGGGATGTTTGATTTTGTTTCCGGGGTTCTGAGTTAGTCCAAATTGAAACGAATTTGACAAAAGAAATGTTTCCACTGCAGTAGTCCCCAAACTTTTTAGGTCATGCCCTCCCCCTTTATCCTGGTCTATGCCTGTGGCCCCCCCTTCCGCTTCCCCAGCTGGGGCTGGGAGCGGGACTACCGTCGAGAACAGAGGCTGGAATGGGGGCTGCAGCCAAGCACTGAGATTGTGGCTGGGAGCAGAGGTCAAGTGCCAAAGCTGTGGCCAGGCCCGGAGCCGTGGCTTGTGGACCAGAAGCCAAGGCCAGGTGCTGACCCCAGGCACCAGGACTTGGGGGGAGGAGGCAGAACCAGAGCAGAGCTTGGGGCAGAGGGGGGTTGGGTGGTGTTCCCTCTCCACCCCCTTCTGCGGGGGCTGGCCTGGGCTCTACCACCCCCTTCCCCAAATGTTCCTCCATGCCCCCCTAGGGGGATGTACCACACAGCTTGAAGACCTCTGCCCTACTGCTTGTAAAGACTGCAACTCAAGGACAAAACATACTGGAGGTAGCACTCACATTTCCCTAGGGCTTCCTTTCACAGCTTCTAATCCATACACCACAGGTCCTCTCCCTTCCCTTTGAAAGTAACCAACATTATTTAAGGGGTTGAGCCTAAACAGCTATGCTGCACTTAATTCTCAGTCAGTAATGCTATTCTTAACGATCTCTAAATCCTAGCTGTGAATTAAACCCTAAACCCACAGGTCACTGGTTGGCTTGACAAGCCCTCCTTCTAAGAACACGCCTGGAGTAGGGTCCAGTAGGGCTGTAATAGAAATATTTTTTGTTAAGAAAACACGACCAATTTATTTTCACTCTATGCCATAACTGATTCTGTCCATTTATAATAAATGGAAGTACATGTTCTCTATATAGGAAAGGAAAAGAATAAGAAATGAAAAGTTGCCACTTAAAGAAATTAATATATTCATTTTACTATACTCAAAGACAATGAAAAAATACTTTGCTGTGTGTCTCAATCAACATGCATACCTGTGGCACACAAAAAGCAGTTTCTCTTCTTTTTGCCTGCTTTACACACATTCACAATGCTCAATAAACGTTCATCATGTGGAGTGAAAATATCCCTCTGTAAGGCATGCTTGATTGCAGTCATTTTCTCTCAGCTGAAAAACAGGTTTAAAAAGTTATTCTGAATACACGGTAATGTTCATGCACATTTATGAAGTTAAATACCAAAAAGAACAGTTATTTTATCTGATAGATGACAATCTCTTGAAGAAGCAGTTATTATGTGGATACCACTCTGTGCACAAGTGCCTCATGCACATGGTATCAGAATCTTAGAACAATGGTGCCCACGAGGCAATGTCTGTACTATACAGGTCCTCGTGCCACCTACCCATGGATATAAAAGGCCAGGCTGCCTCAACTTCCCTCAGTTCCCTCGCTAATTCAGAATCCCAGGAAAAGGGGGTGCTGAAAAAGTGAGGATGGAGGGTGAAACATTACATTCATATAGATGAAAACAGCTTGAAGAACTATGGTCACTATAAAGTTAAGTAACCGTTCTCTGAGTATGTATCTTGAAAGTAACAAACAGTGCCCCATCTGAACGGTGATATTGAAGATTCCTAACTACTACTAAATAGCGATTGTAACATACTCTACCACATTTGGCAACTGATTTCACAGCCAGGTCAAAAGCATGCTATTTAACAAAAGGGGATTATGCCACATAGCTTCTTTGCTGATCTCAGATATAGGGAATATTTCTAAAGCATGCAGAGGAGACAACCTGTGCTCTATGATCACTGGTACACCTCTTCCTCCAAACATGACTGAAATACACTGGGTAAGCCATTTAGGTATTCCTTTTGGGAAAAAAGGCCAGCCACTTACAAGTGCTATTTATGGCAGCAAAAAGACAGGAAGTCTGTCTAAAGGGCTTTGTCTTATCAAAAGATAAGAAGGCCTATGAAACATCCAAGGTGTGGTGGTTTTTTTCCAGTGGAGAGGATGGGATTTTTGAAAGGAAGAGATTAATAAATTATTCCCAAAAATTGTGTCAAATTTGGGATGAGGTCCCAACACAACTTTATTTCTGTGGAATATTGTGTGAGGAGGGTTATTGATGACAGCTTGGAGTTTGCTTAGCTTTCTAAATGATGGAATAGCAACCAAAGAGGCCATCCTGAAAATAAAGCAGTATAAAGAGAGTATAAAATAAAGAGTATAAAGAGTACAAAGGCTCAAAAAGGGGGCTCTATGAGGTTTGTAAGGAAAATATTAAGATCTCATAACAGAAAACCTAACTAAAAGAATGTGGAGGAGAGATATGATTATCCCTCTGATGTATGTAGGAGAGCAAATTCCATGTAGAGAGAGGAGTTATTTAAGTTCAGCACCAGTGTGGACACAAGAACTAATGGATATAAACTGGCCATCAGGAAGCTTAGACATGAAATTAGATGAAGGCTTCTAACCATCAGGGAAGTGAAGTTCTGGAACAGCTTTCAAAGGAGAGCAGTGGGGGCAAGAAACCTAGCTGCTTCAAGACTGAGCTTGATACATTTATGATGGGACAGCCTAATTTGGCAATTGACTGATCTTTGACTACTAACAATAAATATGCCCAATAGCCTATGATGGGATGTTAGATGGGGTGGGTTCTGAGTTATTACCGAGAATTCTTTCTGGGTGTCTGGCTGGAGAGTCTTGCCCACGTGCTCCAGGTTCAACTGACTGCCATATTTGGGGTCAGGAAGGAACTCTGCCCCAGGGTGGACTGGCATCAGCCCTGGGGGCTTTTAGTCTTCCTCTGCAGCATGGGGCACAGCTCACTTGATGGTGGATTCCCTGTGCCTTGAAGTCTTTAAATTATTATTTGAAGACTTCAATAACTCAGTCTTAGATTAGAGACCTATTACAGGAGAAGGGGGTGAAGATCTGTGGCCTGCGATGTGCAGGAGGTCAGACTAGATGATCATATTGGTCCGTTCTGACCATAGACTCTATGAGAACTTTCTTTAATTGGTAAGTATGTAGCAACCCCTTTAAAAACCTGAATAGACTGGAGAGAAAACTCTAGATGATTGAATCAACTATGTGTGGGGGTTGGCATGCCAAATTTGCTGGAAGGAAAACCTTAATGGAATTAAAAGGAAGTCCAGAGTGTTTCAAATGCAGAATATAATCAAGGGTTTTAGATAGAGACTTTCAATGGGTTAAGGGTGTGCTGGGCTAGCCAAGTGAAAATCTTTTCTATTTAGAGGAATAGGTGTTCCTCATGAAGGAATAGGATGCAATAGAATTTTGTGAAGTTGTAGCAAGCTGTCAGTAGCATTCAACCGGCCAACATCCAGTCTATCAAATGCAATGAATTTGAGTCTGGATGAAGTATTTGATGTTGGGTCCAAGATACTGTGTCTAGACAGTCTGGAGATACTATCAGAGGCTAAACAGATATTCTAAGGAGATCTGTTAACCAGAATTATCTTAACCACTGTGGAGCTATCAGGATCATTATAGCTGCATCCTGTCTGATTTGCCGCACCAGCCTGAGCATCAGGGCAATCTGCAGAAATCCATATAGGACCTTGATCACATGGTACAAAGAAGGAGCCCAGGCTCATGCCTCCCTTGGAGCAAGCCTAGACACAGTGTTTTCTCTTTTGTGGCAAACAGGTACATAATGGGATTTTTCTACTGGTGAAATATTGATTTGATGATGGAGCTCATCAGAGACCAAGTGGCTGGTGATGGATTGTCCATTTAGGAAGTCCCCTAGATAGTTGCTGTCACCTGGAAGATGAAGAGGAGGTAGGCTGTCCCATTTTGTTAGTACCACATTCATAACTTGAGTGCCTCCTGGCACTTTGACTGTTAACACATCTGCAATGTATTACATAGTCTGAAAACCTGCACAGTGAAATTATTTAGAACTGGTACGAAGTTTGATTGCTCATAATTCTAGAAGGTTTATATGTTTATTCATGTCATTTTGGGACCAAGTTTTTTGCATCTAAAAAACTTGCCCACATATTTGCTCCAACCTGTTTCTGATGTATCTATGATCAGTGTCTTTGTAGGAAATCCATTCCCTTTAGGGAATGAAGTTTGTTGTATCAACTACTCAAAAAGGTACAACTTCAACCGAGTATCCCAGGATTTTCTTCTCCTGATCCAAAGCGAATGACACACTGAGCAGAGGTGTGACACAGGGCTCTATAGCAGCAAGCTGATAGAGTCTGTTGCAAGACGGGCATAGTTTGAAATCCAAGGGCTTTGAATCTGCCATTTTGAGCTTGAAGCATTGTCAAAGAACCGAAGCAAAAATAATCTTAAAAAAAATCTTTTTGAGGGGGAATTAAATAAAATTAAGATTCGAACATGTTGGGAATTAATACTAGCTAACTAAAAGACTGAGAATTCTGCTAAGGAGTAGTGGATGAACACCACTTGTTCCACCTTGCTGCCACAAGTGGTAAATGGAACTGAGGGATGATTGCAGTCACTCCACCCTCTGGTGATGGGGCATATAAAGTGCAGGTCTTGCTCAAGGGACACCCCTTTTCAAAGATCCCAATGTTGTGCACATGTGGTGTGTGCACACCTAGATTAAGATCCACACAGATACACATTCAAATATTTTATTTGCTGTCTAATTCGCCTCCTGATCAAGGAAAGAACTTTAATTTTCCAGTGACCAAAGAAACCAGATACGTGCATTTCAAACAACTTTGAATGGTCCAACCCACATAACTCCTGAAGACAGCCAAAATTGAGAGAGAGCATATGGGTGAGTGAGGGAAGAATGAAATAATATGTGTAGCCATTCTGCACTATTACACATCTTACTGCTGCAAACAAGTTTGCTTCTCGTTAATTCTCTTTTAAGCCACACAAATTTTATTGCTGAACGTTCACGAACACCAGTATATTTCTTTTGTAGGTGATACAATTACAATTAAGTAATGTATTTAAAAAAAAAAAAAAACACACAGTATTTTTACTTTTAGTGCTTGTTATGGGCTTTGACCCAGAATTCAGATGATCCAGAAATACACTGATGAAATGAGCTATATGAAACAACATCTGAGTCTTTCAACAGCTCCAACCACACATCTCATATCAGACAGGAAGTTGCTACTGGACCTCAGAGAGAGTTTAAGTTGTTGCCTAATGCCAAGCTGAAGGTAACCTTCATTATAGTCCCAGCCACTGCCTTTACTCCAAAATTCAGCCTGCATTCAGCTACCACATTTATGCAGTACATCTGGATATTTTGTGATATTTATAGTGGTCAATGAAATGCTGGATACCTTCATGGTACTGCAAGATTATGAGCTCCCCTTCAAAAATAAAATATCCTATCATACACCTAAAAAAAATTCCTGGGTTTTGAGAGAAATGGAGAAAAACAATTGTGCCTAAGGAGAGGAGTTATGAACCACTTTCTTCATATTAGAATTTTAGGCAACCTTTTAGATACGCTAGGTCCTAGGCCGGTAAGTGCCTTGAAGATTGAGTGCCTGGAACTTGACTCAGTATTATATGAGAAGCCAGTGCAGATAGTGGAGGAAAGATATAGTTATTCATTCTACTGAACCTCTCTGCAATTTTTGATGCAGTTCACCACACAGTTAACCTGTTAACCTAACATAACTGAAGGAGACAATGTAGCACTACAACTTTGACAATGTTACCACTCTTTCATTGGTCCACTGGCTCCCCTTCCTCTAGCATATCAAACATAAGCTGTTTGTTTTTACTTTCAAGGCTCTTCATTTGCGATTGATGCTCACCTCCAATTGGCCCATGGTGCTAGCCTCCATAACTCACTTGTTAAGTTTTCAAATAAGCATCTTTGTGCTTTCTCTCACACTGCCCTCATACTTGGGCAGGGCTCACTATAAATGTTCACAAAGCTACCCCATTATCTTCCTTCCAATCCCTCCTGAAAACTCCCCCTTGCCACAATGCCCAAAAAACAAATGAACTTTAACAGGATGCTTGTGTGCTGTAACCACTGCCTATGACCAATATTGTCTTCATCTGTCTGTATCCGTATGTTGTCTCATCTTGTATTTAGACTGTAAATGCCTCGGACTGGCTTTTTGTAATGTGTCTGTACAGCATATAGCACAATGGATCCTCAGCCATGACTCTGGCTTGTAGGCACTGCAGTGACAAAAGTCAATAATGTTCAATACACTAATCATTCCTCTCTAATGGTGTCTAATGTAGCAATCAGCAGCTGCTTCTCTTCTATAATTGTCTTATCTGAACAGTCTTGTTAGGAGCCGTCCTCTTTCTCTACTTCAATATGTATGAGATCACATGGAGTCTATGGCATCTCACTAGACATACACTGACAGCACCACACAGATTAAACCCAGGTACGTATCTTCATTTTCCACAGACACAACCAATGCTGCCAGAAGGATGCATACACAAGATCCTGAATGAAGAAAAGACAACAAACTCAATTTAAGCAAAACCAAAGTAACACTGATCAGAAAGGGGGAACTGCTTTGAAGTAATAATGGAGACATCTGCCCCTTCTTCTGAAGTTTGATAGTGCCTCTGTTCCCTTCTCTTCAAAGTGGTGCAAAACCTTGAGTCCTCCTAGACTCTTCACTAGATCTAGATACCCAGTGGCAAAATAATCCACCATCATCTGGCTAAGAAATGAGAGCCCCTCCTTCCGGATAAGGAGTTGACCACAAGAAATCCACAAGTTTATCACCTCCAAAATGATTAATGCCACTCTGTATCTAGGGCTAGAAGTGGAAGTAAAACAGACTCTCCGGTTTGTACAGAATGTAGTTGCCTCTCTCTTCACCCAAATGTGCCCATGGTGAGTACATTAACTCTGCACCAATCTTTCCATTGGCTTTAGAGTCCAACTTCTTGTATCAGTTCAAAGCCTTGGTCCTAATCTTCAGCCTCATCAATGGGCCAGGAGGACCCTATTATATCAAACATCTCAACTTGACATATGGACCACCAAAACAGCCACACTTTTCTGGGACAGTGCATCTGACAATGGCTAAAATTAAGTATGAGAAAGCTGGAGATGAAGCATTTTTTGGCTGAGTAACAAGCTTTTAGGGGAGTTAAGAACACAGAATTGGAAGGGACCTCACTCCTGGGTCACTGAATCAAGCTCTCTGCTATCACAGGCAACCCCAGCATATACTCCCATTCATAAATTTATCAAGCTCCATCTTCAAACTAGTTAGGGTGTTTGCACCCCTTACTCCTATTGAGAAGCTGTTCAAGAACCTCACTCCTTTATTACTTTACAACCTTATTTATTCATGGCCAGTTTATACCTATATGTCAAGGGTGGCCAAACTTACTGATCCTCTGAGTCGCATTCAACAATCGTCAGAAGTTCAAAAGCTGGGGTATGCCTGCCAGGCCTCAGGGCTTCAGCCCTGTGGTGGGGCTTCTGCCCCCCAGGGCATGCCTGCTGAAGCCCCAAGCCGCAGCAGGCACCTCCCACAGGGCAGGAGCCTGAAGATCCCCCTATCCCTGCAGGGCCGAAAATCCAGCAGGTGCACCCTATGAGGCAGAAGCCCTGAGCTCCAGAAGGTGCCTCTCAAGGGCAGAAGCCTCTAGCCATACCACCCCACTGCAGGCAGAAGCCCCAATCTCCCTACCCCTGTTTGGTAGGCTGAGTATGGGGCGGGGGCATAGTGAGCCACACTAACTGTAAAAGAGCCACATGCAGCTCCCAAACCACAGTTTGGCCACCCCTGCTATATATCCTTGCATCAACATTGTCCTCTCTCTCAAATAGCTTTTCTCCCTCCCTGGTTCTTCCCCTGATATATTTAGACAGAACAATCATATCCTCTCTCAGCCTTCATTTTGCTACATAAAACAAGCCAAGATTTTTAAGTCTAAGATTCCTCTGAAACGGAGACCAATCCAGCATTTGATAAAGCCTTTCTAAAATAACTAGAAGCCTCCTATGATGAAAAGCTGACTACAAGTAGGGCATCACCTCATAGACCTAATTTATTGAGGTGCACTTAGCTATCACAGCAACAAAAGCTACAAGGAAAACAGTTGATAGGCAGAGTGACTGTGTCAGGCTAGTCTATTTATTGCGCCCTGACAGTATGCACATATTAAAAGACAGTCCTGGCCCTGAGAAAGTTATGAATAACCTAACTGGAAAGTCTTCCAAGGAACCAATTCACACCTAATGATACCTCACCACAGTGAAATCGACTTAACAGCTATAGTACTTCTGCTGGATTTGGAAGCATTCAAGTAAGTTAGGGTATGTCCACACTGCAAGTGCTACAGTGGCACAGCTATGGTGCAGCATTGTAGCACAGACACTTGTTACAGCAACTGAAGAGTTTTTTCAGTCTCTGTAGTAAATCCACCCCTCAAGAAGCGGTAGCTAGGTCAATGAAATAAATCTTCCATTGACCTAGTGGCATCCATACCAAAGCTTAGGGTCAGCTTAACTCTCTCAGAGGTGTCAATTTTTCACACCTATATATAACAGGTAGGTCATAGGTCAACCTAAATTTTAGGTGTAGCCCAAGTCTTATGTGTTTCAAGGGTTCTGTTTGTCTCTGAAACATCAGCTTTGTCTGCGACATATGCAGAAGACTATATAAAATGCATAATTAACAGCCTGTTCCTGGCTATTAATTTATGCCCAACCCTGACAACTACATATGCTGAGCTCCCACGGTGACAGTCCTGTACTTGACACTGAGCAGGATCGGTCCCAGTCCCAGCGCAGACGGGGCTCCCCTCCCGAGGCTGCAAGGTGCCTAGTGAAGTCCTGTCAACTGGGAACGCCACCCCGAGGAACGCGGGCACCAGACAACCCAGTCCACTTAAGAGAAACATCCCGCGGGCCCCGGGAGCCCGCTGGCTTCACCGCTATTTCCTCACGTGCCTTTTCCTCGTTGCTGCGGGAGGCGCAACAGTGGGCGGCTGCGAGGGCGACTGGCCCGACGGGGACCGCGCCACGGCCTCCCCCGCCGGCCCGTACAGGGGGCCCTGCCACGCCGGGCTTCGCTCGCGGTGTCCGGCCGCGGCCAGGCCTGTGAGCGCCCCGGCTGCACGGGGAGGGAGGGGAACAGCCCCGCGCCGACAGCCGGGCCAGGAGCCTGGCGGCCGAGCCGTGCAGCCAGGGGAGGGTCACTGCACCGCGCGCCGGGGGCCCCGCCGGACCCAGCAGCCAGGCCCGGCCCCGGGGCACGGCCCCTCACCACGCACGGGGCGGGCAGGTCGCCGAGCACACACGGGGTGGCCGGAGCCGACCCCCCCTTACCGCGGGCCCGGGCAGGCGGGCGCAGGGGCTGGGCTGCGGCGTCGCCTCCTTCCTGCGGAGCGGCTCCGCCTCCGGCCCATCTGCCGCCGCCGCTCGCGACCACCCGGCCAGCTACTGCCGCGAGCAACTCGGAAGAAGAACCGCGGCGGCTTCCCCTTCCGGTCACGTGACACAGGCGCCCGGCCATCAGGTACGCCGAGAGTGAGGCCGGCCGCGCCCGCGGCTGCGCAGAGCGACCCCTCTCAGCGAGGCAGCCGCCCAATCGCCGCCGTTCGCTGCAAGGGATGGGGGCGATGGAGCGACCCAATAGGGCCCTGGCGGGCCGGGGAGGGCGTGGGGTGACACGCGAGGGGTCACCTGCCGATGGGGTGGGGGAGGGCGCCGCTGGAGCTCACCTGGGAGGGAGGGACCTGACTCCTGCATGGGGTGGGGGGAGCTAAACGGGGGCTACAGGATCATCAGCCCGGGCCAAGCCCGGGGAGCCAGTGGGGCACCTGGCAGCAGCACTGTTGCTTTTTACAGAATTTGCATTTTAAAATTCAGTCTCTAGCCCTTTTGCTCACTGGAGGCACCTTTGGCACGGGACACTGGAGTGGCTGCCATCTGTGGAGCCTGGCTGCGGGCCGACACCATCATCACCCTCAGAAAGGAGAACTGTCCCCTTCATCTCGCTGGAGGGTTAGCTCTGAATCCTAACAGCCAGTTAAATATTATTAGCGGTGTCCTTTGTGCAGCACTATTAGTGTACAAGCTGCTTTACCTGCAAATATAAAGACAAAGTCCCTACCCCAAAGAGTTTGCCACCAAGTAGACAAAATACCAATGGGGGAGGCAACATAGGATGCAACAAAAGCATAGTTGATTTCACATTAATGTGTATGATGTTCTTTTGAATATCATCAGTTGGCTTCATGATGGCAACAGTTAAGAGATTTTATACCTTTTAGAAGATGTGTGTTTTTGAAATAATGTTAATTAATGAACTGCTGATCACTTAAAACATCCACCTAAGCTGGTATTGTAAGTGGAATTTGAGAGCATGGACAGGACTTGAATATCATTTCCTTTTCTCATACATGTAGATATTTGGTGATTTCCTCAGAAGCAAAGTGAAAGTTTGAGCACTAAATTTCAATACAGTTGTTAAATGGTGAAATGTAAAACTAAACAACACAGAGTTCTTAGAAACAGCAGTATCTGATCAAGTCTGGACCCTTTCCAAGGCTTTTCAGCCCTTGACCTTTTGGCAGAGTTCTAACTGCAGCATGTATTACCTATAAAACTAATTAGCCTGTGCTATTATAGACTGAGGTAATTTTAGGTAAATTGCATGTGAAAGACATATCGCACAACTTCTCTGTAGAGTTGATCTAAAAATTGGGTTAATATAGTCCTTATAATGCACAGAATGACATAGGTTTTTAACATGAAACTGTCTAAAAACACATGGTGGATGATGCACTTCTATCACCTTATAAGGGTCTTGATTCATTTTACAAATATTAAGCCCCACAATCCCAGTTTCAGATAAGTAAGGGAAATAAGGTTTGCATTACACATAACCAAGAAACGGAGGTATCATCGGGGTTGAATGCAGAAGTTATTTAACAGCACTTTGCAACACTACACAACAGTTTAGGATGGGAAGTGAAGAGTTCCATATCCCATTAAAACTGCAAGGGAATTACTTGAGTTGGAATTTGGTCAGTACTTCAGCTAATAACCCTTTTCTTTTTTTTGCAAAAAGTACCATAGGAACTTTAATAATGTAAGTGTTCAGGACGTTGGCTATACATCTAATCTGAAAGCATCTCCAGCACTCTCTGTACTCTAGCACTAGTAAGAATTCAGGGGACGATGTGACACCGTATCACTGACACCTGGAACATCTAGGATTTGGATTTTGACCTTTCAAAGACAGACTCAAGCTTGCATAGCTAATTAGATCTGACAGGACCACAGCTCACAGTTGTACAATGAGAGATGATGTCCAAATTCTGCTTCAGACACTTGCATGCAACTCCCAGAGCCTTTCATGAGGCAATTGCAATTTGATCTGTACTGTGAGTGAGCTTCTCTACATGGTCAATAAACCTCATTCACATTTAGCACTGCTTGTATAAATTATCATCACAGCTGTGCAAATCTCTCATTTATGAAGAGTTGAGATATGACTGAGATTCTTCCAGGTTATTGGGATTGAATAGTTTTAAATAATCCATTACTTCTGTCACTGCACAAAAGGTCCAGCTACAGAGATATATGATGAGACTATGACTAGTAAACAGCAGTAAATATTTTGTGCTGAGCTTTAAGTACCTCGAGGCTTACAATGGTTTAATTGTCAATGCATGTGGACTTTAATTTAAAAATTCACATTGTAAAACTACAACATCTTCTTTCGTATAGTGTTTTGTTAATCGACTGAAACATACTGAAGCAGTATCAAGGGATATGCTTCTAGCTGGATATATCTTGGTTTGTAACTCAAAATAATATACTGTGTACATCTTCTGTAATGTATCATTCATGAGGGGCAAGGTTAAAAGAGAATTTACAATCTGATAATTTCTCACTCTAACCACAAAATATAACTGTCTCTGGTAGGATCTATAACAGACTGGCCAAAGTGCCTTTAGAAGATTGAACAGAATTTGCATGCAGCTTCAGTAGGATATTACTCATATAATCATTATTTTTAATTCCCAGTTTTTCTAATTTCAAACTCTTAATTCTATTCCCACAGCAAAATCTAATCAACCACCTCCATAATGTGTAAATGCACAGGGTTACAGATTTTCACACAAAAATACTATGAAAGTCTCTTTCAAAGCATGCTCAATACTCTTACCTCTCCACCCAAGCTTTCGTTCCACAGGTGGACTGAAGGGTCCTTACATCTTGCAATACCAATTTTAACTCTGCCCCATATGTTCTTTAGTGACACAGTACAATCTTCATTTTATGTTGGGAGAAGATAGGAGGAGGTCTTTCATTTGTATTTTGAAATTGTGTGGAGGGGACTATTCACATGATAGAAAGAATAGTAGTAAGGGGAGAGCCTTGAACCATACTGGGAGACTAAGTGGGATGAAATAAATGTGATCTCCTGTGCAATGGGGAACAAGAACCTGAAATAAGATTGGTGAGGGCAACTTGGACTCTTCCATTGTTCGGTTCACTTCAAATGTGATAGAAATATTCTACCTCAATCCAAGACCCACACTATCAGATTTATCCCACTATTTCTTTGTGGATTATAGAGGGGAGAATGGCAATATCAGGTTTACCATGGAAACCCCGTTGCAACCTTAACTATGGAATAGCTGGTGCAATTCCATATTAGTTTAATATAAAATACAAAGAGAGTTTAGCTACCAGAGAGTAAAAAATACATAAGATCATTTTGAACACAAAAGGAAAACATCATCTAATAGTGTTTCTGCCTTTGTTCCCTTCAAAATTTCTAGAAAAATCCTCCTCCTACTGAGTTGATGAGGCAAGGATGTGGGAGGAGCCATGAGGTTCACCTTTGAGGATTTCCTACAATTTTTTTTTGCAAGGACTAAAGGGGAAGGGAACACTTGACTCTTCTATGCTGCTTCTCTAATATCCCTTTCCCCCTGGCAGTACAGCTTCTGTAGGTGCAATATTGCTACTGGCCAGACCAGACCACTGTAACCTCCCACCCCCATTCCTGGTCTCCCACACACAGAGATATCCCCTGGGAGCCCTGAAATCCTGATGAGTCCAATGCTCAAGGAGAATCCACATTAGGTTTACTGTGGGGATAGCCAATGGGGAAAAGTGGACTGTATTGGGCAATGACACAGCATGAGTTCTTTTCACTCACCAAAGTTGAGGTGAGGTTTTGGTCCAAAGGGAATGAATTCTGTTGTTTTACATGATGGTGAAGTTACTTTGGCAATCCCAATGCCAGTCTGAAATCATTATGATTTTCATTGTGTTGACATGTTGTACTTTGACCACTCTATCTATAGTATTTCAGGAATACATAGACCACCTCCTCTCCCATTTGCAATCCCATAAAATCCCTGTTTAACTACAGCAGTTTCTTGTGTGTAGGGACACTGCTTTAGTATATGAGATGCAGAGATATCATCCATATTGAAAATAGACAATACATTAACTCTTTGTATGCCAGTATTTTCAGTGTGTAATTAAAGAGACAAATTAGTTAAGGTTTTAAGGTGCTAAATTTGACCTATATAACATTAATGTCAGATGGGAAAAGTCTTCTCAATTCTAAAAATGAAATTTTGTTTGCTTGTCTTTTAAAGGTGCCACTCCACCACTTGGACATGAAAGGAAAAACACAATAGCCTCTAATTATATTGGACCTACAAAAATAGGTTGCACCCATGTTACTGGGAGCAGAATTTGGCCCAATAATTTGTGTTGTCTTTACTGGCTTAACAGTGCTCAGATCTATTCTAGTACTGTGACTTCAGTGGGTACAGAACTGGGGCATTAAACAATTACTTGACATTGTCCCTTAAGATATTTTTAAATATATGGAGAAGATTCTTAGATGGTGTAAATTAGCACAGCTCCACGGACTTCCGTGGAACTACATCAATTGATATCATTTGAAGATCTGGCACTCTATAAACTTCTTGTTGATATTTAAAGTTTGTCTGCATCAAAGCGTATACACGGAGGAGAGATAAAATATAATATAAATGAATGTTACATTTTAAAAAGTGTGCCAAAATCCTTTAATCTTATGTAGGCATGCTTTCCCATGTAGTCTCAGTTCTAATGTTAGTTCAAAAGTTCAAAAAATAACACTTCTCATGACAAAAAATAAATATTTTTTAAAATGATGGCAGAATCCTTTCCTCCTCATTATCACCTATGCATCTGAGTGAATCTCTCTTGCCCACTGTCTCTTGTTTTACACCTGTCTACTATTATGGAGTTTTTATACCTTCCTCTAAAGCAGCTGATTCTGGCTACTGTCAGAGACTGGACATAATGGACCTTGAATATGGCAAACAGACACAGAACATAATGGACCTTACTACAAGCGGGGGAATAGTCCTGCTATTGTGGGGAACTTTCCTGGCTCATACACTACCCCAGTGGATTCAGCTGGCAAAACGATCTGAGTCCTTGATCCCACACCCTTTACTCAGAGGCCTGCCTCAATTCTTCCCATTCTCCAGCGTAGCGGAGTCCCCATAACCCCAACAAGGCTGGGGCCAGGACTCCTGGGAGGCTTGACCCCCCCCAATCTAATCATGGCCACTTAGGGCAGGGGCTTGGGTGTCGCCACTCCATAAAACTAACTCTGCACTGGACACTTCCCTGACCCTCTGATCATTGCATACAGTTCAAAGCAGATACAATTTATTAAACAACAATCAATTTAAAAAATAAAGAAAAGAGGAGAAATGTGAAAGCAGTGTTTCCCAGCCAGTGTGCCACGGCACACTGGTGTGCTGTCAGGCCTGAGCAGGTGTGCCACGGAATTTCTTGAAAAACTACTTGAGTTCTGAGTTGGCTCATGAATATCCATGAGTTCATTTGGAGACTATATGGTGATGAGCCTCAAAATAATTAAATGGTATCAAGGTGTGCCATGCAGAGAAAAGTTTGGGAACCACTGTGTTAAAGGAAAACACACAAGACTACCCCCTGGCTCCACACACAGCATCTCTGGGGCGTAAGGGACGTTGTTTAGTCTGTTTCTCACACGTTGCAGGCCTCCTGCCTGGAGCTCTGGAAGTGGACACATGCCCCCAGGCTCTAGGGGACAGGTCCCTTCTCCCTAGTGTCTCTCCCTCCCCCTTCCCCTCCTCCGTGGCTGGGTCACAATCCCCTCTGAGGCCTCTTGGTTAGTGACGTCTCCCTTCAGCCAGTCCCTGTCCAGGGTCCCCCTCACTTTCCCGATGTGCTCACCTCACGAGGCTCCAGACAGCCAGCCCCAGCTCCAGCCCCACACTGCTTTAGTCCTCTGCTCTCTCAGATACTGTTCGGGCTCCTCTGTTTCTGCTGCTGCGGGTCAGCTCAGCTCAGCTCTCTGAGCTGCTTCTCTGGCCTCTGCTCCCAGCTCCAGATGGCCCCAACTCCAGCCCCAGCTCCAGCTCTGCTCAGCTCGGCTCTCTGGCGGCTCCTCTGGTTTTGCTGCTGTGGCCCTGATCAGCTCAGCTTCCTGGCCTTTTTCTCTCATCTGCCAGCTGCTGGCTGCTTTGTCCTTAACTGGACCCACTCTCTGCCCAGGAAGGCACAGGCAGCTGCAGCTCACAGAGAGGATGGGTCTCCCTCACTCTGCCCGCCCCCCCTCAATCAGCTGACCTGAGTTGGCCTCTCCCCACTGGCCTGGGAACTGTCTATTTCAGGGTCCTGCTTCCTCAAGAGATGCCAACCAAAACGACCCACTAAATTTCAGTAAGGAGCTAATAGACCCCTTACATTGAGTATGGCAATTCCTATGTTCTAAGCATTGGCCAGATGGGATAGGGTAACTAGATAGCAAGTGTGAAAAATCAGGACAGGGGTTAGGGGTAATAGGCTTCTATGCAAGACAAAGCCCCGAATATCAGGACTATCCCTATAAAATAGGGACATCTGGTCCCCTAAGATGGCGTCCAAGGCACTAACTCTGGCCTCATTTTGGGAAGCAATGTTTGTCTCCTTTGATCTCCTTTCTATTCTCTCTCACCACTAAAAGCCTTTTATAAGAATAATACAAATGCCTTTCTGTAGATCAGCTACTCTGAGGGGTTTCTTCTACAAGTGTCTGTCACTTCTGTCTCCATGCCTATTAGATTTCTCACCAGAAAATAGTGGAAATTAGTGGAAGCCCCAGCTGTCACATTTTAAAATACACTATATGTCTAAAACACCAGAAAATGTACTCTAGGGAACAATTAGAGCATTAGCAGAGAAATAGGCTACATGACCTGTCAGGTCTTTTCCATTTATAATTTATCTGATTTTATATCTCCATGGCATAATTGTATTCTACTAACCTGAGAGTGATAGTCGCCTACATCTCAAAACACAGAGGTCTCACAGTGCCACTAGATCAGCCTGACAATATAGAGTGTCCCATTTTTTGGTGCCTCATCTAAAGCCCAATGAAGTAAATAAGATTGATTTCAATAAGCCTTAGATACGGCTCTCAGTTTTTTGTTTTTTTCTCTTTTCATTTTTTAATCATTGTTAATTTTGAAGAATTTTCTCACCTTTCCTCTTTTTTGATCTGATTATTCAGTTAGGGATGGGTGAGGTATTATACTTTTATCAAGCAAATTACATGCCAAACAGGTTTTTATTCCATATATTCCATATACAATACAAGCTTCTTTATCTTTTCATATAATCACAGTGAAGGTATACAGTACAATAATTAAAGATATAAACAGTTCATCCAAGTGCATTAAGTATCTTTGAAAATTATATACAAATTTAGCTAGTTATATCTAATCAGTTTCCAGCACAATGCAGAAAATCATTGATCAGAAATTCAGTTACCCGTACGTATCTTCAAAAGGAATGTCATGGAGTATTTATTATTAAGAGTTTAATCCTTTTTGGTTGACTACAGTCTTAATGATGGGAATTTGCCGACCCGGACAACATCTCCTTCTGCCTATAAAGTACAGAGTTCGTGACTATTCTAGAAAATATTATGACCTATACAATAATGCACAGTCCAAAAAAGACTTAACAAATCATATGTAACAACTGCCTTAATTACTGGCTATTAAAGATGGTTTTGTACAGCTTGGGTGGTGGGCAAATTAGCTCATAATGGTATGAGATATAAAATACTTCATTTAGATTATCCCAATGGCATGTAGATTCTGAAAGTATCAACATAGTTTTATAAACTGTATTTATAAATACAGTGTTCCTTCTCTATAAAGCTGTGTACAGGTAGATACTTAATATAAGGAGAAAGCTTGTAATGGATTTCAGTGGCTCACATATGACCTAGAATTAGCATGATTTACAGTACTTTCAACTTAAAGGGTAGCCTTATAACAAAGATTCATGTTAAAAGAAGCGTTCTATACAACATACATCATGGATTGTTGAATTAAGTATGTACTTAGCATATAGTCAAAGGGTTGGACTTCATATCAGTTAGGAAGGAGGTAAATATTTTTAAAAGTAAAGTAGAAAGCTGTACATTTTATATAATCTGTTATAACTAGTTATTCTTTTATTTGATTTTATTCCACTTGATTAAAATATGCACTTATACAGATTTCTTCAATCCAGGGCTTAAAGATATTAATGGAGTAAGCCTCACACCATCCCTGTATTACTATCCCCATTTTACAGATAGGGTATACTGAGGCTGAGAGGTTAATTGGTTTTTCCAAGGTCACAAACCAAGTTAATGTCAGAACTGGGCATTATAAACCAGATCTCAGCTCCCAGTTCTGTGCCTTAACTTCAGGGTCATCCTTCTTCTTCTTTAGGGGTCAATCATGGGCCCTCGTGCACTTCCACAGGAGAGTAAAGGAAAGTAAAAAGCCTCCTTATGCCTTGCATGAGCTACCTGAGCTTCAATAGGCAGTAGAGAAGAGTGGCTACTGGCAGGCAGCTACTCTGTATCCCATCCAGTGTATAGGGAGTGAGCAGGGAGGACTGTGAAGTGACTCCATCCCCACCAGTACACTGGTTCATGCACCAGATTCATCACAAAGGGGGAAGTAATTTGTGCTAGCCACAGACTGACCAAGTCTCCCGTCACATCAAGGAAACCTCCATTTATAACCAAAAAGCTCCCGACTCACAATTTAATAATGTTATCTCCTGCAATGCAGGAGAGGGAGCTTGGGGCAGTAGATCTGGCAGTGCCAGGTCTGGGATGGAGTGGGGTGTGGCATTGGGGACGAGAACCCTGTCCACTCACTGGGGCAAGACAGCTTTTTCTGCTGCTGGAATGGAAGGCCATGAGTGCTGCCATCTTGGGTCACACAGCTCAGCATTGAGCAGGTCCATTGGCTCACAATACACGAAACTAGAAGGATGCTGGATTGCTATTGGGTATGGCCAGATGGAGGGAGCCTCCGTGCAAGTGTGAAGGAGACTTAGGCTGGGCATAGACACCCTGAGAGGGGTGGCCGAGGAGAGCAGGCATGCTGGGGGGAAGGGGTAGAAGTGCCTGATTCCTTCCCCAGCAGGGGACTCAGTGCTAGGCAGTGACGGAGAAGGGGCTTGGATTGGGTCTGGGAGGAAGTAGCTGAAAGGAGAGTGAAACTAGGTTGACTCAGGCTCTGGAGGCCCTGGAGGTTATGGGTGGCAGGCTGAACTGGGTGTGGAGGGACACTGATGGGCTGGGATCTCAGTTCATAGGAATGCTGAGATTTGGTCATTTTGGGATTAATCTCATGACAGGAATATTGGTACAGAGGAGTACAGCTTGTTCAGGAAGGAATGGTAGGGTAAAAACAAAGGAGGTGTTGCATTACACGTCAAAAATATATACACTTCTTCTGAGGTACAGAAGGAAGTAAGAGGCAGATCAGTTAAAAATATCTGGGTAAAGATAAAAAGGGAAAAAATAAGGGTGACCTCATGCTAGGGGTCTATCAGAGGCCACCAAATCAGAAAGTGAAAGTGGACGAGACATTTCTAGAACAAATAACAGAAATATCCAAAACAAGACTGGAAGTAATGTGGGGCTTGAACTACACAGACATCTGTTGAAAAAGTAATACAGCTAAACACACAATTTTCAATAAGTTCTTGGATATGTATCGGGGACAACTTTTTGGTTCAGAAAGTGGAGGGAGCCAGGAGGACAACCATTTTAGACTTGATTCTGACCAACAGGGAGGATTTGGTTGCAAATCTGAAGGTGGAAACCAATTTGGGTTAAAGTGATCATGAAATGATAGATTGCAGGATTCTGAGAAAAGGAAGGAGTGAGAGCAGCAGAATAAGGACAATGTTAACCAACTTTGTTCCCAAAAACAGGCCAGCATCAAAATTGATTCACAAACAATGAAGTGAACAAAAAGAAAATATTTGTGTTTACTTGTGCTCCAAAAGAAACAAACCCCCAAAAGTTTGCTAAATAGAAAAAGGCCACATTAGTCAGGAAATAAATATTAACTTTAAGTTTCTAAGAAGGTACCACAAGAAATGAAAGTTAAAAATGAACAACTATTTGACACTCTATTAAAAATTAATTATAGACAAACATGTATTTCCCCACACTGGCAACAGTGAAGCCAGAATTTTACCCAGTGGCAAAACACCGATTGACTTCAATAGGACGTTGATGTCAATGCCTTTTTTGCCTCTGTCTTCACAGACAAGGTCAGCTCCCAGACTACTGCACTGGGCGGTACAGAATGGGAAGGAGGTGAACATCCCGCAGTGCTGAAGGAACAGGTCCAAGACTATTTAGAAAGATTGGACATACACAAGTCCATGGGGCCAGATGCAATGCACCCAAGGGTGCTGAGGGAGTTAGCTGATGTGATTTCAGAGCCACTGGCTATTATCTTTGAAAGCTCGTGGCAACTGGGGGAGGTCCATGATGACTGGAAAAAGGCAAATATAGTGCCCATCTTCAAGAAAGGGAAGAAAGAGGATCCAGGAAACTACAGGCCGGTCAGCCTCATCTCAATCCCTGGAAAAATCATGGAGCAGGTCCTCTAGGAATCCATTTTAAGGCACTTAAAAGAGAGGAAGGTGATCAGGAGCAGTCAACATGGATTCATCAAGGGCAAGTCATGACTGACCAACCTGATTGCTTTTTATGAAAAGGTGACAGGTTCTGTGGATGAGGGGAAAGTGGTGGACGTTATATATCTTGACTTTAGCAGAGCTTTTGATACGGTCTCCCACACTATTCTTATCAGCAAGTTAAAAAAGTATGGGTTGGATGAATGGACTATAAAATGGATAGAGAACTGGCTAGAGCATAGGGCTCAATGAGTAGTGATCAATGGCTCCATGTCTAGCTGGCAGCCGGTCACAAGTGGAGTGCCCCAGGGGTCGGTTTTGTTCAACATCTTCATTAATGATCTGGAAGAGGGGGTAGATTGTACCCTCAGCAAGTTTGCAGATGACACTAAGCTAGGGGGAGTGGTAGATACCCAGGAAGGGAGGGATAGTATACAGAGTGACCTAGACAAATTGGAGGATTGGGCCAAAAGAAATCTGATGAGGTTCAACGAGGACAAGTACAGAGTCCTGCACTTAGGACGGAAGAATCCCATGAACAGCTACAGACTGGGGACCGATGAGCTAGACAGTAGTTCTGCAGAAAAAGATCTGGGTGTTACAATGGGTAAGAAGCTGGATATGAGTCAGCACTGTGCCATGGTTGCCAAGAAGGCTAATGGCATATTGGGCTGCATTAGTAAGAGCATTGCCAGCAGATCGCAGGAAGTGATTATTCCCCTCTATTCGGCATTGGTGAGGCTGCATTTGGAGTATTGTGTCCAGTTTTGGGCCCCTCACTACAAAAAGGATGTGGGCAAGTTGGAGAGAGTCCAGCGGAGGGCAACAAAAATGATTAGGGGGCTGGAGCACAAGATTTATGAGGAGAGGCTGAAAGAACTAGGCCTGTTTAGTCTGCGGAAGAGAAGAATGAGGGGGGATTTGATAGCAGCCTTTAACTACCTTAAAGAGGGTTCCAGGGAGGATGGAGCTAGGCTGTTTTCAGTGGTGGTAGATGACAGAACAAGGAGCAATGATCTCAAGTTGCAGTGGGGGAGGTCTAGGTTGGACATTAGGAAAAAGTTTTTCAGTAGGAGGGTGGTAAAGCATTGGAATGGGTTACCTAGGGAGGTGGTGGCATCTCCATCTTTAGATGTTTTTAAGCTACAGCTTGACAAAACCCTCGCCAGGATTTAGCTGAGGACAGTTCTGCTTTGAGCAGGGGGTTGGACTAGATGACCTCCTGAAGTCCCTTCCAACTCTAATATTCTATGATTCTAGGACAGGATTTCAGCCTCTGTATTTATCTTGATATGATATTCTTAAAAGAATCCAATATTTTAACTCATTTGGAAACTGAATTTTGCATTGCTCAGCTGCACAACTTCCCCTCTCCCCTTCTTTGAAGACACAAATTAGCTGGCAATACTGGTTTTAAAATATTTTTTGTCATTAATGTGTACGAATTTGGGACCCTGCAAACACTTGTGCATGTGCTGAACTTTGTTCACACGAGTAGTCCCACGGAACTCAGTTATTACTATTCTTGTATTGAAAGTTAAAGAGGCGTGTGTTTGCAGGATTGGGCTCTTACTGAAAGAAACAGTTAACTGTTTATATAAAAATGAGGTTTCTGGTTTTATCTGATATATAAATTAAAAAGCAGATATTGCATATCACTTATCTTTTATATCAGATGATTTGTCAGAATCTGGCACTGAAGGTCAACTAGTCATCTTATTGTTCTAAAATCCATCTTTATGGCATAGGACACAGGGACAGACACAAAAGGTTGGAAGCATAGAAGCACATCCTCATAAGTACTAAACAGTCCCTATTGTTGGATGACCAGATTGAATCATCATTTATGTAGGTTATATCAAAGTTCACAAACTTCAAGTCCTTTTTAAGGTACATGAAACTCAGTTTGTTTAATGTTCGAACAAAGGTATATTTAGATGCACAGCTATATGCTTCCCAATGGTAGACCTTCTCAAAGTGCATATCAAAATATGGATTATCCTAAAAAAAATGGAGAGAATGAAATCATTACTAGCTTTACAGGCACTAGAACAGCAACATTTATTGTTTTATGCTTAACCATCTTGTAATCTTTGTCTCACTATAATGGTTTAATAAAATACTAGCACTGGACTTCAGAAATATTTCCACAATCTGTAGACATTCTTACTGGGGTGGCCTTTTTACACTTTTACCAAGAATGGCCCCAAAACAGTAGTCTTTAATCAGATAAAACTATCAATGATGTCAGCAGGGGTTCAGGATTTGACCAAATAAGCACATTAAAATTTATTACAAGTATAAGGCATGATTTTAAAATGCATAGTACTGTAGTATTGTCCAAAATATACTACACTTACCTCCTATTATAAATAAATTCCCTAACATATTAGAAGTATTGATTGACCTCTTTGCTTGTATTGAAGATCTCTATGCTTACTGGCTCCTCTGCTTGATTAATGCTAACAATGGCTTTACAATTAAACTTTGTGAATTTCATTAGCTGTAATTTATTATGAACATTTATACTGATGTTAATGACTTTCTGATTAAATATTTTTTCATCAGAAATAAGACAGGCTTCCTGTGGAACAAATCTGTGGGAGGAGGCTCTGAAGTGGAAATTTCTGTGAGGATTCCTTCAGGGGATAGCTCCCCCACATCATTGCATTATGAGAGTGGAGTTCATTGTAGCCATGCTATGAGCAAATCCTCCTGGCTACCATGGCCCTGGGAACGCTGGGATGTGGAGAGCTCCCAAGAAAAGATAATTCAGCCCTTAACTGCTCTGGCCCTCAGGCAGGGCAGGGTGAGTGCACAGTCGATGGCCTTCGGCCCTTAGGCTGGGCAGGGCAAGTAAACAATCTTGAGTCCCTGGTCCTCAGGGTCAAGTACCCAGTCTATACACCTGGGCCCTTAGGCAGGGGCAAAGCCAAATGGCATTCTATAGCCCAGGCCCTTAGGCAGAGTCAGGCAAGAGAGCAGTCTATCGTCCAGGCCCTCCAGCATGGTCGGGTATGGGAGCAGTCTATTGCCCAGGCCCTCAGGCAGGGTTGGACCAGAGATCAGTCTATAGCCTAAGCCTTGGGCAGAGTCAGCTCATGTACACAATAAGCAAGCACAGACCTTGCGGCCTATCGTGGGGTGCTGCCACTCCAGAAATGGGTTGACAGGAGGTGGGGGATGCAGGCCCACCCAACTCCACTGCATCCCCAGCCCAGGACCCTAACCGTGAGGGAGTGCTCCACCACTGGGTCAGTGGGGAATCTGGCCATAACATGCTGACCAGGGCACAGGCCCCAACAGAGCTGAATTGCAGGCCCCTCTGGGCATGTCAGCAAAGGCATCAGCCTGGAATGAGCCAGATGCATCTGTCTCCCTCGCTGTCTCAGCACCAACTTATCTGGAGACCCTGCCTTTTATACTTCCTGTCCCACCCAACTACTTCTGGTAGGAGGAGAGAGGTTGGTCTAGATCTGCCCTCTTGAGTAGGGAGGTTGACACCTCTCCCTCTGGATTGGAGGGAGACCACACCTCCTCACTACAATAGTCCACTAAGACCAGGTAATGATGTTTTTGCGTAAATTTGCATAAAATTGCATAAATCTGAAGCTAGTCTCTTCCAAGGTCTTCCTGGTAGGGGTGCTTGTACACTGTATGGTTCAACATTGTCTCTTGAGTTGATTTGTACTGGATCTCCTTTCAAAAGTCCACTATCATCAAATCTGTCATCAAGTTCTAGGCCCATCATGGCTGCCACACTGCAGCTGAGAAGGTTGTTGGTCTTTGATCCCTGCAATCTTAATGCATAGCTTTTATCTTTGTAAGTTGTTTCTGTGATGAAGTGGCCCATGCTGTTCAGAATACATCCAAGGCTATTCTGAGCTGTATCTGGTGACTTAAGCTCTGGGAGGGTTGAGGTGATAAACTTTAGAAGCTATAAACAATAAAGAATTCTCTCAGAAAAGAGTAAGTTTTTGTAGTCCTCCCTCTCCATATCTCACAAGCTGTGCACTTTGTGAACAAGATTTGGCCCCAAATATTTGAAGAGTGCAGTTCATGGGACTGCAGTTGCTAGTTCTAAGTCTTTGGCTCCACCTTTTTTCATTATATGTGTAGAGTGTTTTTATGGGAAAGTTCCAGTATAATAAAACAGTGAGTATATGGTCACTACATCTATTTAAAAAGAGTACATCACTAAAAAGTAAAATGTCTTAGGTCCTGCGTAGATGCACATGGGTTGAACCTTTTTAACTGATGTAGTTAAACCAATGCAAGTTTGCATATAAACACTATTGTGGTTTAAGGGTAATTTATTTTGTTTTTGTTTTTTATTTTTAAAAAGCAAAAATAAATAATCAATAGAATTGTTAGCTAAAGCTCCATATTCCCGCTCCGTATCTGTAAGAGCATGTTCCCTTCTGTGCACACAGGCTCCCCGAGAGGAATTCCGGGCCACAGACAGAACAGTCCCACCCTGCCCCTTCCACCACAGGGCCCGTCTCCTCTCCCCACATCCCGCTCGCTACCATGTCCCTCCCCCC
>ML675624.1:43374936-43475614 GCA_007922155.1 Mesoclemmys tuberculata
AGTGACAATGGAGGGGCTGAACGGGGAGGGAGGACATGGCTGGGGGGAGGCCAAGTTGTGGGGGGGGAGAGTGGAAGAGAGGGCATGGGGGCAAACGAGGTGAGCTGGTGTAGATGGCCTGTGACAGTGAGCACAGCAGCCAGGGCAGGGCTTGGGGTGGACTGTGGGCAGGGGTCATGGGTAGAAGAGACAGGAAAAGGAGCTAGCCTCCCAGAGCAGAAGCTTTCACTCTGCCACGTATGACCCAGGCCCATTTTAAAACTGTCAGGCTCCTGGGCAATTGCCCCCTTTGCCCCCTCTCCCCTGTTGGTGGGCCTGCGTGCACATACATTTGTGCCACTTACTCCTCTACTCTGCAAAACTTGGGAATGTTCAGGAACTAGGCATGGTCTGGGGACCCCCTGGCAGCACAGAACTAAGCAGATGCTCTTCCCTCCTGCAGATCTGATGAGAGTCATGTGGACTTCAGAATTTGTGAGCTAAGGGAGCAGAATCTTAGGCTGCTTCTGCAGAATGTGGGGATAAAATGTGCTGCTATCAGTAAAAGAATTTATATAAAGTTTTGCAAGTTGAAACAGAACTCTGGAAGTTTCCTCTTCTTTACTCAGGTTATTCCAAGTTCAAACTGCAGAGTAATATCGTGTCCTCAGTTACATGTAAGCAATTCATCTGAAGTCATGAGTTAAATTTTCCTCTTAGTTACACCAATGTTAATCTACTGAATTACTCCAGATTTACACTGGTGTAGTTGAGGTCAAAAAGTGACTTGGATAATCTCTATTATTGGACTAGCATACAAGTCAGAAATAAGCCATTTTGACTCTCAGATCTCAAGGTGAGTTTACAGAACTGACAAAAAGGAAAAAAAATAACATAAGCAAAGCAAATGTGATGTGGAATCTCTGACAAATGATAAATGTGTATCCCCATTATGCCTTTTTTTTTAAAAACACAATCACTTTTCCTAGTAGCACTGCATCTCATCAGTGGTGTCACAAACAACAACATAACAAATGCATTGTGTTAATATAAACTTACAATAAAATACAGCACTTACAGTGTCTGCTTCTTTTCCATCAATCATCTCCAGGTCTTTCAAAAGCCACTTTTCAGCTATTTCATATTTCTCATCCAGACCTATTCTAAAGTGTTTCACCATAGAAATTTCTACTTCTTCATCTTTAGTCACTGAAAGTCAAAAAAACTAGTTTACAAAGACAGACAATTGCTTTCCAAAATATCTGAAAATGAAATACTTCATCAAGCTGCATTTTAAACAATAACTTTTTAAATGATTTAATTTTAAACAACAGCTAGAGCTATATGAAACTGGATGGGTGTTTTGCACAGTGAGAAGGATTTAGCTCAATGTTCACAGCCTATAAAGTCTATTTGCTTTTAATAGATTTATTTTCCACCCTAACACAGCCTCTAAAGGGGAATCCTGTTTATGGGAAAGCTTTGTTGTTAAGTGTACCAAAGAATACACATTAAGGCCTTGATCCTGCCATTTGATCTCTGCAAGTAGACCCCCATTTGTTCGGAATCCTAGTTACTTCAGTTGCGTGCTATGCGCATGCCAGATTAGGAGCAAAAACAGTACCAAGCCTTTTCATTTACATTTATGTTTGTATCCTTCCCAGGAACGGAAGATCTCTGTGTTTTCCTATAAAATATGAATATACTACATAACAAAAATAATATGTATTATTTAAGAAATACTTCTTGAAGTTCCAACTTGTCTGTGGGTATCTCTAGGCTTCTTTCATGGAGGCTACCATTTTCCTGCTAATAGGGAGTATGTGAAAGAAGGATTGAAATAAACTCTTCATAATCCTCATCAATATTAATTTATTAGTGGGAAAAGCACTGGAATTTGAAAATCTATATCAGGTTTCTTTCTTTTTTTTTTTAATTGTCAGATGGTGTCTATGACTTCACACAGAGATCTGTAACTCCTGCACCTTCCTGAGAAGTGGTGTACATGTCCAAACTCTGATCTAACCTCTAAAAACAAAATTATTTGTACTGTTTTAATACACTTTAAATACAACCAAATGTTTCCTAATTCTTTAGAGGTGGCAAGTGTATGTTTCTAGCAGCACAATTAGTGTAAGATCTAAATATTCTAACTAAAATCTTATCCTTGCAATGTAATCTCAATTTATTGTTACTAGTTTTAACCTGTACCATGCCTGTCAATAGCTTGTAAGAAAGAGCAATAGGAATTGGAGTATGCTCACCAACTTGCAAGATCAGATTTACTCTGTGCCCATCACTTACCCAACTGTGCTAGAGTGGGTTGTTACACACACACACACGTTATTAGTTTTCAACATATATTTTCCGTTATGTCTACAGAGATCCTCCATTAGGTGAATTAATTTAGATGATTTCTTCACTGGTTTGATCTTTGTATTCTCTGTGGAAACAGCACTCAAATATTTCTTACTTTTGCTCTCTTTTCCTTTTGGATGTTCCATGACAGCAACAGAACTGTAGTCTGAGTTTTTTTAAAAATATATTTTGATTGATATTTGTCATAGTTTGTAAAACTATCAACTTTCATAAAAATTCCTGAAGCCTATATGTAGCCATGGTTTGAACTTCAAGAATAAAAAGGGAGTCAAAAGAAATGTTCACTTCTACCTACTAATCATAATATTTATAAATTCCCTAATTCTGAATAACTTTCAGTGGTATAAAACCCATATATTTAAAAATCCATGCGATTTTATTTTACTAGGTGATATTTGTCAATGCCTAATTAATAAAGTTACATAACAGACACACATTTGAAATTATTTTTTGTAAATATTCAAGTAATAAGGTTGTGCCACCTTGAACAACCTTACTTTTTTTATAGATTCTTGTTATTCACTCCCTGCAATACATCTTTGTTTAAGCCAAGGGATTGTAAATTTTTATTATCATACCTAACCACAATGAAGGGGAGGGAGAGTGCAAACTCTAAAGAAAAAGAACAAGAGAACAAATGTTTACTGACAAATCAGGTAATGATGGTTATTATAAAAATACTATTATTATTATAAAATTGCATCAGTCTTTTAAAGGCAAATTAGCTACACAAAATATACTTGCAAGTTATGAATAGTTTTCTAACATTTTTATTGACTATCTTATATTTCTTCGTGTATTATAAACAGCTAATTATCTCTTGACTTTCAGAACTGGTCTGGAGTAGAAGAAAACGCATACAACCCTATATTCAAATCCCTAAACATGTTGCCTACAATTTTCCAAAGCTGCTGTTATTCTCAGCAATGCAGTAAGTTTCATGCTGTAGACAAGGCAATGCCCCGAACTATATGCAAATGAGAAACACACGAAGACGCTTGAGACAAGACTAATGGTTTCAGGCTCCTCTGGCTTTATGCATGTCCACATCTGAAGACTGCAAAGGAACTGCTTGATTGAGACTGACAGCAGAGACAGCAATCTGACAAGAGGCTCGCCTGTCCCAAAAGATTCCAACCCATTAACTACAGCTGGAGGAAGTGTTGCTGTTTAGTTGTTCGCCACGTCTCTCAAATACATTCTCGCATTATATATGCTCCCCCACTTTTTATTCAGGCAATAGTCCCACTGAAGTCAATGGGAGTTATGCCTGCATTTGAGAGCGTGGGGTCAAGCCCTACATATATGTATTATTACCCAATATCATAGGACCAAATTCTTCACTGATTTACCTTCTCTTGTTCAAACCTTTGATTTCAGTGGAGTTGCCCTACTATAACTCAGGGCAAATTGTACTGTCTCCCTCGTCTCCCTGCTGTGTAAACAGTTTGTATCCAATCTCAGCGCTGCATTTGGAAAACGCATGTGGGCAAGGGGCTATCCAGTTATTGTTTTGCACTGGCACTCGCTTTATTACCCTACTTACTAAATACATGACAGTGTGGTGGTCAGTAGGCTGGTCCTAGACCTCTTCATGTGGAAATCTCAACTCCTTCACACTATTGCGGTTAGAAGCCGTTGCACAGAACTGTGAACTAATCAAAGTGACGCTTTACACCTTCCGTGTCACCATGCAGCAAAAGCATCGCCCAGACCCTGTCTGCGGGAAAGCCTTCACACAGGGCCGGAGGCATGACCCTCAAATGTAAGCTACATTCGTGGGAACGCAGATCCAGACGGAGTGATGCCTCATCTCCTGTCTGGCGGCCAGCGGCGCAGAGGTCGCTGTCATCTTGGGCACACTTTACCAAGAGGAGATCCATGAAGTCTCAGGCATGAGGCTTCTGGGCCCTATTCTTACTTGTATCCACCCGTCAGTGAATATCAAAGCTATCTTTTTGTTCCATCTCCGCTCCCGAGACGGGCAGCCCCGGCTAAGCGCGCAGCTTCTCTTGCAATTACACGAGGCCAAAAGGCTAGGCGGAAAGCAGGGTCATCCGCTTAAAACCTTTCCGAGAGGAGCTCGCTTGCAGCTCTTCTCAGAGTCTGGGGCACCGGCGTCTCCCCGCTCCCACGGCCTCTGCTCCAGCAACGGCAGGAAAGAGCGTGATGGAGCCCTCTGGATACAACTTGACCCAAGAGCGCCATGCACGTGCCACCCACCGCCAGGCTGGAGGGTGCACGGGGAGATGCCTGGCGCCGTGGAAAACCAGCTGCCCTGCATTGAAGCGACTGGGAGCCGAGGCGGGGGCTGAAACGCGGCTGTGAACCAGCGCGAGGCAGCGCCCGCGCTCCGCGCTCGCAGGAGCCAGCGCCCTTCGCAGGCTCGCCGGGAGCTCGCAGCCCCGGGCGCGCGTGGGAGAGGGCAGGCTCGCCGCTGGCGCGCAGAGCGCGGGACTCCTTCCCGGAGACGGAGACACCTGCCCCCGCCGGCCCCGCGTTACCTGCGGCGCAGAGGTAGAACCTGTCCTGGGCCGAGCACTCCATGGCTATGAACTCAGCCAGGCTCTGCCCCAGGGGCTGGAACAGCTTCTTCTCCAGGTCCTCCTTCACCAGCGAGGACATGGCCTTCGCCTCAGGCCAGGCTGCGGAGGGGTCTCCGCTGGCTCCCTCGCTGCCCCGCGGCGCGGCTCCTGAGCAGGTCCCCGGGCGGGGGCTCGGCAGCCCCCGGATCAGGCCGCAGGCAAAACTTCCACTTCCCCGCCCCTGACACTCCCTGCCGCCCCTCTGCAGCGCCCGCCACTGGCTCCCCGCGGCTCGCCCGGAGCTGGGCGGTGGGGCGGCGTCCTCGCCCGCCGGGGTGTTACAGACGTTCCTCCATAGCGCCCTGGTTACCCGGTACAGGCGTGTTTAATGTCAGCCCTTTCATAGCGCCCCGCTACCTCGGTTTGATTCCATTACACCCCTCCGCTAACAGCGGGATGGAGGGATCGATTGGGATCATCTTCCATTAAGAATATTACCACTGGCAAGAGGAGAGGCAGAAGCAGGGCTATCTACCCACCCTCTCTCTCCCCCTCCCCTCCTCCCGTAGCTATGCCGCTGAACACTTAACTTTCCCCACAGGTCTGCGTGAATTGCTTCAGAGGAAAGTGCCTGCCAGTTCTTGGCTCCACTCCGAAAAGTGACTTTCGCATTAGCCCTGGTCTCCAGACCGTGCTCTCGGCTAAACCAGGGAAAATCCAGCAGGCTCTGGCCCAGGGTTTGGAAATCTGATCTTGCAAACTTAATCCTTCCTTTACCACATGAGGTGTTTGCAGCGATCGGTGCTGTGGTTTGGGAGACACCTTTTCAAATTCTCACACCCATCACCTCCTAGGATGTACTTTCCTGTGTCTTCAAAATTAGACCAGGTCGCAAATTAATGGTGTGTCAAATCTGTTATTATCAGCCTCTGTTCACAAGGGTTAGAAACTTTTTTGTACACTAGTTTCTGAACCTGAGTGGGGCTTTTTCAATTCTAAAAGTGTCAGGGATTTTTAATAGAAATGGTTTTGCTCAAATGTGATGCTTTTCTGCAATGAAAAAGAATGTACTTTTAATGAACTAAGGGATCTACTGACCCTTTAGCAATATGCATGTGTGAAACCCCCTCATAATGGTACTTGTCCAGCCTTTGCTTTTGCACAGTATGGTAAGAGGCATGGAGAAGCTTGTAGCTGAGAAGATATTGCAAAGTCTTTATTATTTGGAAGCAGGAAGTTTTAACTGAGATTTACAAAGCTCTGAAAGCATGTTGAAAACCGATCAGGGTGCTCTGTCTGTCCTATCCTGTTGTCCTTGAGAATAATGGGAACCACATTTGTGTTGTTTTTTGTTACGACGTTTTTTCAGCCTAGGGGGGGAAGATGGTTAGCTCTTTTTCCCTGTGTGCACTGATGCTTTAATTTTAGTGTTAAAAATGAGGTTGATTGCACCAGCTTCTCTCGTTGCAGGGTTTATTGTGTTTCTAATGTCTCTAACTGTTGCAAGGAAAAATGAGATCAGTCTGATCTCACTTAAATCTGTAGTAACTCCTCTGATTTTTGCCGCTGGCCTAAGGACTGCTGCAATGAGGATCTTGCAGACGAGTTATGAATCTGAAGAATATTTTTTCAAAAATAGTTTTGTTTTTATTACTAATATTCTATAGCTTTACAGATATACTTGGTGGTTCACAGATATGAAATAAGATGCAGCCACTAACTTACAGGATTTAACATTCTCAGAGCCTAATTCTGTTCTTGCTTCCTCTGGTGTAAAGTGGGGTAACTCCAATGAAGTTATCCTACTGTAAAACGTGTGGTTGTTGGTGTGCACACACGTGCACACGCTCTAACAATAAACCAGCTAAGTATGGGGTAGGGAGAAAAGATACAGCAAACAACCAGGACATTCAAATTGTTTAGGTTTGATCTGCATTTTGGTGGTTCCACATTTCTGAAAAAATATTTGTGAGTCGTAAGTCTACAGATATATTTCTGCTATGTCAGAAATAAGGCCCAGTAGCTGCACCTGCTCAGTATCCAGGAGCGCTAACAAGTTGGGCGGCATAAGCTAGGCCTTCTAAGCGAGGCTGTCTGAAGGAAGCTAGCAGCTGGTTCTTAAACTCTGCAGTGGCAGTTGTTTGCTGGCTGTTCAATACATATGCTCTGGAGTCTCTGTTTCCTGGTGCTTGCCTTGCTTCTGCCCTGTACCTACCCCTGACCTCCACCTGACTTTGTTTCAGTCCTGTTCCAGCCTCAGAACTAGCTCTGCTCCTGCCTTTCCTGACTCCAGATAATCTGGTTCTGACCTTTGGTTCGGATTTCTGGCTCTGACTCTACCTTGGTTCTGGCATTTGGACTCTGACTCCTGCTCTGACCACTTGGCCTGATCATCCGTGACCTGGTTTCCTGGTATACTACTGACTTGAAACATTGAACTGGATTAATTTGGAACAAAAC
Organism: Mesoclemmys tuberculata; assembly: GCA_007922155.1. Taxonomy (NCBI): domain Eukaryota; kingdom Metazoa; phylum Chordata; order Testudines; family Chelidae; genus Mesoclemmys; species Mesoclemmys tuberculata. The sequence goes on from ML675624.1 coordinate 43,382,280, forward strand.
AATTCTTAAAACCAGATTCTTGGTTACAGCTGAGGAAAGCACAACATAGCTTGGGAGAAGTGCAAAGGCGGTGGCTTCTGTACCACCCTGATCCTGGGGTTCTGTAGACTAGGCCCGTCCCCTGACATAGCTTAGACTGATACAGGATAAGCAAGGCATAAGGATGCTCAGTTCCCTGGCCACCCTCTGCTCGATGCTGGGATGGGGCTGGTGTAGGAGCCATGAATACTGGATCTTGATCATCTGAGGATGCCCTTTCACTGGAGTAATCCTCCAATGGGGTTGGTATGCCAGTTCTATGCCCAGACTCTGCCATTGGTGCTATGCACAGAATTAGGGTTTAGACTGTAAACTCCTCTGAGTAAGGGTTATGTCTTTCTATGTATTTACACAGACCCCAAGTGGCTCCTGTCATAATGTGGGCACTATGAGATGATGATAATAATCAATATAATAATAAGAAGAATTTACCATTAAAAATCCCTTAGCTATACTACTTTCAGAAACAATAGCACTGGCTTGACCCCAGTGTAACTCCACTGACTTCAAGGGAGTTACTTCTGATTCTGACCAATGTTAGAAGGCACCTGTCTCCCCATTTCATTGGGAGTCTTTTGTAAATAAAAACTGCAGTAGGTACTGATGCTACATGGTAATTAATAAACACATTGGTTTTGTTTCAAATTAGTAAAAGGTGTTGGCTCTAAAAAAATACCCTCAGTTTTTTAGTTTAGATCTTGTCAAGAGTTTAAAAAATTTTTGTTGGTACTATGCAAATAACGAAGCTGTTTATAGATTTTTTTTTAAATGCTCTGAGATGACAATTTGCGTGACTTTATTCTCAGCCAGGCAGAATTTCAAATATCCGAGATATTGATTAAGCCATCAGATCTGGGATTTGCAAATGCATAATAAACATGCGATATTACATGCTGAGATTTTATGGAGTGAACTTATTAAAAGTTACAAATGCAGCTGCTGACTGTTCAGTACATGGTCTTGTACACTAACAAAATTCTCTGAATCCTAACAGATTTGCATGGTGAAACTTTACCATTATCCATTCTTTCTGCATACACAGAGCTCCCCTGCTATATAGGACAAACGGAATATCAGTTAAAATCCTCAGTGCAGATTCAGCAAGAGGCCCTAGATAGGCTGTTTACATGCTCACTGGGTGGACCATGGCAATACTTTCTTTCCCCTAACTTCCATGAAGATTTAAAAAACGATTGACTCTGCAGATGTACCTATTATCCCTTTTCTGACTGTTCCTATGTTTTGGATTGGAATCCTTTTTTAAGCCTGAAAATTTAAAGGAGTTGTAGAGTGCAGCCATGATGTGAAAAAACAGCTTGCAATCTTCCCACTCTTTCTGCCCAGCCTTTGTATCCATCTAACTGTCAAGGAAGTGTTGAAGCTTCTGCTGCCTCAGACATCATCATCTGTATTTATAATGTCATGATGAGAGGTTTCAGTGGTTCCTAGTCAGTGCCAGAGTCTTCATTAGGAAACTATTATTTGTCTGACTCAGCTACACTACATGGAGCACACAGCCCATCCAAAGCACTGGGAATATTTTTGTGACACGTTTTTAGGCCATGGGTTTACAGATACAAAATACCTTTTAAAAAGCACGTATGGCTCTTTCAAAATTCTTCAAATATATATAAAAACTTAATTTTTTTAATATGCCCAGATTCAATACCAAGGCATTCGAGATGCTGAACAGTTAAAATAAAATTCCATAAAAACAAAATAATTAAATATTAAAAAGAAAGCTGCAGAGCTCTATTATTAGAGCTGTGCTAAACTCACAAGCCTTTGGAAGAAGGTACAGCAAACTTCCTTTTAGTTTCAGATTGCCTGGATTTGTGCCCTCTACATTTCACTTTCAGATAGAATAAAACCTTTGTGGCTATGGCTGACTTGTTTCTTTAAGTTTCACTTGAGTAAAATTCAGCCAAAACTAGGAAAAAATTGTTGGTTTTGGGTCAAAGCCATGCATTTCTTACTGGCCTTTTTGGGGAGCAACAGAACTAAGCATATAATAGGTAATTTCCAGCAGTATCCTTCCTCCCCATGCATCTCAGGGAAGGATTTGTGGCTTTGACTCAAAGTAGGCAAAGCTTTAAAAAAAAATCATGTCTCTGTGCCTTGGTTTCTTCAGTTGTAAAATGCAGGCAATAATACTTACTTCACGGTTGTGTAGTGAGATTTAATGCATCAGTATTTTGATGCCCATTGTGTTCTTTGAGCGGAAAGCATTATTTTGGTACTTAAATATCATGGCAACAGACTTATTAGAAAAGCCTTGTTAGATAAGGCCCTGATCCTGCACCTCACTGTGTGGGCAGACCACTGCCCATCTGCTTGTGCAATTCAGTGCAGAATGCAGGCCTAAAACTTGCAAATGTCAGTGCACTTGGGCCTAATTTCAGGCTTGTTACAATACATCCATCAGTTCCTATGTCATACTTATTAAAACCTGTCAAGCGCATCACTACACTGAAATAATTTGCTGTATTTAGAAATCCTTTTGGGGAAGGCGAGCCCTTTCAAAAGGGTGAAACTGCTGAACACTGTTGCATAAAATATTTCTGTTCAAGGGGGAGAAACATTAAAAATATTTTAATAAAACTTCTTCTACATATTTACCTCTGTACAGTGGTGAAAAGCACCAGGCCATCTCTTTCCAATTTCACAAGACCTCATTTTGTTATTCTATTGAGTAGTTTCTTTGCAGTTCCTCTTACATCAAAAAGCCACACAGGGATTAAATTACTTCTGGAACATGCTTTTATGAATTCTTAAATGCTGCATTAAATACACCACCTTGACAATATTAACAGGCTTGCTGAATGAGTTTTGATATGCAATGTTTTATTAAGAGGCAGCCAGGTATTCTCATCCACTGAATTTTGCTCTCTTGTACTGTACCCCATTGTTCTAGGATAGTTTTGATGAGGTAGATCTCAAAGCCAGCCTCAGCATATGGAGCTATGCCTACAAAACAGCTTTTAGGCCTCCCCCTTCTACTCAAGAGACTTCCGGTCCATCATAATTAGGGACCTATGAAAATTCAGGGTCCATTCTAGACAATTTCACCACCATAGGATTTGAAAATTGGTCAGTTTCTTAATTTCAGATTTTTTCATGTTGTTGTAACTGTGGGTGTCCCAACTCAAAATGGGTTTGTGTGGGGGCCACAAACATGTTATAGGAGGTGGCAAGCTTGCCACCCTCACTTCTGTGCTGCCGTCAAAGCTGAGTTCTGAAGGCAGCAGGGAAGTGAGTGTTATCTCCACCATGTTGATGGGAGTGCCCCAGCCCGGCTGGGACTAGCAGCTAGGGGCCCCTGGCTAGGACGCTTCCAGCAGCACGGTGGAGATCAGATTTCACGGGGAAGGGCTTATTTCATGGTCCGTGACACATTTTTCATGGCCATGAAATTGGTAGGGCCCTACTCATAATCTGTGCACAGAACAGGCCTTAGGATTTTGGAGCTGGTCAGTAAAATTCTTTTCTTTCCCTCCAGCTTAACTGACTCCTTATATAAAACAGGCAGGGTTGGGTGGATCTCTAGGCCTGCTTCCTCTGCTGTAGAAGTGGACCATAGCAGCTTATGATGGGATCTATGCTGTCATCATATTAAAAAAATAACCAAATAACTCAATGGACAAATTCTTTAGCTCAGCTAGAGTATCTGGGGTCAGAAGGAGTAGCTCTGCATGGCACAGTAAGACTAAGCCTAGGTCTGTGTGACCCATGCCTAAAGACTACGTGTTCCAAGCCCATGTTTGAGCATCCACCCTGCCTTGGAAACATGGGCCTCACAGACCTGCCCGTAAATTCATCCTGCACTATGCAGACCCAAGTCAGAAGTTCAGTTTCTGTGGACATCTACCATTACATACCAAGGATCCTAACACCCTAGCCAGCTGCATGCTCTTTAGGGCTTTGTTCATAGTGTACAGTGGGAGAACTTGTCTGTCCATCCTGCAGAAGGTGCGCGGAAGGGTTGTTGGGTGGTTTTAATCTGCAAATGCATCCAGCCAAGCTATTTTGTGCCCGCATGCTCTCAGCAGCTGGAGCCATCAACATGGATCCCAAACCAGCAGATGAACTTCTTTGCCTCATTCTCTGTTCTATTTTGGGAAGCAGGGACCGTATCTGCAACATGCTGGTGGACATTTCAGTGACATTTTTTGACCTCCCAAAGGTACTTCTCAGAGGGGGATGCAAACCAGCTGATGTTGCTCATGCCTGTTGCCTTAGTTTCAGATTCCCCTTGTGCAGGCCAGTGCTTCTGGAGCAGGGCCAGAAGCAGAGACTGGCGGGATCACATCATCACATGGACGGGGAAGACCAGTAGTGGATCCAGTTTTTTCACATGAAGAAGCAGATGTTCCTGGAGATTTGTGTTCAGCTAGCTTCAGCCTTCTAGTCTCACAACACCCACCTGAGGGAAACTGTGGCAGTCCAGAACTGGGTAGTTGTAAGATGATAAGAATGGACACATTGGTTCAGACCAATGGTCCATCTAGCCCAGTGTCCTGTCTCTGACAGGGGCCAATGCCCGAACTTCAGAGGGGATGAACTGAAAAGGGCAATTATCAAGTAATCCATCCCCTGTTGTCTACTCCCAGCTTTTGGCAGTCAGAGGCTAAGGGACTAACCTCTGTTGTGTTACTTAGTTGACTGCGTGTTGTGTGACAAAGTACTTGCTCTTGTTTGTTTTAAATCTTCTACCTATTCACTTCACTGGGTGATCCCTGGTTCTTGTGTTATGTGAAGAGATAAATAACACCTCCTTATTCACTTTCTCCACACAATTCTTGATTTTATAAACCTTTATAATATCCCTCCTTAATTGTCTTTTTGAAGCTGAACAGCCCCAATCTTTTTAATTTCTCCTCATATGGACACCATTACATACCCCTATAGCTAAGGCCCTACTTAATTTGTGATATTGCAGATCGCACAATATTAGGCTGCCACTACAATTTTGTCCGCTGCCAGGGCTGATGACAGGAGCCCCACTGTCAGTTCCATGCATAGCAGGGGTCCCACTGTCATTCCTGGGCGGTGGGCAGTTAGGGCTCAGACTGTCAGACCCCCACATGGTGGAGCTTCCACTGAGAGCTACATGCATTAATGACTGTAATATAGTTACAGCAAAGTGTCTGGTTATCAAAATAATTAGCAGGCATAACATAATTCTTGAGTGTTTATATTGTTCCAGCGAATTTTTATTAAACAAATAGGTCTTCTCTGGCTTTTCCAAATAACGCAATTAATAAAGGTCCATTATTACTTTTCTGTGATTTTCTGTCTTGTCTGCAACTCCACAATTATTTGATAATCATCCCACAGAATTGCATCACCCTCTCGCTGGCGGACTCCATGCATCAGAGTCATATGCAAAGCCATAGATGAGAATTGCAACAATAGCAGCAGCAAGGGACTACCAAGGAAGTCTATACATGGACCAGGAAGACAGATCATCAAAACACAATAAACAAACTCTGAGCCAACACAGTGAAAGGTACAAATATTTCTGGGTCTCCCCTGTTCCTCTGATCTCCTTGGCCTTTTGTTTTACACATGCCCCTCATGATTAGACTGGAGTGGATGAATGCATTAATTATTGTTTGTTCTATGTGCTAGCATTCATTATTTGTGACCCAGTCCAGCCAGCCTCTGGATTATCCAAGGACTGCATAGTTTGCAGGACATGATAGCATGGAGGGGACTCAGGATGTTGGGCTGGAACAGAAGCTGAAGGTGCTGTGGAGTCTGCAATCTGTTAGCTCTAATTGTTTGAACAGCTCCTTTTGCTGTTCTGTCTTCCTCCCTCAATCTGCAGTCATATTCCATGAATCTGTCATTTTCTCCTTGAACTTTTCAGCCTCTCTCTTTCCACCCTTCTTGCCTCTTTATTTTTCTGATACTCAGTCTTGTCCTTCTGGAACGCTATCTGCTGAGGAGTTTTATCTAGACTCTCTCCCATGAACTAATCTTGGATGCTTTCCCCTGGTTTGCAGTAGGGGTTCTGTTTCCCCAGGCTCTTGGTGCTGTGTTTGCTCTGGTGGAAAGCCCTTGAAAGAAAAGTGAAAGAACACACCGTCATCTGGCCATGATAAAAAATACATTTTCTATTGTATCACGGAGGCTGCTTTGATTCAAGCTCAAAAGATACTACTTTTTATCAGTGGGCTTTATTTTATTCACATCAAAAACACTGGCCACATCAGACTTCCTTTGGAGCAGCACTGAAAGCCGTTATGCATCAGAGTAAGAAACACATACAAAATTAATTTGAAATAATTGCTACATCCCCTCATTTTGGTGGGGAGGGAAGGTGTCCTAGTCATGAGCTCTAGTTTTTAAGTCCTTTCAGGCAGGTAAGCTGTGGAGAACATTGATATTCTGGAGGCTCCCAAATGGAAGTGCGATCTTCTGTTCCAGGCCAGTGGAGGACAGCCATCTGTGTATACTAAGAAGATACTTAGATCTCTAGTGACTCACCAGCACATCTCAGAATGGAGAGGGGTTGTGAGTAACAGAGGTGGCCTGAATAAATATGCCCTGCCCCAGAATGTAACCAACTGTCTGGACTTCCTACTCCCATGCGAAATTCACTTTCATCACCAGCCAGCAATGGGTGAAAACTTATAGTGAAATCAACAATCCAGTTGATTGTGCCTTACTTAGTCTGGTCACTGGACAAAAGGGAAGCGGAGGACGAGACTGTCAAACCCTGTGGCCATGTGTTAATTACTTCTGTTCTCTTTTCTTGCTTTATATTGTACAAACTTTATCTGACTTTGTATATATTTGTTGATCATGTTCAGCAAAACTCCCATTAACTTTAACAGGAGCAGAGGCAAGCCCCAAAAGAATAAAATGTTGTCTCTATTCTAAGCTTTTATGTTTTCTCAGACACACTGTTCTGGGAAAAAGCAATTCATCAGCTTTAGAAAAGATATTTATGATGTGTCCATATAGCTTCTTTTGACTTACTAATGTCCATTAGTATATACATATAACTGATTACTTGGAGCCTGATCCAAAGACTATTAAGCCAATGAAAAGACTTGCATTGACTTCAATGGATTTTTGATAAGGCCCTAATGGAGCAGCAAAATATGCTGGGAATAGGAATGTTTCATTCTGTAACCATAAAACAGATTTTTTCAATGCTTATTACTACTTTTAAATACATTTTAATACATTAAAAGTCTAGTAATTTAAGAAAAAAAATAACCTTGAAACAAACAAACATACACTGGCCTAAGCCAATATACTAGAGATTGATTATTCTGTGCTGCTAAGGAGAAGTGAGAGTCCTACAATCAGTTCTTCCAGCCAGATTCTAATTCCCTGAATTGGACAGGGTTATAGAGCACATATAGCTCAAGACAGGATGAAGTGCCTGTGTTGTTCAATATTAAATCCCTACAGATATAGGACCTGACCCTGATCTCACTGACGGCAATGGAAAACCTCCCATTGACTTTAAGGGAAGAAATTTCAGGCCCTTGGAAAGCAGCATTGAATGAGACTGAAGATTTCTGTCCATTTTTCCTTACCTGGAAAGACAGTGCTATTGGGGGTAAAGGAAGATGAAAAAAATTGTAAAGTTTACAAGAATCTGTCTAAGCTATAAAGAATTCCTAAATACTGAAAGAGGTGGGGAAAAAAACATAATCATTTTATCATTTAAGTGATGATCATTAGGCTTTACCTCTCTTATAGCTATTGGTTTCAGGTTGTCTGCAGATGCATCAATTTACACTTTGAAAGATTTCTTCACAGCTGTAAGTGCTAAAGACCTACTTTCTTTTAACTAAAAGTCTAGATTTTGGAGCACAAGATGGAAATCTTTACTTAAAAAAAAAAAACAAAAAAACGATTTGCTCTGCTGCCATGATCTGGCTCAATTCAGCCCTCCAGACAAATTTTAAGAGGACTTCAGTAAACCACACATTTCTGAGTAGCCACGTAATTTAATTTTGTCCCTTCTCATTTATTCATGGATTCATTTTCTCAATCCCCACTATTTCTAGAAGCCCTTAACCCATTATATGGCTACTTAATGGTAAGTGGTTAGTATCTGAATTAATAATTAAATAGCTGTAGTTTAGCATAAACTAATTTAGATGTATTGAGAAATCTAAGAAATAATGAGGTAAATTGTTTCATGCTCAAGTAGTGAAATTACAATTAAACAGAATAATTTTGAACTTATTTCATGCATTCCTAAACTAGAAGTATGGGAATACCTGAAGGAGAAGATATCAGTTGGTTAAGAGTGTTTTCAGCTATCTGCTTTAGTACAGCATGTCCTTTGAGATCCTGTTAAGAGTGATGGAAAGATCACAAAGTTTATGGATGCAGAAATGCTGGCTGACTCAGGAACTCATCGATTCTGCTAAATCAGAACATTTTAAAAGACAAATGAGAGAAGTCTATATTATGATGTAACATCTGAGTTTAAAAAAATCCTTTTTATATGAGTATTTTGTGGGGTGTCTGTATATATATATCTATATTCAAGTTTTACATGAGCACATATGGTACATTGAGGAAAAATAGAATAGAATTTGATTACATCTGAAGAAATCATCATTGTGGCATTTTCATTTCCAAAAGTCTTTCACTCTGCTCCCTACATGCAAACATTTTTAGAAAATAATCAAGATGGTGGCAAGTGTATGGAATCTATTAAAGTAGTGCATAACCTAGGCCTCACTGCTAAAAAGATTTACACGTGCTCATCTTCAAACATGAGTAATCCCACTGAACTCAAATGAGGTAATTATGTAGGTAAATCTTTGCAGAACTGGGCTTTACTGGAGTAAACCAAGTTAGGAACGGAAGTGCCAGTTCAGCAAACGACTTTAACACATGCTTAAGTTATTTGCTGAACAGGGATGCTTTGCTGAATTAGAGCCATATATAATTACTAGGATCAAATATTGGCATGGTCAACTTAGCTCTCTATCTTTTTAAAGCAGATAAATTTAGTTGCATGGGGTTTTCTGCATGGGGATTTTTTTATGAGATCCTAAAGACAAAGGTTTTAAAAAATGTGTGCCTAAAGCTAGACTCCTATGTCTATATTTAGGCACCTAAGTGAGTGCTGATCTCCTGGCAGCTGGAAACATAAGTTCAGGCACCCACTTTTAAAATAACCTTGGATCAAACTTCCATCTGCTGTATGTAAACCTTAAATTTTATGGCACTTTTCATTAGAATAAAGAAAAAATACAACAGAGAAGAAAGACTAATAATATTCCGTTAAATAAGCAAAGCAAATTAGAATTGTTTATGAAATTAACTAAAACTTTCGTTGTTTTTTCCCTTTGCTTACACTTTTATTTGGGCAAAGGTATGTTGTTGTTTTGCAGTTACCATGGGTAACATTATTATATATACAGTAGTAAGTCTCTAATTTTTAATAATGAACATTCTTACTGTAGGGCTGTAGATAAAAATCACGTATCATGGCACAGGAAGTATTTTCTTCCTTTGTGAACATTATTAATGGAAAATAGTTAATGACTTCAGAGTAATATGGATGAATTATATTTAAAATCAATAAATGAATGTGGGGCAAAGCACTCTCTAAACACTAAGCTTGTATTGGGCATCCAATACATTTTTAAAAGTTTCATAAAGAATCAGGAAACCATAAAATGAGGTAATATGCATGATTTATACTATATTGTCTATGGGAGATCAAAACACATTTAATATTTCTGTCTTAAAATACATTTTATTGCCTTTCTAAAAGATATGCTTTAGCCCAAACACCAGTTATTGGGCTCAATAGATGATAACTGGGTGAAATGTAATGGCCTGTGATATACGATGTTCTGACTAGATAAGCTAATGGTCTCTTCTGGCCTTAAACTCCCTGAATCAATGAATACCATCCCTTACGGTGCAATTTCAAAATAACCTGTTATAGTGAGAGTTCAGTTACATCTGACCCCTCCTGATCTCTCTGAGAGCACCCCTCTTCCGGTCTTCCTCAGCCTCAAGCTGTCATCTGGCTCTGAGTGGAATCATGTGATTCTCTCATTCCAATCTAGAGTTCTGTCACAGTCTCCGAATACCAGTGGTCCCCAGACCTTTTTCACCACACCCCTTTTGCCCCTCTCTCCCCACACTCCCAGCTGGGGCTGGGTTGGGAATAGTGCTACAGTCAAGGCAAAGGGCTGAGGCTGGATGCGGGCAGCAGTGGCCAGGGGCTGACGCTGGGAGTGGGGCTGTGGCGGGCCCCAGGGGCTGAGGTTGGGAGCCGAGTGCTGAGGCTGGGCTTCAGGATGGTGGCTGGGCACTTAGTCGCATGCTGTGACTGAGGGCTGAGGCCAAGCTAGTGGCCAGATGCTGTGGCTGAGCCAAGGTCCACTCCTGGGACAAGGGGCTGCAACTGGGTGGTGCTCCCTCTGTGAGGGCTGCCTGGGCTTTGCCAAGCCTCCTGAACATTCCTTCATGCCCCTCTAGGGAGGCACTCTCTGCAGTTTGTGGACCCCTGCCTTATATGAACTGTGATTACCTCCACCAGTCTGATTTTGGCTCTGCCCTTGCAGTTCTGTTCCCTCTGAAAGCAATGACAGTGGTAAGTAGTGACTAAACAATTTCCTTAAAGCAAAGTATCATTATTTAGCACAACATTTCAGAGAAAATCTTAAACAAAAGAAACAGACTATATGCCTATTTTGCTTTTCCCCCTAAGGCTTACAGTTCCCTGGATCTGGGAAGAACCAACTTCTTTTGACTCCCTCCCAAAGTCTCTGTCAGCCTGTTGTTTTAGACAGCTTCTGGCTTTTTAGTCCAGACTTCTAGCTTTAGCAGAACAAGGCTTGAGCAATGAAGCTAACAGCTCTCCCTAATATATTTCAAGTTTGTCCTGGGGTGTCTTCATTTAGCTCTGTTGTGTGGCTTTCCTATTCTTCCCACAGCCCCCTCTCCAGTTTGATCGGTACAGTCATACAGGGAGTTTTAATAATCTGCCATAGTTATACAATAACTGTGCCTCACTGACTAACAATATTCTAAGGGATGATCATCAGGTGGTTATTAAGCATCTCTTGATGTGTCTCCCTGACACACAAGTCCACTGACACCTTTTTATTATGGGATATGCTAGTACACCCTGAGTTTTATGAATATGCAGAGAAATTTACACCTCTTTCCCTTATTTGTACTTCAAAAAATTTTGGCATGCCCCAATATTCATAGGTTCAATCAATTCCTCTTACTCTTTAACACCTGTCAATTAATCACCATAGCAGCTTGTGGTTAATACATTGCTGACCTCTTATTTCAATGAAAATCCCCAACATATTAGAACTGGTCTTAATTGGGATCTTGCAGTTATTTTATTTCCACAAACATCAGCACTCACAAGTTTGTTAACTACCTATCAACTTCTTTTAGGCTGAAAGCATGTCTAAGTTAATATCTGAGGTCCGAGGCCTGTAGGTCACGCATTTCAGACCTATTTAATCTCAATACCTTATCTGCTAATACATTTATGTCAGTTCTACATCTCTGTAGTGGTTTCCCACTTGATACCTATTATTCCATATTACTAATACATCTCCCCACCCCCCAACCTCCTAACCCACATATTACCAAACACAAGCTCATTGGTTACAGCTCATAAAATGGGGATGATACTATCATGGTTCTGGAGTTAACTGCACGTTTGCTCCTTTTATGTTCTCCTTAAAGACACTCCTTTAGGTTTCAGACTCTAGCCATCACCTCTTTAGGGGTGGGAACCCTCATTCCTCTCCATCCAGACCAGAGTTTTAGGGTTGCAATTCCTGTACTTATTCACTGTACTTATCCCAGCAGGTCAGACCTTAGTCCAGTCAGTGCCTGTTATTTGGCTGCCTACCAGGGGACAGGACAGTGTTTACCATTGATTAGCCAGATTCCAGAAAGCATAGTAGATTTATTTAGGACAAAAGCATTACAGAAAAAAAGATAAAATAATAATCTACACACGCACTATGCTTACCACATGTCACTCATCTTCCACAAAGAGACCCTAGCAGGTTTTCAAAGTCCTTCAAACCCTTTCAGCAAGAATTACCACCTTGGATAAAATCTCCTGCCCATTTGTGGGACCTGAGTCAGTTCAGATGACTTTTTATGCAGATTGGGGGCCTTTATTTTCCCAGGTCTCCTGAAACAGGTAAAACCAGTCAATGCTCCTTTCCCCAGGAGGCTCAGCTGCAAAGGACCACCCACATAAGTAAGGTAAAGGGGAGTATGTTGCTTTTTAAGTTTTACAGTTTTTCACTGTATGAGACTGCATAACTGGCATTGGGACTTTGCATTAAACCCCTCTAATGATTCCAGATTCCACAGGAAATGCATCTAGCAAAATGGGAATATAAAGATACATAAACACTTATTGATATAAAAGGATCCATAGTGTTTGGCATGTGACAATATAGTAGTCTTTGAAGATTTCCATGCCTCCAAGATCTCACATCTTTTACAGATACTACATAAATCAGAGAAAGCATACGGCTTAGTTAATGTTTATAAAGGGCTTTTAAATCCTCAGGTAAGAAATGCTCCTAAGTGCAAAATTAATATTTTCCTGTATGTTTTCTTTTTTTCTTTTGCAGCTGGCTAAAATAGCATTAATTTTTCTTTCCATCATCGTTATAGTATAAAGCTGGGTGAAAGCTTTGGGGCCTGATTTTCCACTGCTTTGTACTTTGTGGAACTATTTACATCTGTGTGACCTGAATGTAAAATGCAATGAGATCAAAAGCATTTTATGCCCATTGTGCCTTTCTGTAGATAACTATATGAGGTGCAAGGCAGTGTGGAGAATCTGGGTGGATCCCCTGAGTTTTGTATGGAGCTATGCACCGTTATAGTGTTATATAAGTAAGATTCAAACTCTAATACTAAGAGTCTAATCCAATTCCCATTGAAGTTTACAGAAATCTTTCCCCTGCACATACCGAAGTCAAAGGCAGCTATGTGTGCATAAGGGTGGCATGCTCGAGGCCTGATCAGAAGTGAATTCCTGGTGCGAACCTAAACACTGCTTCAGTTTGGCAATTTGTCTTGAACCTGCAGAGGGATCTGTGAGGGGCCCTGGGGGCAGGGGCAGACCCCGTCTGGTTACATGACAGACTACAGGGGCAAACCAAACCGTGACAGCTAGAAGGGCAGGGCAGGTCGGCTGGGCTCTGCACCGGCTCGCGGTAGCCCTTGGCCAGGACGCAGAGCGTTTCCCAGGTGCTAACCCCGCACCCACAGCGAGCCCGGCCCGGCCGGGGCGGAGGGAGGCGGCAGCGAGCGCCGGGCTGAGCACCGCCAGCCCGACCTCGCCCAGACGCTCATGGCCTCCGGGCCGGGCCAGGGGGGCGCTGGCCGTGCGCTGCGCGGGGCGGCCGGGCTGAGCGGCGCCTGTCGCTCGCAGGGAGCCGGCGAGCCGCGGCGGCGCTTCCGCAGGGCGGCCCGAGCCCTGGCGCACCTCTGCGGACTGACTTTGTGGCGGAAAAGGTAAATGGGCCGGCGGCGGCGGCACGGCTCAGCCACGGCGCCCGGGCCTAGGCGGGGGGCGCCTCCGGACCCAGCCGCGCCCGGGCTCCCGCCAGCGGCCGAGCCGAGCCCGCCCTGAGCCGGGCCCCGCTGAGGGGCTCTTCGCCGGGAGCTCGGCGGCGGCGGCAGCTGTTCCCCCTCGGGCTCGGCCTGGCACGGCGAGGCGCCAAGGGCTGGCGGCCTTGGCCGTCAATGGGGGCAGCGCTGGCCCGGAGCCCCCAGGGCGGGACGGGTGCTGCGGGGCGAAGCCCGGGGCGCTGTGTAAACGCTCAGGGCAGACGGCCCTCAGGAGCGGCTGCTCCTGCCTCCCTCCTTAGCCCGCACACGGCCGGCGCTGCTGGTACCAGTGGGGGGGTAACTGGGGGATGATCGTGTCTGCCAGGATGACACACGCTGCCCGTTGTCAGGTGCTGCCCTACCAATGTGCAAATACAGGCATACATATTATGAATCGTTCTGCTGCTGAGAAATTCACTGAGCTTTAGGAAGAGATTCCTCACCAAATCCAGGAACTTCGATTCAGGACTAAATTGTTTGGCAGTGTCCTTTCAAATTTCCTGCTGTAGAGACCGCAGAAGAAATCCGAACAAGCTCCATATTAGCATGTCTGTAGAAGTTGTTAATTATTCTGTAATTACTTTTCTTTCATAAAAACACACGCTGCAGCGTTGTAAGTATTGTCTCATTTTATGTCACAAACGCACAGTTGCATCCTCTTTTATGAAAGAATGACCAGGCTCAACAAACATTTTGTTTTTGATCTACCTCCTGATCCTCCTCCAAATCACTCCTTAGAACGCTCCTTTGATGCTTACAAAAAGGTAGCAAGAGAAGGTGGGTGAGATAATATTTTTTTATTGGACCAACTTCCATTCATGAAAGAGACAGGCTTTTGAGCTTGCACAGAGCTTTTCAGGTCTGAAGAAAAGCTCTATGTAAGCTTGAATGCTTCTCTCTTTCACCAGGAGAAGTTGGCCCAATAAAAGAGATTGCCTCACCCACCTTGTCTCTCCAGTATCCTGGGATTAACACTGCTACAACAACACAGTATACAAAACACTTGACAACAGTTAGGCAGCTGGCATGCTGAGATTACTTTCTGTCATGCTGAGCAAGGTTGTCTCATTTTTTTCTTGTACTCCCTGATCTGTTTGCATCCTTTGTTATCACTTGTGTTATATTTAGGTTATAAGCTCTTTAGGGCAGGGATTGTCTTTTTGTTCTGAGTGTGTACAGAGCCTAGCACAATGGGGTCATAGTCCTTTTGCTAAGGCTCCTAGGCACTATGATAATACAAATAAATAAATAATCATGATTATTTGATCGGTGGCAGCTAAGACTTCAAATTTGTTTATTAGAGCTGCTGGCTCTTTCTCTCAAGAAAATTAAAATGAAGTATTGTTGCTGCTTATGTTGATCAAGGGGCATTTCTCTGCATTCTGCTTGTTCTGGTTTGGATGATTGTGCCAGGGATTCTAACTTTTATTCTCTTGGGTTTTAGTGCATCTGACTGTCACTTAATCTTCTAGGTTGAGTTTTAATATACATTAAAATGCGTTTCTACCATTACTCTGGAAATGTGAGTCAGAAACAAGTCCATATACTTTATTTTAAATTAAAAAGTTCAAATATCTAAATAATTTTGTGGACAGTGTCCCTCTGGTTTAAAACCTAGATCTGATCAGACAGAGTAGCATTGGTCTAATTCTTCACCAGTGTTATCTGTAGTGTTTAGTGATAACTGTGACTTTGCCCATAAATATGTTTTTTTTTCTTGGTTCCCCCTCTTCAAGCCATTAGAGAATGAGGAGCTGGAAAGCCTATACACTTGGGCCATTTGCCCATATATGCATCAAGTCTGTGAGTGTGGTTTCGTGCATATATATCCATAGGTTTGTTTTGATTACACTGGTTGTGGGAAACACAGCACTGCAGAAATTGAGATAGTGAAAACAATATTTCCATCAAACACAATTTATCCTGAAAGTCAGGTGGCCTGGTCATTCAAAGCTTTGTTAAACATGCAAGTGCACTTTTTTTTGTTAATTTGTTGGTATTTAAATGTGATTTCAGAGGGAAATCACTGATGCAGGTCACCTTCCTTTTCCTACTCTCCCAGTATCAGTTTAAAGTGATTTAGCAATATGTCAATTGCATATATAGCAATGAATGGGCAACACTTTTTTTTTTAAATACTAGGCCACAGTATGAAGACAAAACATTGAAACAATGTGAATGAATGATGCTGTAGCCTGGTGAATCTGGTGTCCATGTATAGCTTCAAGCATATTGATCTGGTTTTCCTCTAGAGATCCAGAAATGTTTAAATTTGTCACCTTTAAATGTGTCTTTTCCTAAGGATAAAGGAATAGAAGGGCCATCGATGTTTTTCATTCCAGCACAGCACGTTATAGGTTTTGCAAAACTTCAGTCAACAAGAAATCATCTTCTTGAAAACTACAACATCACTTATAATGATGATCAAGTCCATCATGAAATACTTGTCCACAAATTCGTTAGTTTTGATCTCCTTAAGAATGCCTCTAATTTGGGCCAGTTCAGCCTTTACTTGGTTTTTGCAATATATTCCAAATGGATAATAGACAAGTGGTGGTAATTTTTTAATTATTTAACTGCTCTGGCTAGACTAACAACCTGGCATATGTGATGAATATGTCCAAAGAACATTCTAAGTATATTGCAACAGCAGTGGGAGCTCTCACCACACCAGCCACATACAAAAATATTTTAGAAAAACTTGGCAGAAAATTAATGTCGGCATGCATTATACATGTAGGTATTGAACAGAGTCTGTAAATGTTCTAGGAATGTACCTGAAATGGCTCTTATTTCCTTGATCTTTTAGGACCGTATCAAGCTGCTTAACCATTAACTATATGAATAGTCCCATCAAAGTAACAGAACTACTCATATTTAAAATTAAGCAGATGCATAAGTGTTTAAGGCTTTAGAATAAATTCTTAATTTATTTAAGAAACTTTTTGTATACTGTGCTTTTTGTCTAGATATATTGGAAAGAGTCCAATTGTTCAGTGGGCAATATTTCACCTGAAGAGACGAACACATCTTGGAAGTGATCTCCTATTCAATGTCAGCGACTATTCTACAGCTAACCTTGTTGGTATTTTTTAATATATATGTTATAACTCTGTCATAATTGGTAACTGTGAGCCCAATCCTGCATTTAGACGTGCCCATGGACTTGTGTATCCATGAAGAGCCTCATGGACTTCACTTGGACTCTGCATAGGTGTAAGGACCTGCCTGTTCAGGTCAGATTGCAGGTTTGGTGCCTGTGCGTTCTTTGTGGCAAAAATTCCTATTAATTTCTGTAGGACATTTGGGTATGTAACAATCAGGCCTTCTTCTATAATTATTAAGTTAGTTCTAATGAGGGATTGTTGAGCTTTTTCCCCTGTATATCTTTGTCTAATTAAAATTAGTTTTTATTCCTGTAAAATCTTAATGCTTAATTGAGTATATTAAAACTTTTTTCATTTAAGATAACTGAAAATCTAATATTTGTCACGAGCACTTTAAGATAGACTACATACAATTACCTCTAAAAGATGAAAAAAGAATGTTTTCAACTGGCTCCTCCCCCCCCAACCCCCATCATTTCAGTGGGATTAGAATGCTCAGAGTGGAATATGCTTATAAAAACTAACAATAAAGTAGGATGAAAGACCCAGCCAAATTCTTCAAAGAACAATTTAGCTACTTTTAGAATGGTTGTTTGCATATTTCAGTGCATTCAAATAAAATGATTTCCTTAAGAATCTTACAGTATGTATGAATTATGTTCACTAATGCATGTGTGTTTTACAAATGAATTAGACTACATTTGTGGAACAGAAATAAAAGCAAAATAAACACACGACTCAAATAGATACCCCTGACTACTGTAGAAACCTTTATTCTATTCAAAGTACATTCAGTGTCCATGGGGACAAGTAGAATACAATCAACAGGAATACATAGGCTAATGTTTACGTTTTTGCTTTTGTTGTAGAGGAGAGATTTTGAAAAGCTGAAGCGTCTGTTGTATATTTGCCCTAAAGAAAGAAGCCAGCAAGATCTCCATCAGGTAAGGAAAATAAAGCTCTTTGTTTAACAAATAATTAATCCAGTGATAGTAGGGCACAGTGCTGATTTTCTTATGTCATTTTATCTTTGTAGATAACCATTTAATTTATGCAACTATAATTTAGAAAGAAGAAAACAATTGTGCTAGTACAACATGCAAAGTTAGTGATTGCACTGAATTTATAGACTGCGTCACCTAAAACTGTGATTACTCCTCTGGTCTGTTCGGTCAGGAGTATTTGAGGCTAATCTGTGTGTGTGCGTGTGTGTGTGTAGAATACTTAAGAATTCCCAGTTATTACTTTGAGTGTGAACAGGTACTTGTTCCAAGGACTGTCTCTCTTTTTCCTACTACCCCTGGGTTGGGATGTAAAGTATCTTTTATAATATGATACGCTGATGCCACTGTTTGATTCATATTCATTAGGGGGTTTTCTCCTTTTCCTTATTTGTATTTTCTCTTCTTACTAATGTTGGAGTGTCTGTCTCCTGTACATTAGTATATCCGTGATCTCAACTTATTATCATATATGTTAATTCGTTAACAATTGAATGGCCGTCTTGTGGATGTAGTTCATGTACCTGTTATATATGTCAGTTCGTTGCCTTAATACCCTTTGTTCAGGTCTTGTTCTTGTAGTCAGAAATTCCCCTTAAGCACTCTTTTTTTCAGCTGTCCAATACTTGGGGTTTTCTGTTGGTCCGTTTATCTGTTCAGAGTTCACAGGCCTCAAGCCTTATGCTAACTTGCTGAAGCTAATGTCTTAGCTGTTGGTTCCTTGCATTGGTTCCTTGCATTAGTGCTGAATATAATGCAAAGCAGTGAATATAACAGGGATGGCCAATGGTGGTTCATGACCCGCACGCGGCTCTTTTACAGTTAAAATTCAGCTCACACAGCCCCCTATGCCTCCTCATTCTCTGTCTTACCAGACTGGGGTCAGGAGCTCAGAATTTCTGCCCTGCGGCAGGGTGGTGGGGCTAGAGGATTCTGCCCAGCGGAAAGGGAGATTTGGGGGTGGGGGGTAATAAATTTGGCCTCCCCTGGAATATAATATATTAATATAATATAATAAAGGCAAGCTAGCCTTATGGACTACACTATTAAACTTATTCAGGTAAATGCAGAGAATCAGACCTACTTCCTACTTCAAAAGTATTGCAGTAGTTTAGGTGATTGATATCAAATCAGGGGTGGGAAAAAAAAAGACAAAAAACAAAAGTAAAGGAAGGGAGAGCAGGAGAAAGGAGAGTAACATCTCAGTTTACATCTGAAAGGAATTAATCAAAGATTTCTAAAAAGTCAGACCAAATCTTTTCAAATTTATCAGAGGCTCCTCTTCTCCAAAACATTATGTGCATTTCAGCTGTCAGGTTAGCCGAGCTGCTGTGTCAAGCTTCCCTAGAGGCAGTCTGCTTTTCAGTCTGAGCCCTTTGGCTTCAAGCACTGCTGTAGAGACCCAAGCTTTCTATGAGTTGCAAAATTTCCAAGGCGATTGATACATCACAGTCCTGGGAAGTACTTTTTAAGGCGCTATCCACCATCCTGTTAATCCTCCTGCCTACTTCTAGCCAAAGGGTTGTGTCCTGGGACAGTCCCAAAAAGTGTGAGCCAGGGTGGCTCTGGGAGCCCTATATCTCTAGCAGCAGTCTGTTTTGGTAAGGCCATGCACTGTAACCTATGCAGGGATCAGAGTGAATGAAATATTGTTTGCTGCCGGATCAGCGTTAATTGTAGAAGAGGTTTTTAATTTTTTGCAAGTTACTTCCCCAGGGGCTAGAGTTCAAGGACATAGGCAAATCTTTGTTCCAGGCGAGTCGCAGGCAATCTAAATTAGAGAGTATTTTTGGGCCAGGAAGTCATAACAGGCTACAGATGACTGGGTGAACCTGTGAAACTTTCTCCACACCAACAACTATCCAGGAGTCTCTGGTGCTCCCAGTGCATCAAGACCAAGTATATCCTTTGAGAGATGCTTAGGTTGTAGGTAACACCATGCAGCTACACTGGGTAGAGTGTATTGTTTTTGCAATGCTTGGAATGGTAAAAACTGATCCTCAGTTAAGATACCTAAACTATCTCCTTATCCATCCACTCTTTCCACATTAATGGTTTCTTGCAATGGGTTGCCCCAAAGTATAGCATCAATGTGTGAGAAGGCATGGAATTTACATTTTCTAGCCAAACTGGCCCATTGTTGTCTGATAGCTAATATTGTACTAGGACATTTTACAGTCAAAATGGTAATAGGCTGAACTCAGTGTTTCTGCCAATGGAAGGTAATGGATTAACTCTTGTTCCACCAGCTGCACAGGGAGAGATCTGCTCTGTTATGTTCTGTAGTCATAGACCTTCTTCCTGGATGCGGATAAGTCTGTATGATGCTGTTGCCAGTTGGGGAAATGGAAGCCTCCAAATATGGTTGAGAGTTGCACTTTAAACAAATCCAATCTTGTCTTTCTGCCCACTCCTCAGAGAAATATTTTGAAAATGTTAATTTTCCTAAAATAAAACTCTGGAATAGAAACTGGGGAGACCTTTCAGGATACACCATATTCAGGGAAACATATATTCCTTTTGATGACATTAATTTTACCCCAAAGGATAAGGGTTCTCCATATGTCCTAAACTCTCACTATCTGGACTTAAATAGGCTCTAAATTAATTTTGACCAGATTCTCCATTTTACCAGGAATGAGTATCCATAAATATTTCATCTGTTTTGGGTTGCTGCTAAAATTCCAATTATCATAGATTACCCTCTGAGCTTGTTTACTTAAGCCCAGAATTTCCAGTTTTATCCCATTGTTTTTATATCCTGAGAGGTGTGTAAATGCATTAATTAGATTGAATAGGTTAGGAAGAAAATCTTCAAGTTTAGGCACAAGAACAAGAGCATCATCAGCATAAAGTGTGATCTTGTGCTCTCTTTTATCTACTCTGATGCTGTGTATATGTTGACTTGTACAAATAGCAACAGCTAAATTTTCTAGAACCAAAGGTGAGAGTTAACAGTAATCTGTTAATTAGTTAAAGAACTGTAAAAACAGTTCTTGGATACTATAATGATGAATGTCTGTATTAGACAAAATTCTGTTAGGAAAATGTAGTTTTTAGACTTTTATAATAGTTCAAAGACTTTTTACCTCTTAGAAACTGGTTGGGGGCAAGGAGTGATACAAGGGAAGGATAATATTTTTATGCACTTTATGTTTTTAATATGCTTAAGTAAATTGGATAATCATCTCTCACATAATAATGGACAAAGAAACCTGCGTGTCATTTTGTTAACTAGCAACAAAATAAACAGGTCTTCTAGAGGTCACAGATTTTTGTTTAATTGTTCCAATATAAAAAGCTTTTATGTGAACACAAGGCTCATTCTAAAGCATCTGACAATATTGACAAAAGTTTTTCCCCCTTTGAAAGACTGAATCATGTGACTTTGCTTTATATAGTGTGGAGGTGACTGAGAAGCTGCCAGTCATTTCACATAACACATATCAGATCTGAGTCATTGCCAGCCACTTGTTACTCTCAGAATAATAAAATAGAACATTTTTTCTTAATTTAATAAATCTGCTAATGCTTTAAACCCCATTAATGGACTGTAAATGGATCTGTAGTGTCTTCCAGTTCATTGTGTGGAATTCTAGTAATAGCTTGCCTTAGGGTTGGATTTAAGCTCCTGAATCCACCAAAATTTCAAGAGCCCCCTTAATTTTAGAGTCTTCCCAGACAGACACTTTACTCCATCTGCCTCTATTGACAGCCATCTGTCCCTCAGTTCTACTTTCCCATGATGGCAACAACCTTATCAGGCTCTTCCTCCTACACAGGCAACCTAATCCTGCCAAGTCCATCTTGCTCTATGTCCTACTTCAAGGACGCAGGCAGAGCTGATCTTGTCTTACTCTTTCTGTCAAGCCAGTATCAAACCTGGCAGTCTGTCCTCTCCCTAAGGTACTGATGAAGTGAAATTCACTAATCACGGAGTGCTTCATGAACTATCACAAGGCAGAATGGCAGCACAGTGAGCATGATCATCAGCCTTCTCCCCCACACTAAGACAGGGCTTGAAAGACTGGGAGGAGACGCAGTGTCCATAGTGCAATCAGCAATCAGCCAAGAGGCTTGCTGCCTCCGCTAACCCTCCTAATATTAGAATTATAAGAGTATTGTCTCACCTTTCCTCCTCCCCTGAGCCTAAATTTGGTCTCCTACTGGGAGGCTGCTAACCAGCAAAATCCATCTATGAAGTGGCCACCGACTGCTGCTTCTCTCTGATTCGCTACCAGCTGCTATAAGTGCTTGAGTACTGGAACCTCTGAATTCTGATCCCTGATGCAGGGATCCATTGATAATCCAACCTTACTTAGCTCAAGTCTGGAAAAGAACCAACTGAAACTTCCAGATTTGTGTATTAAATGGTCCTATCCCACAAATCCCAGGTATCAGTTTTCTGTGATTAAAAAAAAGCCAAAATTCTTTGATTAAAAAGCCATAAAAATCTGTGTTTTTCTGTAACTAAAATTAAATGCTGAACTTTAGTTTCCCTAGACACAATATATGTAGGTATCATTTGAACTAGGGTGACCATACGTCTCTTGCAAACAAATGCACATTTTTGCCAGAAAGGTGGGGAGTGCCACCCCTAAGGGGGCACAGAGGAATGTTGGGGGTGGGCAAGTGGTGACACTAGGTAATGAGGTACAGTCTGTCAGTCCTGGCCCCGGGTAGCTTGGGCCAGACCCAGGAGGTGTCTCATGTTCACTTTGGGAAACATGGTCACCTTATCTTTCAGTAAAATTTAGTTAATATATGTTTTTATTTTTTCACAAAATATAAAAACTAGAGTCTCTCTAAAAACACACGTTCTGTATTCTTCCGTGACAAATGGATTTCTAAGATCCCTGATCATAACATAATTTGCTAGATATCTGAAGGGCATGGTTCCTGAAGTAGGCGCAATGTTTCTTGAAAGCAAGGAAAGCATGGTTACTCTACAACCCTTAAGGAGGGAAAATCATCCACTCTCCTCTGTAATGGCTGGTGTGGAAAATGGGCAGGGCCATGGAAGCCAACATCCATTCTAGTCTTGCACAAAGCTCAAGCACTACTGTGGTGCCTGGGTCCTGCACATGGATCAAGGAAATAGAGGATTCTTCCACCTTCTTCCTCTGCTTGGGCACACATGCAGGGGCTCAGCTCAGTCTTGACCACAGTGTAGTTTGCAATGTCTTTGGTGTGCAATGTCTGAGCCTGTTGTTAAATTAAAGTGTGTTGTCTTTATTTTTTCAAAGATACAAACATGCCTGAAGAAGAACAGAACATTTCAGTGTTTACCTAATAAAACGCAGCTCCAACTTTGCCAAGCTGTAGTCTACCAAGAGTAAGTAAGAGACAAAAATGCTACTGCTTCCTTCAGAAACCTAGTTCAGAACATGCACATTTTTCAACAAAACCGTAATTCTATGAATTAAATATTAATCATAGTTCAGAAACACTCACCCCATTAAAGTAAAATATTGACAAGCAGAACTATACAGATATACATCTCTGGTATATGGTGATTTGGACCACAGTCCTGAAATGGAGAGCTTCCATGCCTCCGATCTAAAAATCCAGCTGGAATGCAAGATCATCAAGGTGCTAATCCAAAAGACTTCTCCCAAGAAAATACAAAAATAAAGACACAACTGTTTCAATTAAAAGATCTCTCTGGGATCCAAGCAGTTTAACAGCTTCCTGTGTTAAGTCCTGTCTCCCACCTGCCTGTCCTCCTAGAATGCCACCTCACCTTTCAATGTCTTGGCTGTCTTGTATCCTGTAATGAACTCAACATCACACTGATGCGTGGATATAGCAGGGAAAGGCAGGGTCTTTTGATGTGAAATATACCATGGAACAGTATAAACGTGGACTCAGAGATATCTTAAGACTTCTTTTGTGCTCTTCCCTGCCCCCCAGTCCCTGAGACAATATTAATCCTCTCTATAAAATCTAACCTTTTGTTTGAACAGCATTAAAATTTGAGAACAAATCCCTCCACCAATGCAACATGAACATATTTATAATCTGAAAAGGTACTTCTTACATGCAGTCCTGTGTCAGAAAGATTTTTTTTGGGAGCATGGTGTTTTGTTCAAAGGAATATGTATAATTATCAAACAAACTGTACATTTAGTGACTGTTAAGGTTGTGGCAGGGCATACCACCCAAACCCCAATGCAAAAGAGCGGAAATAAAAAGTTAAGTAGCGTGATTTGTGCCTGTCTTTCCACCTTTCTATGGCCTACAGCTCTGTTGATTAACACATTCTGCTCTGTAAGGTTTTCACTTTCATCTCTAACAGATAGCCAAAGGGAATATGTACCCCAACTTCATCAAGCTTGCACTCCACCTCAGAATCTTAACAGTGACCTCAGCAGTGATAAAGCACAATAACTTCCCACTTGCATGGAATGTGGGACATCCAGATGACCTCATCTGCTGATAAAATTGATATAAAAGGAGGTTTTGCTTTACAGTGCCAAATTTAATGAAGTTGGAATAGAAATAGGTTTGCTATAGCCACGAGCAATGATGGCATCAGAATGCATGTGCCTATGTTACACCAGTATGTTACTGCCTATTGCTTGCCTCCTTCCCTGCCATTCTGAAGCAAACCTTTAAGCATACCAACATGGGACACCTGCAAGTCTGACAGCTGTCATCCTGGACAACATCAGGGACTGGAATGATAAACCCCTCGCTAAAGCATAAGTTTTTTTGTAATGTGCCAAAGAGCCAGACTCGCAAGTAGAGAGCTGTCACAGGTTCACATCCATTATGGATTTGGCACAGAGGGATGCACATACACGCCAACCAGTGGTTTTCACATTTGCTGCATATTTCACTTCTGAAACGTATATTTTGGTGATTAACAGCATAATTTAAGATTATCGTAGTTAAGGTGTAAAATATGTTGTAAAGTGGTCTTTTCAGTGTGTGAAAACTAATATAAACATACCATCAGCCCACATAAATCCTACTGCTGGTCTGAATCTCTCGCTCTTCAGATCCATAGCATAGACTCTGACTGTTTGAGCTGTGGGATAAACACGCGTTCCCAATTACTGACTGCTCAGCAGTAAAATATTGGTGATTAGGAATGTTGAATTCTGTATCTAACTCTGGGAGAGGAATGTGGGCTTATAGTGGCTAGAGATAAGAGAGTCTGATCTATTCACTTTAAGATACAGTATGATGCACTGGATAAGATTGTGATTTCTCGTGTTAGACTTTTGGACTTTTAGCAATCTTGCATAAACTCTGCTAATTTATTTTAAAAATTCAAGGGAGTATTTAGCTTTTCCTTAACTGTCTTGTAGATGGAGGTTCATGACTAGTCAATAATAGGGGTAGTAAAATATTTGAGAATTTAAATAACACTTATAACTGGTGGGTTTTGAATACTTGATCTCCTGGAGCTGGCATAGGCTCCAAGTGTATTTGGAGAGTCTCTTTCTCTCTAATTTGTCTGCAGCAGATTTGTTGCCAGATTAAATATTGGTGAGTTTCCCTCAGTGTATGTGTGTTTTTTTTATGACTACAAAGGCACATAACACTCCATAGACAAACCCTACCTATGCATAACTTGTATTCCAGGAATCAGCACATAAAAAGCCACAATAATGCCAAAGGACAGGTCTTAGTGTGTCTTAGAGTGCAAAAGGGATATAAAGAAAGTGAGATAATTCAATGACACAAAAATCACCAGAAGAGGTGATTTGGAACTCCTCCTGTTTATTCTGTCAATTCATTTTTCATCAAACCACCACAAAAAAATCCAAATACAATTCAAAATTTATATTTTAAGCTGCCATTTCAATGAGATTTTTACCAAGTAATGTAAAGCTCCTGTTAAAAGTGAACACTGTATTGCAGCCTTACCTATGGTGCACCTAACATTGCATCATAAAAAGTTACTTCCTAATGGACACAACCTCACTCGTAAGTATCTGAAAGAAAACAACAGTGCTTTAGTATCTAAACCTGATGGCGTGAATTGATGGAAACATGGTGTCTAGTCTGATTTTTGACGAGTATCCTGATACTTTGGACCATCCAGTTTATTGGCTTTTTGCTTTCATTTTTTAATTTCAAAGTGAATAACCCGCATTGTTTTGTGCTGATGTGACAATCGTCCCTTCTGCTGACACCTATTTTGTCGACACACCAATAACTGACCAACTATCTCTAGGAAAATTTGGCCACAATTAACATAGTTATTGATTCCTACATGGCTACATTTGCATGGGAGATTAAACTCAATCAGAAACCGAAGCTGCTATGTATTACCTATCCTGCTCATCTGATTAACGTGTTGTCAGCAGGTACTGCTACAGAAGAAATGAAAGACACAAAATCTTGCATCATTGAATTTGGGGCTATTTTCAAGCATGTGAAAAAAGTTGAAGACTTTATTTTACACAGTGTGAGATGAGTTAGAGCCAACTGTCAATTACCTACTCCTGTTGTGTCACATCAGTTGATGATCTTTACTTCGCTGCCTGTCATGTAAATAACATGTGAACTGTGCCAATGTATCTCCTAGATCATCCTGAGTTTGTTGGTTCTAAAGCAGAAACTCTGAAGAAGACGACTAGCATATAATGAGAATGACCAGATCCTTCACACCAAGGTAATGTTCATTGTTGAAAACTTGGAATCATTGTGTGATACACAGAAAACACTAGAATTTTTTCCAGCTACTGCCAACATGTTTGCCAGTACAAATGTTTACCAGATCCTGACAACCAAAATCTCAGCTGAAATGACCACAAAAGATGCAGGAGAAACTCAGCTGTTTCTGGAAATGCTTCTGACACCAGAATCCGAGAGCATTCAAAACTTTCAACACACTGCTCAACGAGAAATGGGAGACAACCATAGCTGGAAGTGTTTGGTGCTTAAGATTCTTTTTGGAACGTCACTTAGATGCTGCACCCATTCCTCAAAATGAATTTTGTTGCAGACCATGACCATTATGCCAGAGTTTTTCAACCATTTGCCACTAAAGATAAAATTTCAAATCTGAAAGGTGGATTTACTACTTACATGAACATGCCTAACTGACAATGTGAAACAGGATGTGCTGGCTTTTTGGAACAGTCATCAAGACACACTTCCCAACTTCAGCAAAGTGGCATGGAGAGCTTTGAGTGTACTTGGATCTATTGATGCAGAGTGCTTATTTTCAAAGTTGGACTACCTCCAAGACAGCAAGAGGTTCAACATGAGTGAGGATACTTTGAAGAAAATCGAGAGAGTTTTCAAAGCAGGATTTCTGGAAAAACTACTTGCTCTGAGAGAGACAAAAAATTACCTCTGTACATAAGAAGTTTCAGTTATACTTTATTAAAATGTGTCTATTATGAAAGCTTTGGTTTTTTATTTTTCCCTCTGATTTTTCTAACCTAATTTAATCCTGGTTTTAATGTTTGGAAAATAAACACCGAAAAATCCCTGGAATTTTTTTTCTCCCAAATAAAAACTGAAAATGTGGAGCACTAATTATGGAATAATGTTCATCCAGTCTACTAGGATATGTTCTGATGTCTGTGTTTTGCTGTTTACATTTTGCATACAGCAGTCATTGTTTATTGCTGACAGACCATAGCTTTTATCTTTGGGTTTTTAATTCTCTCTCTAGGTGTGAAGCTGAAACCATAGTTATAAGGCAAGGACATGTTCCAAGTGAATGTTACTTAGTACTATCTGGAAAGCTAAAAGTTGTATGGGGTGATGCAAATTTCAAAGCCCAAACGTTCACCTCTGAAATATTAGGTGAAGCTGAAGAAGGAGACTTCATAGGGGTAAATATTCTCATTTAAACTTTTAATATAATTTGAAAGAAGATATGCCTTTAAAAATGTTTAAGGGGGATATTTCCAAAGACACAAAAGGAAAGTCTTAGTCTCTTTTTTGTTAAGTTTTTACAAAGTTAAAAAGTAATGTGCTAAAAATTTCACCGAAGGTGATCTACATTTTGTCTGACATTCATGAGTATTTTTAGCTTTTGTTAAATCATATTCGAATATTGAATAACATATGGCCTGACCATACCCTCTGTGAAGAAGACCCTCAGCAACATTTTCTCATTATAGAAGTACTCCATGAATCCTGTGATCTGTGCAGGAACAAGGTGGGGCATGGACAAGGAGGTGGGGAAAGTAAAGAACTTAGCTCCTGGTCCTGTTAACCTTTTTGTGGCCCCACATCACAATAGATCCCATTGATCGAGGCTCCCATGTTTTGTTTGTTGGGACAAGGGAGGCAGGCAGTCACTGGAGACCAGAAACAGCATGTAGGAATGACTGGAAACAATCTCACAAATGATCTTACTTCTCTTTAGCTGCTTCCTTCAGTAAGGGACAATCAGGCCTGAGACATTTATTAATATAAATTAATTTGATGGGCCCAATAAGATGTCTAGTAGTGATGCAACATGCTGCTATGAGGTAGTTCTCATCTCATACTTCCCACCTTGCAGGATTAAAGGAAAATGAACCTATTTGACTAAATCTATTTCATTTTAAAGGAGTTTTACCACATACAATAAAATTGATGGTAACTCTGTTTAGTTTTGCACACTAAAAACACTGGGCTGGATTTTGTCCTGAAGAACAAGTGTGCATCTTCCATAGAAGGCAGCGTTTAGACCTTTGAAATGAAATGCCCATTTAGATAGTAGTTTACATTTAGAAAGCCCTCTGATTTCTTTATGGGCAATAATTTTATTTTCCCAAAATTTACTTTAGAATTTTCAGACTCTTTAAAATGTGTTCTTGAGCAGCGTGCATTTGACATTTAATTGCAATGTGTAATTAAGATAAAGCAATATATTAGTCAATGGAAGTAGATGGAGTAAGCACCCAGTCTTATTATTAATTTATTTTTATGCCTTTAATTAAAAGTTGTACAATCCTATATGCACTCTTAAGAATTTTATTATGAAAGTAAACTGTAAAGTTGAAAAAAGAATTATGCTGCTTGTGTTTGTTTTTGTTTTTGCAGGAAACCTGTCTTTTGTTTAATAGAAACCGAACTGCTTCAGTTATATGTAAATCTGATGTGGAACTTCTAGTGATAAACAAAGAGGTATTTGGAAAAAAAAGAATGGAAAAACAAGTGGTTTCTTTAATTGAATTTATTTCTGCTAAAATACTTTTAATACATTTCACATCTTTGAAGACAAAATGGCCATTTAAAAATTAATCTATGAACAATTAATGTTCTGGTATTTAATTTCATTTGTAAATTGTTGTACAAATTATTTACAAGGACTGAACTCTGAATGTATAATCAACAGTATTAGGATAGTTTAAAAAGGTTATGATTGCGTGTTTAAAATAATGCAAATACAGTGTTCCAGTAGCCAAAGTGTTTCGATGAAGAAAAAAGGCACCTGAGGTAAGTTTTTACAAAGTATTATTTTTCAGGAAATATATAGTGTGGCCCATTACAGTGGTTTCTTTATGTTTTCAGTTAGAACCCCTCTGAAAGTCCTATCTAGCAATAGCAGCGGATGCACCACTGAATCATAAAGTTACAGCAGAAAAGCCATCTTATCAAATTCGTATTGGCAGCTGCATCACAATTTGGCATATAAGCTTCTCTAGGCCTGTCGCTGAAGTTTTTTCAATATTTTTAGGAGATGGATTATAAATAAAGAACATTTTTTATTACTGGTTCTGGGTCTCTTTATTTTAAAAATATTTACAGGATAAAACTCATGAAGCAGTAAGTCTTAATTCACAGCCTGATCACTGTCGTGCTATATGGAATATGAATGACCAGTCATAATGCTACTGATATCAATATTGCAAAGTTATAATAATTCAGATGAGAGATGCTATTTCAGATACCATTGGAAAAGTTGTAATTTGCTAAATATGATCATTTTGTTTATGCACATGTAACATTGTGGAACTGTAAGTTATGGATCGGTGTAATATATCTGTGTCCAAACACTTGTGAGGTGCTACTAGGTTACACCCTCTAGGCAGATGGATGTCAGCCTTGGTGATTCACTGAGGGCCATTACCTTTACGATGAGCCCAGGGACAGAAGCCAGGATGGCACATCTGAACAGGACATGTAGATAAGAGACATGCCAGTGGTCAGGGAGACTGCAAGAGCCTTTCCCTGCCCATGTGCTGTGGGCTTGTGTTTGAAACAAGCCACGTGGGGTCAAACCAGAGACTATAAGCTGCACCATCCCCATCTTGTCTTCATCCTGCTTCCTACCTCTGAATCAATTTGTCTACAACTGAAGCTGTGAAACAAAGGACTGAGGTCCATCCAGGTACTGCAAGTACACCAGAGGAACTGTACAAGCTTACAAACTCCACAGTTCTCCTGGGAATTTGATATATATGGACTTTAATGTCACTTGTAAGTATCTCATTGCTTTGACCATTTAACATTTCTCTTCTCGTTTGTTTCTTTCCTTTTATATTAAGTCTTTAGTTTTAGTTACTAAAGGATTGGCTGGCATTGTGGTGTTTTGTGTAAGATCCAAACTTATATTGATCTGGCAATGTGGCTGGCACTTTGGAGTCAGGAGAATATTTTGGTAAAGGGAATAGAGTTTTAAATAACATCTCTTTACTGGAGACCTAGTTGCTGATTGGGAGCCAGAGACTGAAATGCAGAAAACAGGGCTGTATAATTTTTTTGTTTTAACTTCTTGATAATCAGAGGCACTGTTTGCAGTGTTTTGGGAAATCTAAATGCAGTGTTAGCCACCAGTTTGGGAGACTGTGCTATCCTTTTGCAGCCTGCCCTGACCTTGGCATTTGCAGGTGGGCTACCCTAGGCACAGATGGATTGCAATCACCTAACGTTAGAAGTCTCTCTTAAGTGGTTTTCTAAAGCTGTGTAGGCCATGAATTCCTGATGTAATGATGACAATAGTTTATCTATCTTGATGTGCCAGGTTGTGGAATTTATTGCTCAGTCCTTCTCTAGGGAACTTTGAATAACAGCCTTGATTTGTCTCTGATGAGACTGGGGGAATAGGGAAACACACTGGCTGTTCTGTAACATTATAGATTATCTGTAGGAAGCTTTGTGGCATTAGACTGTTGCCCAAAAGTGCTTTTGGGTGTTGGTGTGGTTACCAGTATGAACTGGAAAGAGCAGAGATAAAAGAGAGACCGTGATGTGGTGTTTTACTCTTACAGAAGCAAATCTGGATGTGTGTAAAAAGGTTAGATTTTTTTTTTTATTGTATAAAAGTCAATTTTTGATATTTGCCAAGATAAATCAGGCTGATGTTTCCTGCTCCTAATAATGGTAGAGCTACGCAAGTGTGATGCATTTCAATTTGAAAATGTTAGATGAAATATCCTGAATGTTTTTGCACTCAGAGATCATATTGGTTTAATGTGAGCACTTTTATTCTTAAAAAATCTCAACAGAAGCCCTGGTTACCTGCAATAATTGTGAGAATAGTTAATGTAATATAATAGTACTGCTATACTGCAAAAATACACCATAACTAAAATCATGCCCTGGATGTGGTTTTCTCTATTGGAATATAATATTCATGGTGTTATTTATAAAATAGAAAAGGAAAGAGAGAGTTCTATTAATCCAATGACCTTTTTTTCAAAGGATAACTGACTGCTAATGGAGATATGCAAACTGTATGTGCTGTTGTGTATATGTAGTTTCCCAAACTGTGTTATATGCTTGTCAGTGAAGATTTTCAATGAGTTTTAGCAGCAATTTACAGGCCCAAAAATTTAGTTTCTTATGTGAGAAGAAAAGTTGTCCACATTTTTGCATCTGGAAGGGTTCCTCCTATTCCCAATGTTAACTTTTATACCATTTGTTTGTTAGTACAACAGTATTTCTTCTGCCAGCACTTTTCCTTTTATTCATTTAAAGTTAGCATTTTATCCACTTCTGTTGTTTCAGTTCACTTAGAAGCAGCACAGCTGTTGTTTTCTACCACCACTAGTTTCATTCTTTTTTTAGAAATGTGCTTCAGTATGACAGGGCTGCTTTTTAAAACCATATGGATATTTTGTTCTTCTGGAAAACACTCATCATCACCCTGCTAAAATGGAAGAGAAGGTGTGATGAGACAACCTCTTGTCTGTCTGGTCTTTAATTTGCAGTGTCTAGTCTCTATCCACAGTCTCTCTTTAGAGTTCACACAAAATCCAGTTTTCCATATATCTGTTTACACTTCTTGGGTTAAACTGCTCTTAAAGCTTTCAAGAAGGTGAGTTATCTTTGCTCCTCTGCAGTGAGGTTAGGCAAGTCCCATCTCTCTGGAGCATGAGAGACAGGATGTTCAGTAGGTGCAACTCTCTCCTCATAGTCTACTAAAATAGGTTTCGTTGCACAGCTACACAAGGATAAGCATTCAAACTTAATTATGACCTCTGACTTCCTCACAAACACACAACACAAACTACATATTTTACCTGTGTACATATAACAGCAGTGAATATTTGCTGATGTCACAGAGACGGTAATTACAGGGTTTTTTACTACACTGTGAAGGAGATTAATATGTAACTTACCTGCTGAAGGCAGAAGAAAACTCCTTGTGAAATTGCACATCTATCACTGTCAGTTGAAATAGGTTGCTTGAGCATTGAGGGATGGGTAAGAAATGTCTTACAACGTGGCATTTCCTGGCTTTGAAGAGTTTGTGTTTTGGGGGATAGCAAACTTATTTAGCCCAAATTACGTCCAGGGTTTAGCCCCAAGCTGTCAAGGAGCTGGACTGCTTCTGGTTCAAACGGGAAGGTTGGGGTGGGGGGGGGGAGTACCACCTCCCAGGAGCAGTTATGTACTATGAGTTCAGGCATTTCCCAACCATTTGAGGTTGCTCCATTCAGAGTAAATATGGCTGCCCAGTCTGATCATTTCAAATAATAATTGGGATAAAGGGAATGAATGCAAATGAACCTCCCTCCCATGTCCTTAAGATAGAGAGGGTGAGTTCTTTCTGGGTTGGTTGGCTGTATTTTGGTTAGAAAGTCTCTGTGGCCCAGAGATTCCCCTCTTACTCCCTGAAAATAGAAGGGAGTACACAATGCCACTGAAAACACCTTTCACTGATGGCAGACTTCATTTCACCACTTCTCTGGATCTCCACCTCCCATTTAAAAAGATAGTCCTGAAATAGCCTGTTACTCCAGCTTTGGGGCTGAAGAAACTTTGTTGTTCCAGTTGGGATGACAATGATCAGTTCCCCGAGCTATTGAGCTCTCTCTTTTTGAGCTACTCTGCAACTCCCCACCATGGAGACAGATATTTTTAAAGTTACAAGGGGAGTTTATATCCAAAAAATTTTTTTTTTAATTGAAACACATTAGCTGGTGTTTTCATTTTTACCAGCCCTGTAAGAGACTCCGTTTCAGAGTTTACAGAGGCTATAGTGTGATCACCAAAAATATGGTAATATGATGATTTAATAAAGAGCCTAATTTAACAAAAGACAAGAATGCTGTGACCTAAAGTCCAAGGTAGTGGAATGGCCTGTGTACAGCATGTTTTTTGCCAGGGAAAATGCCCTCTGGGATTTTATAATAACGTGTTTATCACTTTTGCACTATGGCTAATATGTCTATACTTTCATGTCAGTCCACAATAGTCTAGCGCTATTTAAAAAGAATGTTTCTCCCTCCCTTTACCCAATGTGAAGTCATTTACGCATATTTTGATTTTGCAGGTTCCCTTCAAAACAGAGTGCCTGCCAGTCACATGCAGAAATATATAGCTGCCCATTTACCTTTTTATGTGTTGTTAATATCTTCGACTCAGCAGTGCCTCTGCTTCTCTGTTTTATATTGCAAGAGGTTGAAGATTAAATTGCATAAGAATCTGTCTACCTAGGGGAATTGAATAATGGAATAAAGAAATAAAAAGATTCTTTAAAAGCCTTATCAGCTCCTGGGACTTGGAGGACAAAGTGGGGGAGGCTCTTCATAAATGCTTTCATTTTATCACCTCTAGAATCGCTAATAAACAGTAGAGCGGAAACAATAAACATAGACTTCTCTGGTCCTTTAACAATGGTGAGCATGCAGTCAGCATGCCTTCCAATATACACCTAAAATGGATTGCATTGACCCCGGATTTTCCGAATTCAAATAGTTCCACCAGAGTATGGTGATCAGTGCTGTGGGCGAACCTGCAGACTGCTGTGAAGTCTCTTGTCCGGAGATACAGACGCTGTCATATGGGTGGTTGGACACTAACTCCATCTGGAGAAGTTGAATTAAGATTTCTCAGCCAGTCACTCAGTCCAGACAGCTACAAATAGCATTCCATCATAGGTTAGAGTTGGGATTGGCTTCAAGTCTTGCTTCTGCAATTCATTTTGGCAACATAAAGATATGCATCCCTCCTCATATGTAGTCACCTCTTTTTAAAAAGGAAAGCAAGAAGATGCAGCAAACATAGTTGATGTACCATTGTTGTGTTGGAGGAAATGCTGTAGTATGAGTGCAACACAGCCATGTTTGTTGAAAATGGGTCAGATGAACATGTCAGAATCCAATTAAATATATAGTGTAGAGGGGGATGGCTGGGTATTTTTTCTTGTTTTCATTTTGTTCTGTCTTTGGTTTTATGCAATGTGGAGCAGAGAATATGTCCATAATTTGACTTATATATGTGATTTCTAATCTAATTCTACATCTAATATACTGTAGTTACATTACTGTTAAAGGTCCCCCAATTGAAATAGATGGGAGTCTTTTTCCCTTTACTTCAGTGGAAGTTGGATCTGTCCCAAAGTGTGTATCAAAAATAGCTCCGTTGTAGTTAAGTACATATGCTACAGACCATAGATAGTTTATCAGACAATTCTGTTACTTGAACGATAGCAGAATCATTGAACTATTTATGTCAATGTTATGTATTTCTTCCTAGCTACTACGCAGCTCAGGTGCCACTGTGTGGAACAGTGGCTAGAGCACTTGACTGGGACTCACAAGGACTGGGTTTTATTCCCAGGTCTGCCACTCACCTGCTGGGTGACCACGGCAGAATCGCTTCACTTCTATGTGACTCAATTTCCCCATCTGTAAAATAGGGATAATCATACTAATCTCCTTTTGTAAAGTGCTTTGAGATCTATTGATGCAAAGCACTGTGTAAAGAGTTAGGGTATTGTTTGCATCTTTAGGTGCCTAAATATCTTTGCAAATCTGTCCTCGTGCCTAAGTGGGAAGTGAAAGTGGGATTTAGGCCTTTTAATCAGACAGGCGCTTTTGAAAATATTACCCTTAATTTATAGTGTGGTTGCATGTTGTTCCTGTATGGAAAAGGTATTTTATATTGTATGGTTTACTTGAACTTTGCTCCAATTTCCATGACTAGAAAT
Source organism: Mesoclemmys tuberculata (assembly GCA_007922155.1). Classification (NCBI taxonomy): domain Eukaryota; kingdom Metazoa; phylum Chordata; order Testudines; family Chelidae; genus Mesoclemmys; species Mesoclemmys tuberculata. The sequence goes on from ML675624.1 coordinate 43,417,382, forward strand.
TAAGTCACAGGATTTTACTTATGTGTTACTTAGGTGTAACTCCTGTGCAGTTAATCTATATGATTTTGTGGTATTTACATTTATCAAAACTGTCATTTCAGTGAAGTGTTCCAAATGAAACACGAGCCCAGTAACTCTATAAACAGTCTGAATTTCAGTGTTTAAGTGGATTTGAAATGAGGCAAAAATGAAGTGCATCCCTAATTAAGACAGCCAGCAAAGATGCCAATTAGTATAGTTATAACTTGGTGGTGGTGGTTATTGTCCAATAATAAATGGACTGTGTCCACCAACTCATTTTGTATAGTTGTATAGATAGGCCCCACACTGGATCAAGGGGACCAAAGAGAACTTATGGGCCCAGTTGACCCCACCCCAGGGCCACCTGCAACCATTGTCAGGAGTGGAGAGGGGAGTTTAAAAGGAGGAGACCTTGCCCCACTTGGGGCTGACCAGGAAGGAGAGCAGAGTTCTGCTACTTGGTTGACAAGGGAAGCCTAGATTCCAGCCAAGAGGCCTGAGGGGTCCCAGATCCTGGGCTCCAAACTGAGCTGGAATGCCTATACTACAATTAAACCGATCCTTATCCTGAGCCCCAAGAGCCCGAGTCAGTGGACATGGGTTTTTAATTGCAATGCAGACATGCCCGGAGACAGCTTGCTATCTAACCGACCATTTGGTGAGTAGGACAATTAGACCCAGGAAGATGGACAAGAAGGGACTAGTTGCATGGAGACAAGCCAAGAGCAGAAGGGCAGTGTCCAGCCAAAGAATCTCAGACAACCCTGATTTTTAGTTCACTGTTTTCCTTTTTGTTTTGAACTCTAACATCCTGGAAGGGGTATGACTCCAGTGTGACTTAGCCAGAAGCACTGATCTATGAGGGGTGACATCTGACAGTCATGGACCTGCAGTGGGGAAGTTGTGCCCTAATGGGCCCCAAGGGAGTGCCACCTATGCAACCTGGTTACATCACCCAACAACCATCAGCTGATAACAGATGTTAGTCTGCCTTAATTTGGGCAGCATTTAAGGTGAAGACTTAGTTAAAAGCCTTCAGATCTTATCATCCATTTCCTAAGATATCTAGTCCTTTAAAATGATACTTTTAAGTACCAGTTTTCATATTTCTGACTGTGTAGTAGAAAAAACATACGCTGTTCCCTTATAACTGTATGGAGACATTGTCACGGAATAAGTCAGTCTTCTGTAGATTTTATTATGTAATCCTTATTGCTTCTAAAAGTAATAAGATCTATTGAATAATAAGATTGAATTGACAATAAGATGTGGCAATAAATTTTATAGTGATCCGTTAATCAGAGCTTTATGGCTGCTCGGTGTGTATTCCTTAAAATGCAGCATCACTTAAAGGCACTTAACTAAAAATTGGTCACAGCTGCCATATAACTCGTCTAAAACCATGTCAAATGGGTTTAAAGTGTAATTCTGAAGAGTAGCTAAAGGCTTTTTAGGGGTCTCATGTTTTTATCTCAGTGCTAGTATTATTATGGGCCTTATTCTGCAACTCTGACTCACTTTGAGTAATACCTTGCTAGTGACTCTAATGGGATTGCTCTTGAATTAAAATACTACTCACAGTAAATTAGGATGACAGAATCTGTCTTAGTTTACAAGTAAAAATATGTTTATTCTAACTGCCAGCCATGCAAACTCACCTGGGAATCTGAACATTCAACTGCATTCTTTCTGGCTCATACATCCTTACCGTTAAACCTGCCCCCTACTATGGTGTACCAAGTATAATTACAGTGTAATTTATAAATGCATCTTATATTCTTCTTCAACTGGAATTTAGTTAAAAATTGTACTGAAGAAGTGGGAGTCAGAAAAAAGATCTCTCTCCCTGGGCTGTATTAGTTCTGTTGTGCTAAGAGTAGTAAAACATAGAAAAATCTTATTTTTGCCAATAATCAGATGTGACATGATTATATAAAGGGACCGGTATTGTCAGAAAAGAAGGTATCTTTCTTATAAAACCACTTTTCTGACTTTAACCCCACTTCAAATAGTTTCCTTCTTTGCTGGAAGTATTGTGGTAAGGTACTTGGCTCCAAAGACTTTGAGGTATGGTTAAACATAATATTATTAAAATTACTTGATATTAAGTGAGATACAAAGGTTCTCCTTCGAGTGATTGCTCATATGCATTCCACTTAGGTGTGTGCGCGCCCTCGTGCACAGCTCTCCAGAGAACTTTTCCTAGCAGCCCCTGCAGGGGCCGGTCTCAGCGCCCCCTGGAGTACTGCCATTATGCAGCGGTATATATAGCGCGACCGGCCCCTCCCCTCCTCAGTTCCTTCTTTCCGCCCGTGACGGCCAGTTGAGAACTACCCCTACTCTTCAACAGTTTGTGTTTCTCCTTAAAGTGAGTAGATAGCTTACCAGTTCACCCTGAACTAAGTTAGTTTTTAGTTAGTGAGGGTTTTTAGTTAGTTTAGGGAGCCTTCGGGCTCGCGGCGTCCCGGCTATGCCGGGCTCGCGGCGTCCCGGCTATGCCGGGCTCGCGGCGTCCCGGCTATGCCGGGCTCGCCGGGCTTCAAGCCATGTGCTAGCTGCGGCAAGGCCTTTTCCGCTAGCGACCCCCATGACCGTTGTTTGCGGTGTCTGGGGGAACTGCACCGTAGGGATCGGTGCAGTATCTGTAAGTCCTTTAAGCCTCGGACTCAGAAGGAGAGGGAAGTGAGGCTTAGGGCTTTTTTAATGGAGTCCGCTTTAAGCCCGGCATCCGAGCCATCGTGGACTACTCCGGCACCGAGTGTGTCTTCGGTGCGGAGTGCGCCTCCGGCACCGGGGGTCTCGGTGCCGAAGAGGAAGAAGCGCCGCCCGCGCTTGCAGCGCTCCCCCGCACCGCAGGAGCGGCCGGGGTCGAGTTCGGAGGTGCTCCTCCTCATGGACGTGCCGCCGGCCCCTGCTCTGGCACCGGCCCCTGCTCTGGCACCGGCCCCTGCACCGGCACCTACTAGGGAGGCTCCCCCGACTCCTGGAAGTGGGGGACCCCCTATACAGGACCCTTCGACGCCGGAGGCTATTGAGGTGGCACAGGCCTTGTTGGCTTTGCCTACGCCTCCGGCACTCTCTCACCGGAGAGAGACAGGGCCTGTTTCCCGGGGCAAACCCGCGATGGGGGGCCCCGAAGGGTGGGCGGCCCTGGCACCGGTGGACAGGCCGCCCACCACCCAACGCAGGAGAGTCGAGCTCGGAAGCTCCTCTCCATCTTCGTCTTCGGACGACGCGTCGCAGCACCGTTCCCGGCACCGCTCCAGGTCACGGCACCGTTCCCGGCACCGCTCCAGGTCCCGGCACCAGTCCAGACACCGACACCGCTCCTCGTCGCGGCACCCCTCCTCGTCGTCGAGTTCAGGCTCGGTACCGAGACGACGTTCTCGGCACCGCTCCCCAGCATCGAAGCGACGAAAGACTCCCCGGTACCGGTCGTCGTCTTCGGCGTCGCCTCGTCGGCACTGAAGTCGTAGTCGCTCTTCGAGATCGTCGCGTGGCGAGTCTCGGAGTGCTTCCTCCCGGCGTCATCACCGCCTGCGTTCTCCTGACTCGGGATCCCGGACCCGACGTCAGGAGCAGGTATGGTCGTCGGCACCGCAGCCGGCACCGGCACCGCAGCCGGCACCGCAGCCGGCATCGGACCCTGTACTGTTACCGGCACCGTCTGTTGCAGCACCGACTTTGCTCTCGGCACCGGTGCCGCCTCTGAGCTGGCCACAGGGACCCTGGCAGTGGCCGTTGTGGGCCCAGTGGGCGGCTCAGATGGGGCAGGGAACTATGTCGGCCCCTGCCTCTGTCACCCAGACTCAACAAGCACCTTCGGTGCAGGAGGGTGACCGCTCCTCTGGGGAAGAGGAAGAGGAGGAGGACCCTGGGGAGGGCCCCTCCACTGGGCCCCGCCACCCATCTTACTCATCGTCTCCAGATGAGGCGGCGGTAAGAGACCAAGGAGCCCCGCTCATTGACTTTAAAGCACATCAGGAGCTCCTGAAGCGGGTGGCTTTGAACCTTGGCCTTGAGGTTAAGGTGCTAGAGGAAGAGGTGGACCCCCTCTTCGGGCGTGTGGGGGCCCAGGGACCGGCTAGGGTGGCCCTTCCCATACATGAGAGGGTCCTGCGCCTGGCGAAGTCAGTCTGGCAGACCCCCGCCTCGGCTGCCCCGACCTCTAAGGGCGCTGAGAAGAAGTATTACGTGCCAGCCGAGGGGCACGAATACTTGTATGCGCACCCTGCCGCGGGTACTTTGGTGGTGGATGCCGCCAATCAAAAGGACAGGCAGGGTGCTCAGACTGCCTCCCCTAAAAATAAGGAAGGCAGGAGATTGGACCTTTACGGCAGAAAGGTCTATTCAACTGGGGCACTTCAGCTGAGAGTAGCCAACCATCAGGCTCTCCTCGGCAGGTACAATTTGAATCTGTGGGACTTCTTGAGGAGGTTTACGGAGTCCCTCCCTCCAGACCAGGCCGCAGACTTTGGTATGGTTCTGGAGGAGGGTTTGTCCGTGGCAAGTGCGGCTCTGCAGTCCGCATCGGACGCTGCGGACACAGCCAGCAGGGCTATGGCCTCCGCCGTTGCGATGAGGCGGGCGGCGTGGCTGCAGTCCACAGATCTGTCGTTGGAGGTGCAGCAATCCATCCAAGATCTGCCCTTCGATGGAGCCGCCCTCTTTTCGGAGAGGACGGACGAGAAGCTGCACGCTCTCAAGGACTCAAGGGCAACGTTGCGCTCCTTGGGCCTGTACACGCCCCAGGCGGCTAGACTGCAAAGTCACCAGCAGCCGCAGCAACCGCCGCAACGTCAGCGGCAGCAGTCTAGGCCGCAGCCTAGGCCTTTCCCCCCCGCGGGGGGTAGGGACAGGTCCAAGGGCTCTGGACGGCGCGATCGCCCGGCGTCGTCCTCCTCTTTCTTTAAGGGACCCTCTCAAGGACCTAAAGGGAAGAGATGATTTTGACGGTGTCTCCGAGGGTGGCACCGTCTCATGTTCCCTGGGTTGTCCCCCGCCTTTCCGAGACAGGCTCAAGCCGTACCTCGGCCTGTGGCGGGAGGTAACATCGGACCAATGGGTCCTCAGCATTGTGCGCTGGGGCTATGCCCTTCAGCTCCTGGCCTCCCCTCCCCACCCCCCCCGTCCCTCTTTAGGGACCCATCTCACGAGCAATTACTCCTTCAGGAGGTTCAATCCCTCCTAGTCAAAGGAGCCATAGAAGTGGTTCCACCACTCGAGGTGGGGAAGGGGTTCTATTCGAGGTACTTCCTCGTTCCCAAGGCCAAGGGAGGCCTCAGGCCTATATTGGACCTGCGCAGGCTCAACAGGTTCATAAGAAAGCTGAAGTTCCACATGGTATCCCTAGCGTCCATCATTCCCGTACTAAACCCAGGGGACTGGTTCGCCGCCCTCGACCTGAAGGATGCGTACTTTCACGTCTCCATCCTTCCCGCCCACAAGCGGTACCTAAGGTTTGTGGTAGCTGGTGGCCACTACCAATTTACGGCCTTGCCCTTTGGCCTGTCTTCCTCCCCCAGAGTGTTCACCAAGTGTATGGCGGTGGTGGCGGCCTTCCTGCGGCGCAGGGGGGTCCAGATATTTCCCTACCTGGACGACTGGTTAATCAGGGGCAAGACCAAGTCGCAGGTGTGCGAGGCGGTCTCTCTCATCCAGTCCACCTGCCATGCTCTGGGGCTGCTCATAAACGAGCAGAAGTCGACGCTGTGTCCGGTGCAACGCATAGACTTCATAGGGGCCCACCTAGACTCGGTGCAGGCAAAAGCCTCCCTCCCATGCTCGAGGTTCGAGGCCATGACAGCGATAATATCGCAACTTCAGAGGTGCCCCACGACTACAGCCAGGCAGTGCCTGCAGCTGCTAGGCCACATGGCCTCGTGCACCTACGTGGTGAGGTTGGCCCGCCTCAGGCTCAGGCCCCTCCAAGGTTGGCTGTCCAAGGTTTACATGCCCAGCAGGCATGCTTTGAGCAAGGTGGTAACGGTGCCCCCTATGGTGTTGGGGTCACTGACTTGGTGGCTGGACCCCGGGACTGTGTTGGAAGGGATTCCCTTCAGGGCTCCCACCCCCTCGGTCACCCTGATCACGGACGCATCAGACCGGGGGTGGGGAGCTCATATCACCGGTGGTCTGACCACGCAGGGTCGCTGGTCCCGGGGGGAGTTGGCCCTCCATATCAATGTGAAAGAACTGAGGGCAGTCAGACTGGCATGCAAAGTGTTTCGCCACTCTTTATTGGGGAGAATGGTGCAGGTGTTAACAGACAATACCACTGCAATGTATTACATCAACAAGCAAGGGGGGGCGCGCTCCTCGGCGTTGTGTCAGGAGGCGCTTTGACTCTGGGACTTGGCGGTGAGGTGTAATTTCTGTTTAACCGCCTCTCACCTGCCTGGGGTCAGGAACGACGAGGCGGACCACCTCAGCAGGTCATTCCTACCCCAACACGATTGGTCTCTCCACCCCGAGGTGGTGGATAGGATTTTCCGCGTGTGGGGTGTTCCCCGTCTGGACCTCTTCGCGTCAGCTTGGAACGCGAAGTGCCCGATGTTCTGCTCGCTCAGGGGTTGCGAGCCGGGCTCCCTTTCGGATGCATTTCTCCTCGAATGAACGGGGGCCCTCCTGTATGCGTTTCCCCCCTTCCCGCTCTTGCCCAGGGTCCTCTTGAAAATCAAGAGGGACAGAGCGGATGTAATTCTGATCGCCCCAGCGAGGCCGAGGCAGTACTGGTTTTGCCTGCTTCTGGACTTGTCTGTCGCTCCCCTGATCGAGCTCCCGAGGAGACCGGATCTGCTCTCCCAGGACCACGGTCGTCTACTGCATCCCAACCTGAACTCCCTGCACCTGATGGCCTGGAGGCTCTCTGGCTGACAGAGGAGGAGAGAACCTGCTCGGAGCAGGTCCAACGCGTGCTGTTGGGAAGCAGGAGGCCCTCCACACAGATCGCCTACAGGGCCAAGTGGAGGAGGTTCACCTGCTGGGCGGAGTCGTGGGGTGTAACCCCCGGTACGTCCCCCGTGCAGGCGGTCCTTGATTACCTGCTGCAGCTTAGGCTACAGGGGTTGGCACTAGCCTCCCTCAGGGTGCATCTAGCGGCCATCTCGGCGTTCCACCAGCCGTTGGAGGGGCGGTCCCTGTTCTCCCACCCCATGTCGGTGAGGTTCCTCAGGGGGGTTGAGAGGCTATACCCGCAGGTCCGTGACCCGGTGCCTCCCTGGGATCTGAACCTGGTCCTGGATAGACTAACGGGGCCCCCCTTTGAGCCTTTGGCCACCTGCCCCCTGCTGATCCTATCCTGGAAGGTGGCCTTCCTCGTGGCCATTACCTCGGCTAGGAGGGTCTCTGAGCTGAGAGCCTTGACCTCGGAGCCCCCCATACCGTGTTCTTCCGGGATAAGGTTCAGCTTAGGCCTCACCCAGCGTTCCTGCCTAAGGTAGTCTCCAGGTTCCATTGTAACCAAGATATTTTCCTCCCCGTGTTTTTTCCCAAACCGCACGGGTCCGAGGACGAGAGGAGACAACACACCCTCGACGTCAGGAGGGCGCTGGCGTTCTACCTGGACAGGTCGAGGCTGCTCCGAAAGACCACGCAGCTCTTCGTCGCGGTGGCAGAGAGGATGAGGGGCTCCCCAGTCTCCGCCCAGTGCATCGCCAAGTGGATCACCACCTGCATCCGGCTCTGCTACGAGCGTGCAGGTGTCCAGGTTCCAGGAGTGGTGACGGCGCACTCGACGAGGGCCCAGGCCGCGTCGGCGGCTTTTCTGGAGAGGGTCCCCCTAGAGGACATCTGCAGGGCTGCCACCTGGTCCTCGGTGCACACCTTTGCTGCGCACTACGCTGTCGTCCAGCAGTCAAGGGACGACGCGCGAGTCGGCAGAGCCGTGCTGAGGGCAGCTCGCCGTTGACTCCTACCCACCTCCAGGTATGGCTCGTTAATCACCTAAGTGGAATGCCTATGAGCAATCACTCGAAGGAGAAAACATAGTTATTTACCAGTAACTGTTGTTCTTCGAGATGTGTTGCTCAGATCCATTCCACACCCACCCTCCTTCCCCGCTGTCGGAGTCTGCAGAAAGAAGGGACTGAGGAGGGGAGGGGCCGGTCGCGCTATATATACTGCTGCATAATGGCGGTACTCCAGGGGGCGCTGAGACCGGCCCCTGCAGGGGCTGCTAGGAAAAGTTCTCCGGAGAGCTGTGCACGAGGGCGCGCACACACCTAAGTGGAATGGATCTGAGCAACACATCTCGAAGAACAACAGTTACTGGTAAGTAACTATGTTTTTTTGCTGTGATTGCCAGAAGAAGTGAATTGTTATGAACAATATAGGGATTTGTCTTAGATTATGTTATTAGCTGTAAGAAGAGTTGTTCACAGAGTTTTGTAAAAGAGGGAGTTCCACCAGGAAAGAAACTTCCTTTCCTTTCTCCTGTACCTCATTTTGGACCTCATCCAATGAGGTGTTGAATACCCTCAGCAAGATTGTCAGCACCTTTAACTCATTACTTTTGGTGGGGATTGAGAGTGCTCAGCACCTTTCAGGCAGGTTCACTCAGTGACACGCAGACTTGGGCCCTTTATTTGGTTTTTGGAGAAAAAAGGTTTTTCAAATGTAAAGAATGTGTACACTGTACACCATGTGTAATATGTAAACGACCCATATAATCTGAAATATGATGACAACCATTGAGTCATAGATGTATTAACAAAAAGGATAATGCTCTTGTATTGCATTAAATACCCATCTTTGTGGCAATTTTGTCATGGGACAGACAGACAAATGTCAGCTGTCATCAAAAGAAAAAAATTGTAGCCAAGAGGATAAGGACTAATAAAAGATCTGTTTTGAGACAGGTGAGGTGTTCTGAGGTGAGAAGTGGTTGGGTTCATGATAATAGCAAAACATAAACTGATAGCATGTTTAAGAGAGTTTTTTTAAAACTGTTTTTTTTTTTCAAAACAAAGAAAAACGGTGTCCTTTTAAACCTTGGTGGCAGCAATTAAGTATGGCATTTTCAATTTTGAAAATCCTGGCCTATTATATAACCTGTATAGACCAGTTACATGAAAGCATGAGTTTCCTTTAATGTCTGGATTTCTTTTCCTCTAAGAAGTCAACTTAAAACAAGATGTAAATTAATTAAATCTAAATGAATCAAAAACAAAACCCCTACCCCAAGCAGAATTTTTACCCTGGAAAGGGAGAAGTGCCAGACACTCTATGGAGTTGACTAGGGACTTCTCAATTACTATTAATTTTAGGTGGAAGGTACTCGGTTACTGCTAAAATCCAGAGTCAGCTCATGGAACTGCTTCTTCAAGCTTTTTGTACCTATGAAGGTTCTTCCTTTTAAAGGGGGAATTCTCCAGTGCAGCTCTCTTGCCATATTTCGTTCAGTTTGCTCTGCATAAGAGTGAATTTAGCAGACTGAAGACTCTGGCTCAAAATGTTTAAAATTCAAGGAGAAAGATGAAGAAGATAATCTATACAATCAAGTCCAGCACTTCTTAATCAGTGGAGCAATTGATGCCAGGGAGCAAACTTCGCAGTAACTGTATTTTGTGCCTTGGAAAGTGGGAGAGTTCTATAATTTTTAAGCCAGTAAATTTGTTTAATCCTTAGAGGCAGCAGCAATAATCTTGGGTTATTTAAGTAAAAAGGTGCCTGAAGAGAGAGAATCCCTATCAGCACCACCTGGATCAGAATGAACATTTAAAGAAGTAGTGTGTTAATACTTAATAGAATTTATTCATGCATATTTTATAACTTCTAGCTTTTGTAGCTGAATATAATGAATGGAGCTCCAAGAGGTTGAGTCATCATGCCGGTAGCTGCTGCCAGTTTCCAGGCATTAACTTTAATTATTTATGCTTTCTCTAATAGAATTTATGGCACATTTTAAAAGTAAAGAATTCTGTCTTACAGAAGGCATGCCTTGGTACCTGGCACACAGGCTGAGTTTGGCAGAAGTATAAGTTTAGTTTCCACTTAGTCTTTAAATCAAAGATTTATTTTGGGGTTTTGTTCTTTAATTACAGTGTATAATTTCACTTTCACCTCTAGGTCTGTTTTTTGTTTGTTTTGGTTTGTTTGTTTTTTTTTTTGAAAAAGGAGTGAATTAGTGAATGAAAGAACAAACCAAGGGGACAAGGATTGATGCTGTGGTTGGCCACAACTTACAGTGCAACATAATGCTGCATTTTGTGGCCTTGTTGGATTATGGAGTCTGAATATAAAGACCCACGCATCTGTCCTAACTATAATAGCAATACTTCACGCTAATATAGCACTTTTCATTTTAATGCATTTTGCATAAACTAATTAATTTTCACAATGTCCTTCTGAGGCATTTTTATCTCTGTTATACAAAGGGAGAAGCTGAGACAAAGAGAGGTGAAATTACTTGCCCAAGATTGTAGAGAAAACCAGAGTCAGACAGATTTTGAGTTTAGGAATTTCTAGCATGGAGTGCTAGTTTACACACAAATTAGAACCCAATCATGTTTTAGTTCACACCTTTAGTTATGTCTCCTTGTGCACAGCCATACTCCAGAATACAATTTACAAAAATGGCATAATGGAAATTGAAGAGGATAGTCTTATTCCAGAATAAATGTGTCCATCCACAGGCTTGACCTGACGTAACTAAATGTGTGAATTAAAACCATTCTAGTTGTTTTGGCTCCCCTTTATACAAACTGTTACTCTTGTTCATAGACCATATCCTTCATTTAAATGCATACGAACAGTGAACATTAAGGGTGGGTTTCCACTGTGTTATGCTAATCAGGCCGAGTGCAACTGTATGTTGAAGATAAAAACACGCACAGGATTGTTATGAATGAAGTGATAATGAGAAGCAGCATGCGCTAGTGGACCAAGCAAGGGCCAACTTCTAGCCAGGGTTCTAACACTGATTCCTTGTGTCTTAGGCTGGGTCTACACTGACGGCAGCAAATTCGCGCCGTCACATCGATTGCTCTGGATCGACTGAGCTGTCTGTATAGATGCGCTCAGTCAATCCAGGAAACGACGCTGGAAAACCACCCTCGTAAGTGGAGTAGCGCTGCGTCGAAGTGAGCGTTGTTCCCTTCGACGCAGCTCAGTGGAGACGCTGCAAAGTCGACGGGAGATACGCAAGTGATTTACGTCACTTGCGTATCTCCTGTTGACTGCTGCCGAATCGCCAAGGTAAGTGTAGACCGGGCCTCAGACTAATCACTGAACCTCTCTGTGCCCATTTCATCATCTATAAAATGGGAATAATACTTCCCTACTTCATTGAGGTTGGAGGATGAATTAATTAAGATCCAATGCGCCCATCCCTTTATGTAAGCAAAGGGGAATTTGACGGGATGCAGTAGTGGGACCGTTGGCTCCATAACATGCATGCTGTCTCTCTCAACCCCATGGAAGCCATTTAGTAGAATGTAGGCTCTGTGGGAAGGGGATGAGATGGAGGAAACAAGTTTTGGAGGTGGTTGCCATCCACAACTATGTTCTGCCACTCAAACAGATGGGCAAACTAGCACAAGTTAATGCTGATGGAATCAGCATTTTCTTCAATAGGTTCCCCATCCACACTCTGATATTCTTACCACCTAAAGGAAAGTTAAGGTGCCATGCTGCATGACAGAGCCCAAAGTAACATTGGATTCATGATGTCAGTGGACTACAGGTAACCAAGAGCCAGTGCAGATTCACAGGGCACCTAAGAAGATGGCCCATGCCTCTGATGGCTCCCTCGAGATCTCATTGAATCTGTGGATCACTCCCTTTGCCACTTCTGCAGCAGTGCAACCTCCCATAATCCCAATAGAAGAAAGGGGAGAAAAGTTTCTGAGTGCGGACTCGTAGCTTCTAGACTCTTGGATTTAGAAGAGTCTGTGGATCTTAATGTTTATACAGCATTTGAAAATGTAAAGTATTGTGTTGCAATAATGCATTTTTTTATTCCACCGCAAGTAATTGACTCTTTACATTTCATACAATGTGTGTGTGTGAGAGAGAGAGAATGTGGTTCCAAGAAGATTTACTGAGATTTCCCTTGCTGTACTATTTGTATTGTTTGTTTTATTATCATTAAGCACTGACTGCTGAACAATAAGCCGATCTTCCTGAGGAGTTTATAATCTAAATGAACAGATAATGCAAAATGCACTGCGAGATGCACAGAAAGGTCATATGTATATTTGTTTATGTATGGTAACTTTATGTATGACCCATGTATTATGCAGCCGCAGAACACAGGAGTTGTCTGTCTTTTGCTGTGGAGTTAACTTGAAACTTGGGGTTTTTAGCACATGTTAAAAAACTTCCTAGCACCTTGAAAATATGAAATGTGTAAACTGATGAAATACTGTATTTGTGCATCTGAAGAAAATCTAAAAACATAGCCCTAGGAGATGTGAACTGCCCCGTTGGTCTCAATTTCTTAACTCTGGAACCTAAATGTCAGTGTGATCTATATTTGTTTGCAGCAGTGTTGTAGCTGTGTTGGTCCCAAGATATGAAAGAGGCAAGATGGGTGTGGCAATATTTTTTATTAGACCAAATTCTGTTCGTGGAAAGTGCAACCTTTCAAGCTACCATAGAGAAGCAGAGCTGTGTGTAGTTTGAAAGTTTGTAATTTTCACCCATGTAAGTTGGTCCAATAAAAGATATTACCTCATTTACCTTGTCTCTTCAGTATTCTGTGTTTCACTGCCAGCCATTTAAACAGAAATACCCACCTAATATGCTTATCTCACAATCCCAAATTGCTTTTCATTCCCCCAGATGCCAGAAGTCCCAGCAGTCCCTCACCAAGTTCCCTAAATCTTCAGCTTTCCTGTGTCACCTTTCATGATGCAATTATGCATTGTCAATAAAAAAACATCTGCATACTGAAAACTGGCAATGCAGGTACAGCGTAAAAAAGTGTATGTCTTGTCTCGTCCTTATGTGCTCTGGCTTTTTACACTGATCCTCCAAAGATTTAGGCATATGATTAATTTTACCCACTTTGAATAGTCCTGTTGAAGATTAAGGCTTTGTCTACAATACATAGTGTTGACGCAAGTTATGCCGACGATCATAAGCCACTATAATTGTGTCGCTTGTGCATGTTCACACAATGCTGCTCCTGCTGATGGAGTGGGTACGTATTTGGTGCTCTGGCATCAACAGGGATAGCAGTGCACTCTGGATAGCTATCCCAATGCTACTTGCCACCTTCTACAGCTAGGAGTTCTGGGAAGGCAGAGTGGATCACAGTATATCATGGGTGCAGGCTCAACATACCGTGAGGTAGGTGTTTTTCCTGTCCCATCATCCCATGTGCTTCCAACTGCATTTTGTGCCATCTTTCAGTGCTCCCTGTTTATTGTGTGCCCACCATTTCTGCCTGAGAGGGTGGATCCTGCACTGCTCTCTACTGTTGTGGTCACTGTTATGAACACCTCTGTTGCTCATGCATGAACTCCCAATCTCAACAGGAATCTGCTGTGTCTGATCTGCTGTGTACCATGGAAAGAAACCATGCCAGCTTACTTTTGGCATTCACTGCACACAGTGGACCATTTTTATTGGGCTTGGGAAGCAAGCACTGAGTGGTGGGATTGCAACATTATGTAGGTCTGGTAGTGGCTGCAGAAATTTTGGATGTGGAAAGCCACCTTCATGGAACTGTGTGTGGAGCTTGGCCCAGCACTGTGGCGCAAGGACACCAAATGAGAGCTGCCCTCTCAGTGAAGAAGCATGTGGAGATCACTGTGTCAAAGCTGGCAACTCCAGACTGCTAGCAGTCCTTCACAAATCAGTTTGGAGTTGGGGAAGTCCACCATTTGTGTTAATGCAAGTGTGCAGAGCCATTAATCAGATCCTGCTACAAAGGACTGTGATTCTTGGAAATATGCGTGAAATAGTGGATGGTTTTGCAGCAATGGGATTCCCTAACTGTGGTGGGGCAATAGATGCATGTCCCAGTTTTTTCCCCGGCCCATCTTGTGATGAAGTACCACAATAGAAAGTGGGTATTTGTCTATGATTTTGCAGTGGGATCATTTCACTGACCTCAACAAGGGGTCGTCAGGGAAGGTGCATGATGCATGCATCTTCAGGAACACTGGCCTGTACAGAAAACTGCAAGCAGGGACTTTCTTTCTAGACCAGAAGATTCCAATGGGGGATGTTAAAATGCCCATAGTGATCCTGGGAGACACCCAATATACCCCTTACTCCCATGATCACGGAGCCTTAACCCGGAAACCTGGACAGCGGCAAGGAGCACTTCACAATAGGCTGAGCAGGTGCAGAATGACAGTTGAGTATGTGTTTGGCAGAGTAATAGCTCACTAGTGCTGCCTTTACAGCAGGTTAGACCTAAATGAGGAAAATATTCCCCTGGTCATGTCAACCTGCTGTGCACTGAATAATATTTGTGAGGTTAAAGGTGAAAAGTTTCCCTCGGTGGAGTGCAGAGGCAGATTGCCCAGCGGCTGATTTTGAGCAGCCAGATACCAGGGCTATTAGAGGGGCACAACGGGGTTATTCGAATCAGGGAGGCTTTGAGGCACCATTTTGATAATGAGCGCCAGTAATTTTGTCTTTCTATAAAGCGCTTTGCTGTGCTTTGAAAACTTGTTGCCTTTCATGAAAATTTTGATTGATTCCTGACTGTGGTTTGTAGTCTGCAAATGTTCCAATAGCCACTGTGTATTAAGTCCAGCAGCAACCACAGTGTGTGAGACAACTACATATGTAAAAATATCTATCTATCTATATTTTGTGTGTGTGTGTCTGTGTATATAAAAATAATATATTTGTGGGAGACAATAAAACAATATAAAACCTGTCATCAATTTGTCTCTAATTTAATGGATTTCTTGATATTTTGTTTCCAGTTGCATATTGTTTTCAGATGCACATTTTTATCTCTTTTATTGTAGGATTTTTATTGCATCCTTGCAGATTTACTACATGAAAAATACCATGCAACTTGTAACTTTCTAAGGTAAAGTTTCTTTCCCTAAATGTCACTGCTGGGTATTGGAGATGAAGTAGTGGGGATCTGTGGGATTCAATTGTATCTGATTTGATTCAACTGAATCATGAGGCTCATAAAGCACTCAGATATTTTAGCTTTTATAATTTCAGTTGGCATTTATATGCACCAAGTGTGATCTAAGGCTCACTGGAACTAATTCGAGTCTTTCCACTGACTTCAGTGGGCTACAAACTGGGCCCTCAACGACAGACAGGAGGGTGCTGATATTCTCATCGACTGAACCACATATTGAGTTAAATTTATCTCTGGTATAAGCTGGTACCACTCCTATGAAAGTGTCTGGGATAAATTGACTGGTGACTCAAGACGTGATGTAAATTGCATGCAGAGTGTAAGTGGGCTGTAAAATGGGAGTAAGTGATAATATAAATTAACCTGCACCAATTTGGTATTCTGTGAGTATGCAAAATGAATGTATTTTATACACCAGAAGCACAAAGGGGCTGTAGCAGGAAAATCAGCTAAAAGGGAAGGGTAAAAGTAGACCCATTTTATCTTATACCTTCTTGTTAGCTGTTTTCCTGTCATTACCTATTTCTTGCTGTACTTGTTCTACTCCCCTTCTAGCCTCTTATCGTTTATCAATTTTATCTGCATTTCCTAGGTGAGAGTTTGATTTCAGTTATGCCAATATAAGTGAAAAGAAGGCAAGAAAGGCATGCTATTGATACCTGCTACATGGGGGACAGAGCCAGATTCAGGGGTGATTTAAACTGGGGTGCATGTGGATCAGGAAAAAAGTTACGTCCATTTATTTAAATGGATTTTAAGTGATTTATTTAAATTTGTACAAACCCCTGTGTAGTTGCACATTTATTGGTTTTAAACTGATCATTTTGGTTTAACTTGTGCCTGTAAATTTATCAATGCAAGCTAAATCAATGTAAGTTAGTTGCAAATTGAATTAAGAATATCCAGATATGGTTTTTCATTGGTTTAATTAAATCCCCTTAAAATCACACCTTTTATTAAGCTGATACCATTTTATATGTAGATCAGGCTTTAATGGGTTTAAATGATAAAGCAGTCTATCCTGTACTAACTGGGCATTCACTGGGTGTACAAAATTGGCCATATTTGAGTATCACTTGCTCCTATCCATTGCTTTCTGACCTACTTCCACCCATGTGTGTAACTTAAACCACTCCTTGAATCACCATTTACTTTGGCTAATTGTGTGGGGGAGTATGTATTGGCAATGTCATCTGTCTGCCTTCTTTTCATATGGCCATTACTAGGCCCTAGCTAGATCCTGCAAGATAGTCTTGCTCGTACAGAGGCTATCTATTAGTACTGTACACTTTGAGAAATTGTATGATAAATGCTGGTTTGGCAACATGGAGAATTGTCCAGCAGTTTCAACTCATTTGACTGAATATAAAATGCCAGCTCCAAACTGAAATCCTGGAAGGTTTTAGTCAATAGGCTCATCCATTGTCTGAAAACATTTTTTAAAAATTTTCTTTCCAAAATAAATATAATCTTTTGGCTTAGTCAGTTGCTTTGAATGCATTTTTGGTAATAGGAGCTTCTTTCCCTCTCAGATGCTCATTTTGTAGGCTGTGGTATGTGACCAGTCTTTCCAAAACATGTTTGTTCTTCCTATTTTGTTTTGGGACATTACTGTTCTATTTTCCAGTTTTTTCCATAATAAATTATGCCTTTTCTATTTGTTCTCCCCCTCTCCTTGTACCATTCTTCTTTGGATAATGCCTGTATAGATGCTGTTTTGGGTGCACATATGCCCTTTGTGCTTTTGATTGGAAACTTTTGGTAACTGTGCCCTTTCAGTCTATACATGCAGTCTGGCTGTCCTTGTGCCCCATACAAAGGATATATAGAGCCATGTTGAACAAACTGCCCTCTGTTCCTTCTCAACAGCCTTGCCTGAGATGGAGTGTTTTGCAGTGCCTGCTGCTTAGTTAGTTTACCTTAGGGGATAGCTTTCCTAGATTTTTTTTCTAGGTTTTTTTGAGGGGGAACTTTTTCAGGAGAGACCCCCTCCCCCTTCTTTTGAAGGAGACTATTTATGCCAAAATCCCTGGATGTGTGCTTTGCCTTACCTGCTGGGAGTCTAACCCAGTTAGTGACGGTCACTCTCAATTTATCCGCTGCTTAGGAGATGCCTTTGTCCCATCTAAGTGTAAAAATTTGTTCAGGGTTTATGAGTAGGTCTAGAAAGAACAGGGAGATAAAGCTTGGGCTTCTCATGATGGTGCATTCCCTTTAACCTGCCTTTGACCCAGGCCCCAAAACCCCCCCTGTACAGTGGTCTTCCAGTGAACACAGTGCCCCCTTGACCTCCACAGCCAGCTCACCCACTAGACCTTTGCGGAAAAGAACCATGGGCAATAGCACCAAGACTTCCAGAGAGAGGGGATCCAGATTCTCCCCCCCCCCTCCCAGGAAGCTGGTCCCAAGAAGCCTAGATCATCACAGAGACCTGCAGCTCCAGAGATCTCATGTACCAAAAAGGACACTGCTGAGGCTCAAAGCTCTCCTGGAACTGAGGGCCCTTCCTCATCTAAGGCTTCAGATACTTCTAAGTCCCATGGTATTCAGAATCGCTTGATACTGAACCAGCCATGGTACCACCCAGGTAGAATCATGGTGCTCAGGTCTCTAAGGACTCTGTGTCGAAGAAGCTAGTACTGGCTGCAGCCTCTGCTGTTTCTATGGTATCTACCATACCCAAGATGAAATCACAAACTGATTGTCCATTGCCATTGAAACCAAAGTCCTCATCAATACCACTGTTTCTCACTGCCAAGCCTTGCCAGGTTTCTGAGCAGATTCACCTAGTACCACAGAAGTTTTGATTCTCTAGGGACTTCTTGGTCTTGGATGAACCTGAGTACCCTCTGCTTATGGGTGCAAAAGACTACTGGCCTCATTTGTCACCAGTATCACATCATTCTCCGATACAGCCTTGCTTCCCGGTGCCCACTAGAAAGGATGGACAACATGCCTAAACACCACCCTGGCTCATCCTCCCATGGACTATGAGGAATATAGCTTCTCTGACTCAGATTTCCATTTCCGGCTCATGTGATTACCAACCCAGATCTACCTCTCCTGACACCTTTTCTGAGAGAGAAATCCCAAGACACAGACAGACTTCAGTCACTGCATTCCTCCTGGCATGACCCATCATGGATACCCCCTCCTTTTCCATATGCTCTCCTTCAGTGGCCATATTGGGGCCTGTGGGCTGCTTATCAGCAACAATTCTCCAGAGCACCTTGCTACAGCCATGGGGAGTGCCAGAGGCAGCAGTCACCTGCTCTGCATGCCCCTCCATATCTCCATCACAGGAGAAAAGGGCTGATGAGGAGGCTACACCTCAGATTCCTCCTCCTCCTCACCCAGCGAGGTGATGATCCCTCCTACCTCCTTGTATGTGGATGATTTGAAGCAGTTCCAGGAGCTTAGGAAGAAGATCAACGACTCCCTCCAAATCCCCCTGGAGGAGATCCATAAGACTCATCATAAACTCTTGGACATTCTCCATGCTGCCACTTCTTGTTGAGTAAGCCTGTAAATGAAGCTTTACCTGAACCTGCCAAAACAATCTAGCAACCCTGGCCACCAGGCCTCCAACTTGTAAAAGGGCAGATTAAAAGTATTATGTTCCTGTTAAAGATTCAGAATTTCAGTTCACACGCCCAGCACCTAATTCTTGGGTGGCTGATGCTGTGAATTCACTCACTCACTCACTAACGCGCGCACACCACCTGGATATGGTAGGAGAGCCAGCTCAATGCATAGATGAACCACGTGGTGCTAGCTGGCTCAGCTGAGGCAGGGATTGGGGCCTGGTTCACCCACTGCTGTGCTCCGGCTCAGGCTGCTGCCATTGATGGCTGGCTGGCTGGCAGAAAGATAGGAAGCGGTGCTGTCAATGCAGTGATTAAGAGCTTTGGTTCTGCCCAAGAGAGGCACTACAGAAGTGGCTGGGATGGAGCTGAGACTGGGATTCATCTCACCATACCCAGCATAGTAGCCAGTGCCACCGCTGCTTGGAACATGAGCAGGTGTGTGAGGGGGGCCTTGCCCCTGCAAGATGTCTCCCCAGGACCTTATCCCATATCATGCTGTTGTTGGTACAAAATAATTATGAAATCTCTGAAACTCGTCAGAATGTATGCATACAGTTATCCAGTAACTTTATTTCCGGGCAATTGTCATAGATTCATTTTCTGGAACTTCCTTTTCTGTATGGTATGGCTGACTTCCTTTCAAACTTGTTAGAGTTCAGAAAACTGATATTCTGGCAAGACTATGAATTGAACCATGACTCTCTAAGTCAGTAAACTAAGCACCTCTGTGGCATTAAATAGTGCATTATCATGTTTCTAGGTTATTTTTGCTTCAAGACATAAGGTACATAATGTGTCTGTGATTAGGAATATAACTGAGGTTTGCTGAGCTAAAATATGAAGCATTCTTTGGGGTTTTTTTAGAAATGTGATGTTAAAACTCATGTATGGGATTTTTTTTGCCATATTTGAGTTTTTCTTAAATACTTTCTTTTGTAAGAAGAACTCTAACATAGCAAGGCTTTTTTGTAATGGTTTGTCATACTAGAACTGTTTAGATTAAAAGTATTAATTATGATTTTAATTGTAAAATATTTGGGCAATTGATATTTTTTGTTTCAAAAGATATGAGAATATAAACAATGTACATTTAGCTCAGTGTTGTGCTTCTTAAGTTTTGAAGTAGAAGTGGTATAGTTGCTGTTTCAGAATATTTTTTCTTTTGTGTATTGTAAATGAGGAGAGAGGCTAAGAGAGAAAGAAAGAGAGAGAGAATTTGGATCAAGTTGCTGCTTACTGACCCATTTCTAACCCTGAAGATGACCCAGAGGTGCTTACACGCATGTAGTCAGTGCTGCTAATGGTTTGTGGTGAGGTCTCAAATGTCTTGTCTACAGAGCTCTGCAGTGCAATAAGTGAGAGTGACAGTAAATCAGTTACACTTTGTCTTTAATTTTGCACTAGTATTTCTCCCCTTCCCCTAACATTATGAAATTAACTCTGCAAAACCCAACAATAACTAAAAATAACAAAAACAAAAAAAACCCAGATGTCTGGTGGGATTGCATGGCTCATGATACTGTCAGAGCCAGAATCTGTTTCATTGCGAGCTGGCACTCAGACCAAGGGACTACTGCAAGAGAATGCTTTGCAGGCTTTCCTCTCCAGTGCATCTTGCTTTTCCTGATTTTTTTAATCAGGAACTAATAAACATGGTTAATTAGCTGCAAGGCTTCTCATATATAGTCATTCCAGCAGTCTGTCTAACCATAATGGCTTTTAAAAAGTTTAAATGAGAAGATGAATTGGAGACACTTTTCCTTAGAGCTATGAATGAGAAACTTAAAAATGTGGCAAGTGTTTTTTTTATTTGTTTGTTTGTTCCAAAATGAAAAGCTACTGACTTGGCAGCGGGTTTCCTGTTGTAGTTTGTAACAGGGTTTTTCAGGCTTTCCCTACACCCTCCAACCCCTGCTGGAGGTATCAACGCCCTGACATCCCCACTCAGGGAAAATCCATTCAAACTGGGCTACCAACAAGACAGTCCTCCAGAGGCCTAGAAAGGCATGGAGGACATATTGACCAATCAAGAGTCAGCAAGCCAGTCAATAAGACTTGCTTGCATGTTCTCATCTCAGTGGCTGAGTTCAGGGGAGACTAGAACAAAGGAGGAAATCCTCAGTGCTAGCCAAGAAACTGAGGACCAGGTGAGCGCCTTGAGTTCAAACACTACAATGAAGGGCTTGCATTTAAGGTTTTTGTTTCTTTACTTAAAAGCACAGAGTCAACTCCTGAGTTTTTGTTATTTAATGTTGAGAGACTGACACTGCACGTACAGCATGGGCCACCTGCAAAGGGTGTTACAAAGCAGGGCCACCCATAGGGAGCAGCCCCACCTGCCATGTACATTTATTTACCATCATGGTTGCATGACTGGGTTTCTACTGAATAGGTCAGGTGTATTTGCACTTCCATCATGGATGAGTAGAAACACTTCCACGACCTGGATTGTTGAGCTAAGATGACATGGTTGTGACTTTTATGGTTTATTATTCAAGTAACGTTAACATGCTTTGATGGGAAGCTCTTTTTTCTTATTTCCTTCAAGCTCTGAGCTTACCAGGGTATGCCACTTACCTGTTCATTTTAAAAAAAATGATGATGATTATGCCTTCAGTAAAAGTAATTAACATCCAAAGAGCGCGCTTCACATTCATTAGTCAAAATCCTGCTATTTTAAATCAATTGAGCTACTTTGAATTAATGTTAATGAGACTGAGAGTAGAATTTAGCCCACTGTCTAATTAATCTTCTCAACAACAGTGTGATAGGTAGACAAGGAATAGTATTCTCTTTTTACAGGTGGGGAAATTGAGGCAGAGAAGTTAAATGACTCGCCCAGTGCTATAATGGGAATTAGAGTCGGTTCACATTATAAGCTTGTGATCAAACTACTGGATCACACACCTCTTAACAAATAAAGTTCTAACTTTGCCTTATAATCGAATTATTTAAGAAAAATATAATTCCATGTTACAGATAGAAAAATTACCACCAGATGGTGCTATGTAGTAGCTAATGAAATAATGTTCAAGCAGGGAAAAATAAACTACTGCATTTTATTGTGTGAGGGGCTGAAAATAAAGAATTCCTGTTAAGAAAACTATCATGTAAGTGAGGGACCGCCAACCACAATCATTACAAAAATGAGACAAATTTATGTACATTACTAGCACTGACGTGATTTCACAAGGAAATAACATTCTTATATCTTCTGGTGTTTTGTCTTTTGCCACTAGTCTATTTGCTGATATGAGTGGGTATAAGTAGAGGACACCAACCATTTCTAATTATACACAGCAAACTGTGCTGATGCTACATTTTCAGCACCTGGTGGATTTAAGATGTAGCCACAAGTAGCGCACATTGCAGTAATCCAATCTTATGCAATGAGGACATGAATCATAGTGAAGTCCACATCTAAAAAAAATTGCTGTTTTCTAGCCTGATACAAATAAAAGAGTTGTCCTGCCTAATCAGCACCTGGGAATCTAACTAGGCTCCCAAATTGTAAATACAAGTAGCCTCAAACAATCAGTCAGACATAATCCTCGCCATATTCCGCAATCCCCCTATGTTCCCTCTGTTTAATATAAATTGAAGATCTTCTCCAAAACATGTTCAATCAGAGGAAAGGCTTCTATTGGCTTCAGTGGGTTTAAGATCAGACCCCTCTGTGAGCCTTAGTCCGCTCAGACTCCCCCCTACTTATGCTCACTTAGGCACTGGGTAAAGGTACACAACTGTACCATCTTGCTCAGAAGAGAAAGAAACAGATGGGTCTCATGATGGGATTCTGCAGAACTCCACATGAAAGCACCCTGGAGGAAGACTAGCAGCCACCCAATGCGACATTCTTCAAACTCAGAGGAAAGTCATTTGAGGGCAACCCTGTGCACTCCCTCTGCAGGTCTGAGGATGGGCCAATAACACTTTGTGATCAATAGTACCAAGTGCAGCTGATAAATCTAGTAATATCAGTATGGACATCTGTTCTTAATTAATTGCCAGTAGGAGATTGTCAACCAGTGCATCCAGCTCAGTGCTGGTATTCAGAATGGCAAGGTTCTAGGAATTCTGAATGATCTAGATCAGTGTTTCTCAACCTTTTTTATAGCAGAGACTGGCTTCCTATACTGTGTCAGGGAGATCTCAGGCTTTCTGTGCTGTGTCAGGGAGATCTCGGGAACCAGTGCCAGTCCAGAGACCGGTCATTGAGAAACACTGATCTAGCTGCTGTGAGTATTGTCTTGCTGCAATCTTTTCAATAATCTTAACCATATTGTCAATATGAAGAGAGAGCTCCCTGAGCCAAGGATGTATCAATGCATTCTTAGGTGAACCCAGCAGCCTGTTTTTTGTAATAGAGACACTGATAATCTGCATTAGAATAGGCTCGGAATATCTTCTGCGAAGAAGATTACATCCAGAGCACAGAGTTGTGGCACCTATTCTCAGTCATCTGCTCTGAGTCACATCATATGCTCTCTCTTGGGGACTTCAGCCATGGAATACCTTGTGTTAAAGGGATTTAGATGAAATAACAGAGTGGCTGTGCCAGACCCAGCTTGGCCTTTATGAGGCCACTGCGTTGTTATAGCAGCTTTCTCCTTCAAAGAGGAGTGCTTTTGGAAAAGACCTAGAGAAGGTAGCCAAAGGGTTCTCACTCACATATCTCATTCAACATTGTAGGTCCTTCTGACTCAGACCCACCACCTTCTCCTGTCACAGCACTTTTTCATCATTTTGGAGAGGCTTTTTTGAGCCTGGGGTAATCTTATATGACTAATGAAAAGCCTCACAGATATGATTAATTTCCTTTTAGTCTCCCCAAACTTAAGGAGCACCGCCCTACTAGTTTGCTCAGACAACTGGGTTTTGTTCAGATATCTGGGTAGAGAGGTTACACAAGGAAACATCTAGAATTTGTCCTTTGTTCTATTCCTTTTACATTTAGAGAGAGAGTCCAGCTAATAAAATTTTCTCCTAAACAAGCCTTGGATCTCTCTCATAGGCAAGCCCTAATGGGAAATTCTAGCATGGGACTTCCTAAAGTCTATTGTGATAGTCTCTTTGGAGGAGCAAGACTGGAGATTTGTAGGTCCTAGTCTGTTTTGGTCTCAAAGAAGTTGGAAAGATTTTGGCCCATTCTGGGCTTGAACCTCTTCAGAAATTAAATTTGCAGGATTTATTTCCAGCTGGAAATCCTCCATTCCATTCTATTCTCCTCTTCTGGTTCCTGGAGAACTTCCTTTACTCCATGGACCTCAAGGATGCATATTTATTTGTCTCTGTCACTGAATTTTCTCTGGCTTACTCTTAGGAAGAGATGTTGTCAGTCTGTTATAACTCTATGCTTTGGCTTGTTCTCAGCTCCCATGGTTGCACAATCAAACCTTATTATCCATAAGTTTGCCAGTAGTGTATTTTTCATTAACTGGAATTTTCTGATTTTTTTTTTTTCCCCTGGAAAATGAAAGAAAAAAATAAAATCCTTCTTCTACTAGCAGATCATCTCTTGCATATTTTTGGCATCACATGAAATAATTGAAGTTCTGTTTAGAGCGGGGAGCTAGTGATTTTTTTTTATTGACATTAAAAAGGAAATCACTTAATGTCACTTGATCATCTATCATTTAATGTAAACTGGTGCTCAGGTATTATTGTGATGGATACCATGGGAATACATTGTGATAGGCAGATCTGACGTAAATGCATCTTCTAAATTATTTGCTATGTGGAAAAAAACATTTGTATTAAATGGACTTGACTGTATTACTGCTAAGGAAGAAGTGGATTGACTGGATCTTTCAATGGCAGTGAGTGACCGTATTTTTCCTACTTGTCTGATAAAGGTACTCCTACTTCTCATTCTTTAAAGAGTGTTTCCTTGGAGAAACACAGTGACAGCCACCACTGCTTCTCACCTCCCTTCCCTTATTAGTAAGAAACCAGTCATGTAAGGTACACCCACTTGAGTCTATCTTAGAATGTCTTTGCAAAGTTAGCCAGGCCTAGTCCAGCATGGGTAGAGCATCCTCATTACAAAGTGCTGCCTGTGCCAGACCCATGTTACAGAGTTCGGTGACAGGTGCTGTCCTGGCTTGGGTGCTGGGATGGATTTCTGATAGGAAATTTCATGGTTCTTAGCAGTGCATAAAATTTGGCTATTGTGTGAATTCGTTCACAGGGGGCTTTCTCTCCCTCCTAGTGTGGAACTGCTGCCTGTAGTAGTGACACGAGAACAATACTTTTTCTAAATAACTTCCAACTGGACTTACTCTTTATTAGCCCAGACAATTCTGATGGCAAAAGCCAACAGTGTTTGGCAGCAAGAACTTTAAATGAGATTGTCACCAATCTGGAAACCATAAAGTGATTTGTAATGTACCAGCCCGGCTTCTCTGCCTCTCCTTTCTTTCCTGTCCACTGTACATGAAATTATCATTTTGGGAACACTTCCCCAAATTATAAGTCTTAGTGATCTCACACCACAGCTTTATGAGAAGGCTGGTGTCAGATTCTGGCTTAATGGGCAGCACAGAAGGAGGATTTCTTGGACGGCATCTCTGTTCAAATGCTGTGGAAGTGCAGCAGAAAATGAGCTGGCAAACGTGGGGTTAAAATGCTGAGCCAGTACAGGTAGCTTTAGTGCAGAAGAAAGGGGGACATAGACAAGCATGTACCGCCCAAGTGGAATTGTGGAATGGGATTGGTAGATTAACAGAACCCGGGCTTGATTAGCCTGTGTTTACACTGCATTGTAAATAGGTTGCCAGCCACAGCTGGAGTGAAACCTGAGCTCAAGCCTATATTCTCAGCCATGCCTATACCTTGGCTTAAAGAACACTCAGGCTTGGGTTAGAAGAGTATGGAAGGGTATTTGGGTAACCGAGG
Organism: Mesoclemmys tuberculata; assembly: GCA_007922155.1. Taxonomy (NCBI): domain Eukaryota; kingdom Metazoa; phylum Chordata; order Testudines; family Chelidae; genus Mesoclemmys; species Mesoclemmys tuberculata. The sequence goes on from ML675624.1 coordinate 43,442,951, forward strand.
CTAGAGCCCAGGCCAACTCTGTAATGAAGACATACCCTTAAGGGTTTTACATTGCCACCCATCATCTTATCGGAGTGCTTATGGATAGTCTCTGCTCAGTTTTTCAGCGGTCTGGATGTTATTCTCCTTTGACTCCAAATTTGACAGGCATTTATGGATCACAGGTGAAGAAATGTCACCATAATTGAGCATTTTATCCAACTTAAGTCCTGAGACAACATCCGTATCCAAGTAAATAGCCATACTCCTTCTACCCAATCCTTAAATTTTTGCAAGATGGATTTTTTTTCCAGATACTTTAAGTGCAGACTTAAAGCTGAAATCTCCTCCTGAATTAATCTGACTGAACTAAATTCATTGGTGTAAATCTATTGTCTTCATATACTTGATTTGAGCTGCTAAATGTTGCCTCTCTCAGATGTGATTCTGTTGGGAAAGTTAATCATAGTGGGAAAACATTTGTGTAATTACTCAACAAAACAAGTTATAGTCAAATTTTTAGCCGTGTTTTTCACTTTCTTTTATCAGATTCCATCTTCCTTTTTCTTGATAAACCATCACTTTTTTGCTCTTCCTTTGTTATCCTATGCATTTTTCGTTGAGTACCACTGGGTGTTTAGCATAACTCACACCATAAGTGTGTTTCTTAGTAGCATAGAATTGCCTGTAAATTAACTATATCCTCAGCAATAATACTTATAACAGAGTGAGTCAGTGATAGAATTTGAACCTAAAATCTGTATTTGTGGAACCTTGCGTGTTTCTGAAATTTTTTGCTCCCTCTTTTCCTCTTTTTTTTTTTTTTTTACATGAACCCATTTGATGGAATTATATGAAGAGGGAGTGTTTTTATTTTACATTTTTATGTTTAAAACAAATAATAAGCATGATCTATAAATGATTGTTCAAAAGAATATGGTAAATGGTCACAGAAACAAAAAGCTTGTGAAAATGCATTAGTAAAGTTTATCACCTTAAACTTATTTTAGTGTTCATTCTTCTAAATTTGTTAGTTAATTAGGTTCATAAACAAGCTTATGATATTAAGGTCTTCACAGTTCTTCCACTATTAAGTAATACATCATTTATATTTTTTATTTGATAAACATATTTGCCATATCTGATATGTAAATGCATTAAAAGTTTGCTTATCATATAAGTACGGATTTAACAACTTTTAGAATGTTTAATTTACTATTAAACCAAAATGTCTTGTTTGACTGTTGCAATCTAATGGAAGTTCACATATAGTAAATTTAAAGAAGCTGATTTTTCACTTGAAATGCCACAGATATATATCACTTCAGGGAGTACTTAAAAGCTTTCATTTATCATATACAAGCATAATAATAGCCATATTCTAATCTCCAATCAAGGGCAAGCATCACCATTCATTTGAAAAGACACTGATTACTTGAACATACTATAAATCCTTCTAAAGTCTTCATAGTAACAATCAGTGTGACATGATTATTGATGTAAATTAGAGGTTTTCTACTGATTTCAAGTTGGGCTTTGGGTCTGGCTCCAAAAGAATGTGTTCTGTTGTCATTTCTCCTCTTCACAAAAATATTATTTATTACATATATTTTATCATATTAATTGTTGATATCCAAAGGTATATGAAGCCACTAAAAATGTTTATACTCATTATATTTTGGGGTGGGATGTGAGAGAAATTTCAGTCCAGAGAGTTTATTAAAATATATTGGATATTGTGCAAAGTCTTCAGATTATTTAGATATAGTGAAAGACCTTGAGTTATTTTCAGTGTCACGCTAATGTAACCAAAACGTCTTCCAAAGAAAAGAGTTTTTCCATTCTCCCATTGTTTAGATTGTGTTAAGAAAATATGACTAGCCTTTCAGTTTAGAAGAACTGATGTTGTTAAGCATTATTATTATTAATCCTCTAATTTATAAAACACTCAAATGTATGTTAGAGATTATACAGGTATGTAAAAGACAGGACCCTGCACCAAAGAGATTCCTATTTTAGGATTTGTCCCTGCAAACACATGAGTACATATGCTCACATGCATAGGTGTTTGCAGGAACATGCCCCAAAAGATACAATCAAAGAGGGAAAAGGAAAAATGTTGTAACAAAGGGTTTTATTTTTCAGATTCCTGTTTTCCTTTTTTTCTGTCTTGCCTAGTCTGCCCATATTTTTTTGGTCTTTTTAGTTGATCTGTGCTTTCTTATTGCCACGTTGTGTGTATCTCCTCTTTGATTTTCCTATCTGCTCTTTTAAATCCTTGGCTATTGTTCCTATTCATTTCTATTTTATCTATCTCATCTATCAGTATTCCTATTCCTTTCTATCTCAGGGCTCAGTGCTGCAAACTCCCACCAATGGATGCAATGTCTATCCCAGGGGCCTTCTTACCTCCTTGTGGGCCATGGAGGGAGTGAAATTATGAGAAGCTGTTGTGCCAGGGGTATAAAAAAAGTATCCTATAGGCTTCTTTCCCATCCTCCTCACATACCCAGGCAAGTCATCCGAGTCTGAATTTAGTCACACATCAGTACAATGAATGCAATCAAAAATAAGACAAGTAAGCACCATTTCTTAACTCCTCCTTGAAAACTCTGTCTAGACAAAGCACCAGTACTAATGAGTGTCATCAAAGAGTATTATAAACTGTCCATTGTATGCTCTGGTTCTCCTTTTGAAGTTTGCCTCATGCTGTTTGGGTGGAGATTCTCTTTCAACGTCACTGAGCTTTTTATGCTTATCCTACAGTATTTTAATACATATGTATCCCATCTGTCTGTATCTATCTGTTGTCTCTTGTCTTATACTTACAATTTAAGTTCTTTGGAGCAGGAACTGTCTTTTTGTTCTGTGTTTGTACAATGCCTAGCACAATGGGGTCCAGGTGACTAATGGGGGCTCCTAGGTGCTATGTTAATACAAATGATAACAATTACTATATGAGTGAGCCCTTGAGGAAATTCAAGCATATGCCTGTTGACTGTATTAGTTGCCATTGTGTTCCTTTATTCTGGAACATGGTATCTGTGTGTTGAGTATGAAATCATTTGTGAATAATGACACCAGAATGGTTATCAGATTGAACTGTCATCTCTTTGCATTATAATGCAATTTTGTTTAGCTTAGCTGCAGATGTATCATGAAATTAGAATTCATAAATCATTTATCACATCATTTCTATCATTCCCTATCTGCCTAGTCTTTATAAGGAGATTTTCTTGCTTTCCTTGTGTCCAATTTAATTTATAACAAAAATATGTCTGGGTTTCTCAGGACAGAAGCCCTGAAAAAAATTAAATTTTAATGGCTTCTGGACATTTAAAAAAATTGAACCAGTCACCTTATGAGAACATTGATCCTTCCTCTGCAGATCTCTTTAAATTTATCCTGTGACTGTATAATTTCAAGGCACTGCAGCCTGGCTGGAAATCCACTGATCATATGGAAAACTGTTCTGACACATTTACAAATGTTAATTATAGTAAAATTGATAGGTTTTGAAAAATAGATGATGATTATACAGTGAAAAATATTTTGGGATAGAATTTAAAAGTTCTAGATAAAGGTTACCTTGTGTCATTTGTTTAATTCTATGCACCAATCAGTCTGGCAACTGGCCATATGGCATGTTTAAAATTAACAACAAATTAAATTCAGTTGCCCACATCAGCCTGCATCATGAGAAAAATGTTGCTTGTGATGATCCATAGTTGAGCAAATGCTTGATCAAAACAATTTGCCTTGTGCAGCACATTTAAGATCTATGGGTTGCGTGAGTGTGTTTCATTGTGGGGAAAATCTCTGGGTATGATTCTTGTTTCCACTAAAGCCCCTTTCATCCACCTTGATAATACAAATTTATGCTATGTACGGGAGGCACTCATTTAAAACAGAATTCAGGCCTCTGCCTCTAGTCCTTAAAAGCATCTCATGTGATCACAAAGATTCAGCCGTAAAGCACTTCTTCCTAGCAAACCTTGTATACTATAGATTTGTGGGTATGATGCTATAGTTGTAACTCCCTTTCCTCCTTTTGCATTTTGATGAGCCACTGAAATATGCCCTCATATTTTGTTGCTTTCTTTAGAAATCATTAGTAATTTTTGTCTCTATTTATCTAAGAAGCTTTTCAGTTTTGGGCTGATTTATTGATAGATTCATAGATTTTAAGGCCAGAAGGCACCATTGGATCATTTGGTCTGACCTTCTGAATTTTACTGCAGAATTTTACCCAGTTATGCCTGTGTCGAGCCTAATAGCATATGTGGCTAAAGCATATTTTCCAGAAAGGTGCCAGTCTACATTTGAAGACTTCAAGAGATGGAAAATCTACCACTTCCCTTGGTAGTTTGTTCCAATAGTTAATCATCCTAGAATCATAGAAGATTAGGATGGAAGGGACCTCAGGAGATCATCTAGTCCAACCCCCTGCTCAGAGCAGGGCCAACCCCAATGAAATCATCCCAGCCAGTACTTTGTCAAGCCATACCTTTAAAACGTCTAAGGATGAAGATTCCACCATCTCCCTAGGTAACCCATTCCAGTGCTTCACCACCCTCCTAGTGAAAAAGGTTTTCCTAATATCCAACCTAGACCTCCCCTATTGCAACTTGAAATCATTGCTCCTAGTTCTGTCATCTACTACCACTGAGAACAGCCTAGCTCCATCCTCCCTGAAACCCCCTTTCAGGTACTGAAAGGCTGCTATCAAATCTCCCCTTCATTCTTCTCTTCTGCAGACTAAACAAGTTTAGTTACCTCTCTTCATAAGTCATGTACTCCAGCCCCCTAATAATTTTTGTTACCTTCTGCTGGACTCTCTCCAATTTGTCCACATCCTTTCTTTAGTAGGGGGTCCAAAACATGACACAATACTCCAAATGTAGCCTCAGCAGTGCCGAATAGAAGTGAATAATCATGTCCCTCGATCTGCTGGCAATGCTCCTACTAATGTAGCCCAATATGCCATTAGCCTTCTTAGCAATAAGGGCGATGGTTGACTCATATCCAGTGTCCTGTCCACTGTAACCTCCCAGGTCCTTTTCTGCAGAACTGCTGCCTAGTCAGTCAGTCCCCAGTCTGTAGCAGTGCATGGGATTCTTCCATCCTAAGTACAGGACTCTGTACTTGTCCTTGTTTAATCTCATCAGATTTTTTTTTGGCCCAATCCTCCAATTTGTCTAGGTCACTCTGTATACTATCCCTACCCTCCCACATAGCCACCACTCCCCCCACCTTAGTGTCATCTGCAAACTTGCTGAGGGTGCAATCCACCCCATTCTCCAGATCATTAATGAAGAGGTTGATCAAAATCAGCCCCAGCACCGACTCCTGGGGCACTCTAGTTGTTACTGGCTGCCAACTAGAAATTGAGCCATTGATCACTACCAGTCGAGCCCGAAGATCTAGCTAGCTTTCTATCCACCTTATAGTCCATTCATCCAACCCATACTTTTTTAACTTGCTGATAAGAATACTGTGGGAGGCCTCACCAAAAACTTTTCTAAAGGCATATCACATCCACTGCTTTTCCCACATCCAGAGAGCCAGTCGTCTTATCATAGAAGCAATTGGGTTCGTTAGACATGACTTGCCTTTGCTGACTGTTCCTGATCATCTTCCTCTCTTCCAAGTGCCTCAAAATGGATTCCTTGAGGACCTGCTCCATGATTTTTCTGGGGACTGAGGTGAGGCTGACCAGTATGTAATTCTCTGGTTCTTCCTTCTTCCCTTTTTTGAAGATGGGCACTATATTTTCCTTTTTCCAATCATCTGGGACCGCCCCACGTCACCACGAGTTTTCAATGATAATGGCCAATGGCTCTGCAATCACATCAGCCAGCTCCCTCAGCACCTTCGGATGCATTGTATCCAGCCCCATGGACTTGTGTATGTCCAATCTTTCTAAACAGTCCTGAACCTTTTATTTTAGCACTGAGGGCTGCTCACCTCCTCTCCATTCTGTGATGCCCAGTGCAGTAGTGTGGAAGCTGACCTTATGAAGACAGAGGCAAAAAAATCATTAAGTACTTCAACTTTTTCTACATCATCTGTCACTAGGTTGCCTCCCCCATTCTGTAAAGGGCACACATTTTCCCTGACTACTTCTTGTTACTTACATACCTGTAGAAACCTTTCTTGTTACCCTTCACGTTTGTTGCTAGCTGCAACTCCAGTTGCCCTTTGGCCTTCCTGATTTCATTCCTGCATGCTTGAGGAGTATTTTTATACTCCTCCCAGGTCATCTGTCAAAGCTTCCACTTCTTGTAAGCTTCCTTTTTGTGTTTAAGCTCACCGAAGACTTCTTCGTTAAGTCAATCTGTTCGCCTGCCATATTTGCTATTCTTTCTGTATGTTGGGGTGGTTTGTTCCTGCGTCCTCAATAAGGTTTCCTTAAAATGCAGTCAACTTTCTTGGACTCCATTCCCCCTCAGATTAGCCTCCCAGGGGATCTGCCCATCAGCTCCCTGAGGAAGTCAGTCTGCTTTTCTGAAGTCAAGAGTCCATATCTTGCTGTTCTCCTTTCTTCCTCTTGTCAGGATCCTGAAATCTACCATCTCATGGTCACTGCTGCCTTGGTTACCACCCACTTCTACTTTTTCCTACCAATTCTTCTCAGTTTGTAAGCAGCAGGTCAAGAAGAGCATGGTCTCTAGTAGGTTCCTCTAACATTTGTACAAGGAAGCTGTCTACAGCATTCTCCAAAAACTTCCTGGATTGGGTGCTCTACTGTATTGCTCGCCCAGCAGATGTCAGGATGATTGAAGTCCCTCAAGAGAACCAGGTCCTGTGATCTGGAAACTTTCACTAGTTGTCTGAAGAAAGCTTCATCTGCCTTATCCTCCTGGTCTGGTGGTCTATAACAGATGCCCACCACAACATCACCTTTGTTGCTTTCGCCTCTAAATTTAACCCAGAGACTCTCAACAGGCTTTTCTCCAGTTTCATACTGGAGCTCTGAGCAATCACATTGCTCTCTTACATGCAATGCAAGTCCTCCACCTTTTCTCCCCTGCTTGTCTTTCCTGAACAGTCTATACCCATCCATGACAGTGCCCCAGTCACATGAGTTACCCCACCAAGTCTTGGTTATTCCAATCACATCATAGTTCCTTGACTGTTCCAGGACTTCTAATTCCTCCTCCTCCCAGGCTTCTTGTGTTCATGTAGAGGCACCTAAGATAACTAGCTGATTGCCCTACTTTCTCAGTACAAATCAGGAGGCCTCCTTTGTTGCACCCTCCTTCTTGCACTTCCTCCCGGTGTCCCACTTATCTCTGGGCTTAGGTTCCTGTCCGCCTGCGAACCTACTTTAAAGCTCTCCTTACTAGGTTAGACAGCCTGTCTGCGAAGATGCTCTTCCCTCTTGTCATTAAGTGGATCCTGTCTCTTCCTTGTTATCCTTCTTCCTGGAACAACATCCTATGGTTGAAGAATCCAAAGCCTTTTCTCCGACACCACCTGCGTAACCAAGCATTTACTTCTGCAATTTGATGGTCCCTACCTGGGCCTTTTCCTGCAAGACCACTTGCATCTCAAACTCCTTTATTGTTCTTCCCAGAGCCAGGTAGTTTGCAGTGATCCGCTCAAGCAATCATAATTACTAAAAATCTGGGCCTTATTTTTAATTTGAGTTTGTCAGGCTTTAACTTTCAGCCACTGAGGCCCTGATTCTCCATTTTGTTTGAGCTGCACTTGCATGTAGTAGACAGTGAGTGCTGAAGGAAGCCAGTTGCAACTCACCGATCCTCAGCTGTCCAAATCTGGTGAAAGTTAGACTAGGCCTCTTCCTGCTCTATCTTCTTCCACGGGTGTAAGCTCTTTAATGGGTGTCAGTGAAAGATCAGGCACGTGGAGCTTAGTTTCACTGCACTCTTTCCTCAGTCTATCCATGGCACACACCCTCTTTCCCCTTTTGCCAGGGTAGAGGACATTTTGGTTTAGCAGATGGCTAAACACCTCTGCCAGCTTTACACTGGCACAGATTCCCCTGCACTGGGGTAATTCTCCTGTTGGAATCTCTAGCTTGTTTAATTTCACTTATGGTGTTCAAAGTGAACTTGGCAGACTGGAGAACCCAGTCCACAGAGTCTAATCCTGATTTTGATCTCCCAGTTTTTCTTGTAGTAGGTAGGAAATCAAGTATTTCATTATAGTGTCCTTCATGATTTTAAGAGTCGGTCAGGGTGAAGAGACATATGACATGGAAGGCCAAATTCAGCCCTACTGTAAGTCTATAGCTTAAATGAGGGCTGAATCTGGGTTGAATTCTGTGCTCTGATTCCATTCTCCATGAGCCATACCTTAGCGTGCACAGTTCCAGAAACCCGGAAAGTTTTGGATGAACAGGTCAGTTTGGTGCAGATCAAAGTCATCATCCCTCCATATTGGTATGTTTAAGTAGCTGGGCTGAGTAAGTGTATGCATTAGAGGAAGCTATTGTGCAGATTTTTAAATGTATTTTGTTGTTCAGCAAAGTACAGTTTTCAGTGTTATTATTTACTGTTTTATTACAGTAGCACCTAAAGGTCCCAATTAAACAGAATGATTCATTTCTAATTAAGGAGAAAGAACAGTTTCAACTGAGGGTTTCAGAAGTAAAGCAAGAGTTTATTAAAGATTCTAATATTTTTTTTCTTTTCTCTACAGGAAACTCACAATATTCTCTTCATGGCCAGCAGAAGAAATAGACTTTCTTGTTCACTGCTCCCTACACAGATTTTACAGGTTGATGTTAGGGAATTACAACAAAATTTAATAAGAATAGAGAATACTTTTCCTGTAAATGGTGTTAAGCTATTTTATAGGCAGGTGCAAAAGTAGCCCTATTTTAATAACTCAAGAAATGTTTGTTTTGATCTGTATTTGTAGACATTTGATTGTATTTGTGTGGTCTTCATACTTCAGTATAAACGTTAATAATAAGATTGATGGTATCGTATTACTCTGGATTTACATTGGTGTAACTAGGAATAGAATCCAGCCCACTGAATCCCATGGAGCTGCTCCTGAGTTAAACTGGACTAAGTGAATGGAGAATCTGGTCCTAAAAACTGTAGTTTCCTACATAGGTAGAACATATAACACACAACTTTTTAACACTGTCACAAAAGGAGAACAACAGTATTTTTCTACTCGTGAAGCTTTAAGTTTTACTGCAAGGGAAACTTACGTATTTGTGTAAACATTCTATGTTAAACCATAGAAGCTTTTGGCTTGTTTTCTGAGCTCCAGCACTGTCCACTTACATGGTATTGAACTGCTATGCGAACGTTTTGGAAATTGGCATCACTGAATCTCCTTTGTTTCAGAATATCTGTGGAAGCAGTTTGTAGACATATTGACATCTATTCCATTTTTCTATTGTCTTCAGGACAGGAACAGTTGTTGTCCCAGAAAGTTTAAACTCTTATTTCCTAGTAGTTGTAAAATCGGTAAGTATGTTAAAGACATATCGTATGGCAGAAATAACAACATACTATCATTCCTGTTGTAAAAATTCAGATAACAGTAGGTCACGTTAAGGAATAAACTGAACATAAGAAAACTTTTGTGAGCATAATGCATGTGAAAACTTGTGCTAGCCATGAAACCGTGGGATGTAATCTCTGAATACAGCAAATAGGGAGCTATTTCTATTTTTTAGTTTACGTTGCTGTCCCTGCATTCCAAATTCAGACAATAGCTTCTCAATTACTTTCCTTTCACTTTCAGCTCTTTGACTTCAGTGGGGAGTTTTGCTTGAGAAAGGAGCTCGGGATCAGGAACGTACTGTAAATGCATTCTGTTATGTTTGGATACTTGGAAGTTACTTGCACTCAGAGGCAAACCAGCAGACAAGAACACAGGGAGATGTGAACACACAGACTGAGTTTATTCTCCTACTCTAAGAACAGCCAGAACTGGCTGAGCTATCCCATAATAGTCTAGATCTGTTAACTATGGCAAGCTAGGCAAGACACAAAATACACAACACATTCTAGTCTGAGGCAGCATGGGGATGCCATTTTTTCGTAACAGGGTTTTGAAAGATGTTATCAATCCATTACATGTCAGATATTTTTCAGTCATGACAGTTATGATGAAATCCACCTCAAGTCATATTGGGCCACATTTTTAGCCAGATTTTGTTTTCTGCACTCACAAAACAGTAGCTGAAAACTTGGCCCAGAATATTCATGTACAAATCCAGCAGTTAAGTTCTTTTAAAAATATCTAAAACATGAAAATGATATTCTCAGGTTTTAAATCTTGGACATGTTTTCAGAGAGTACAGTTTGTAATGTCTTGCCCTAAAAAAGAATGTGTGTTTATGGAACACTATTTAATGTATGTGTTTCTATGTATGAGTTTATTAGTAGATCAGTCCTTTCCTCAAACAGAATTATAAGGCATTGTAGTCTGGCAGAATGAGCAAAGGCTTGGGAGTCAGGAAGTCCACCTTTCATCTCCAGGCTTTGTCCCTGACTCACTTCATGGCTTTGCACATGTCACTTAGCCTTTCTGTCTCAGCTTTAGTGAAACAGGGATAATAATAATTAACCAACTCACAGAGGTGTTGTGAGGATTAGTTGATGTCTGTACAGTGCTTTGAAAACATACAGCACCATACAAATTCTGAGTAGTATTTAGTTTATAAATCATGACAATAAACCTTTAAAAATTTAACGGCCAAATTGCCCGCAAACACACCAGCGGTGGAGTGGAAGGAGGACAGAATACTATGTGAAGTTCATCTTGTGGCGTTTCCCTCATATTGTTGCACTGTGGTAAAGAGGACAAGATTAACTTCCTCCTCCCCCTCCACATGCCCCAGAATATGTGCACCAAGATCCACTTGAGGTCAGGTCTGCCCATGTGGAGACCCTCTGAACACCCTCCCAGCCTACTGGTTTTTTTTTTTTCCTTCCATTTTCACCTTCTGCCACTGGAATTCTCTTTAAAAGAGTCCTCCATAGTGCAGAAGGGTCTCAGTAAGAAGGTTAAAAATAGCCTTCTAAATTTTGGGCAGGTTGCCAAAGGGCTGATGTGCATTCCTACAGCCCAGCCTACTATTCCCTCACTGCAAATCAGAGTCCAGTGAAGGGGAATCTTCCTGGGACAAATGAGTGGTGATGGTGTCATGGAAGCAGCATTCCTGCCCCTACCAGATAGGCAAAGAGAAGTCCTTGCAGGGAGGGCCTCCTGCATTCCGAGCATCAAAGGGTGCAATCTGGGTCTGTGTTTTGCCGTCTAAAAGCTTGTTTTTCTACATGTTTTGATTCATTCATAAATCAATCAGGAAATATTATCGTAATCTTAAAAAAATGTTCATATGCTGCAAACTGTTTTGCATGCTGCTCTCTGAGAGTGCTACCTAATTAATCTTTTCTATGGTTCATTACTAAACGGGAAGTTTAGAAAGGAAATGCATACAAAAACTGATCAGGATTTGAAAGAGAGCTCTGAGTTATGTGAAAAGTATAAATCTGATCCCAATCATGGCTGGAGAATTCCAATCCTATTTTATAAATTGGTCATGTGTATTCCTAGTGGCAAGTAAGAACTTGTACATCAAGACTTTTTATTTCGAACTTACTGGTGTGCTTTTAAATGTACTGTGAAAAATATATATATAGTCAGTCATTTTCCTTACTTGGAAAGCAATTAAATTTCCCCCCTGGATTTGGGAAAACAAGGTAGGACCCACAGATGATTTAGCAAGGCTGATATAAACTGCAATAACTATGTGACCAAAATTAGGAGAAACTAATTTTGGAATTGTTTTTATAAATAATGGTAAACATAATTGTGTTTGAAATGCTGGCAAAAACCTTTAAAAAGGTTTATTAAAACTTATATGGACTGTTATTCTTAGTGATTGTGTTTGAAATTCTGGCAAAAACCTTAAAAAAGGATTAATAAAACTTGTATGGATTGTTATTCTTGCCCCAATAATTATTTAATTAAAGAGATCATACTTTCTTAGGAAATATTCAGGAGATATGTTCCTATATCAAATCATGGGGATTAGCAAATGCAGCGCCGATTAACAGTAATGTGATTTACACATTTACCCTTTTCATCAAGTGAGAATTTTTTCCAAAGTGCTGTATTCCACAAATGTGAACATCTTTTACTGGAGATCAGTGTTGGAATTGTACTAGAAGCACATGTATAAATAAGTGGTTATGCCATAGCTCACTTAATACTATGTTTAAGTACTCTCCTGAATTGGGGCCTTCCTCAGTACAGTTTGACAGCTGCAAGTTATTTTGAAAAAGCTGTCATGTTTAATTTGAACAGTCAGAGGTAAATTTTAGTGCTTAGTAGAACAGACAATGCATTTTAGTTACCTTTACAATGTGGACTTTTTTAGAACACTTTCTTGCTTCGAGTTGCTTTAGAAAGTTTGACAAACTTGTGTTCCTTACAAGCAAAACTCACTTGTGAAGGAATCAGACACATGACCTGAGTAATTTAAGGGAAGTAAATTTTCCAAATGGTGCATATAGATGTTGCAAAACAACCACCATTATTATTGTAACATTTAAACTTCAATCAGCATCACATAGTGAAAACCTTGTGTAGTATTTTGAAAATGTATCCCTTTATTCTTGGTAGATGCATTTTCTTCTACAGAAGCTTCTATCACAGAAAATTGCATTAAATCAGTCAACTTTAAATTGTATTTAATCAATCAACTAGTATCAATCGGTATGATGGCTTAATCTATATGTTTTATTTTGCACCTTGTCAAAACAAAATTGGCAATGTAGAATAATACAAACATCTCTAAGTATTATTTCCATCTAATTATAATCTCCGTGCATTTCCAGGGTAGATGTCTGATAGTGACACAACTGGATCAAAAGAGAATATGTGCACACTCCAATGAAATGCAGAATTTCTCTTCTCTTTATAATAATTTTATCACAATATCATCATTAAAAGAAAAGAAGGATTTGACTAGAAGACTTTGGGAAAGTAAGCATCGTTGTCATGGTAGGTAATAGTGTAAAATAATTTAACCCTCATTTGGGGACTAGATAACCAGCAATTCTGAATATTGTAATCCCTTTCTCTGTGTTAAAGTGCTATGAATGTGAGGCAGGATTTTCAGATGAGCCTAAACTGTTTAGAACTACAAGTCTCATTGACTTGTGTTTCTAAGTCATGTGTGTGCCTTTGAAAATTCCACAGATGACAATATAGTTTGGAAATAAAGGTTATTTTAAAAAGTCTAAACATTCATATTGCATTAGTCCATTCCACACTGTCTGCTGTGGTAGCATGTGGGGAGCTCATGTATAGTAGCACGCTTGCATCTTGGTTCTTCGGTTTGAAGCACCCACAGGGAGTTGGAAGATGAGTAGTGTTACAACATCAAGGATTTGTGGGTTATTGACTAAGGAGCATCTTTTTAAGTCTAGGAAAAGAATTGGCGGTTATCTTAGTAGTTCAACAGAGCTGGGATGGACTATAGAATTCTGAAGGGAAAACTGGTGGCCAATACTTCAAATTGTGATTAAAAACCTCAAGTTCTTTCTGAGCTAGTTAGATGGCCTAGGGCCAGGTATCTGGAAGTGAGGGCATCCTTTTCATATGCCAGCTTGAATGACCAGATCTCCTCATGGAAGGGAAGGAAAGAAAATGATGGCAATGCTTACTGCTGTCAATGTAAATAATCCTGAGCTACTTTTATTTTTCTCTTGATTTTATTTGTTAAAATCTCAATTTTCATTAAAGCAAAATTATATTGAGGCCAGCAAACAATGTCAAATGAAGTACTGTACTATGAATCATAATGTGTGAGTTGTCAAATTCTTTCTCTAGACCGGGAATTAAATTAATAAAAGAAAGTTGTCACCCTGGCATTTGTAATGATGTTGTTTCAAGGATTTACTATAATATCTATGATGTTAACATCTCAAATTATTGTTAAAAAAGTAATATATTTGATTATTTTAGGATCTGTTTATTCAGCTACTCAAAGAATTGCTCTTACCCAGATGACCAGAAGACCAAGGCCTCAAGTAGGAAAACCATTTTGACCTCTGGGCTTAAAATTTTCCTTTTCTGGGTCATGTTGTAGGAGGGTGGGTGCAGATTTCTCTAGTGCGGATTTGCAGAAGCTTTTAAACTCTGCATGTACCTGTAAAGAAGATACTCTGTTATCGTTTAGCCCTGACGTTCAAAATGTCATAATCTTTTAAACACTGCAACAGCTGATTAAAAGGCTCATGAAAGAGCTTCTCTACTTTCCCCACTTAAATAGTCATTGGGACAGAGAGAATGAGAATGATTTTATAATCTGGAGTTTAGGACACTCACCATTGGGGTGGAAGACCCAGGGCTCAGTCCCGCTGCTTCATTGACTATTTAAGTACTTATCTAAAGTGGAAGAGTGACCACTGGAGAGACACCACATCAGAATATTCCATAGCCAATTGGTTGGGGGCACCCTCCTCAGAGGTGGGAAATCCCTAATCAAATCTTTCTCCCCATCAGATAGATAGAAATTGAATCTGAATCTCCCACATCCTGGGTAAGTGCTCTAACCAGGGGGCTAAAAATTACAAGGAATGCTTTTCTTCTTCCAGCTAGATTTTTGTGTGGTACCTGATCCTGTAGATGTGCTCTGAGCTCACCCACTGGATTGGACCGCACATGTGAGATAAGCATTGCCCCACCTATCTTCACCTCCTCTGAAGATCATGCAGGGGCTTAAGCATGAGATATTCATTGTGCACATGCCCATTGGCAGAAATTTAGGAGCCTAGGGGACATTAAGAGAGAAAATTCAGAACCTGGGGAATTTTAGGCATCTACAGAGCTAGGCATCAACCAAGCAGGGGTTTTGAGGATCTCACTGGTGCCTAAATTTTGGACTTAAGCACTTACAGTGGGGAGTTAGGAGTCTAAGGCTGGGTCTACACTGATGGCAGCAAATTCGCTGCCGTCAGATAGATTGCTGTGGATCGACTGAGCAGTCTGTGTAGACCCGCTCAGTTCCAGCAAGCAATGCGGGAAAGTCACCCCGGTAAATGGCATAGTGCTGCATCAAAGGGAACGCTGTTCCCTTCGATGCAGCGAAGTGTGGACAGCGCGTGGAGGAGACACTGCAAAGTCGACGGGAGAGACGCAAGTGATTTACGTCACTTGCGCATCTCCTGTCGACTGCTGCCAAATCGCAAAGGTAAGTGTAGACCGGGCCTTAATTAGCTGTTATCACTCAAGAAAGAGATCTTGAAGTCATTGTGGACAGTTCTCTGAAAAAGTGCAGCAGCAGTCAAAAAAACTAGCAGAATATTGGGAGTCATTAGGAAGGGGATAGATAAGAAGACAGAAAATATCATATTGATTCTTTATAAATCCATGGTACACCCACGTCTTGAATAGTGCATACGGATCTGACTGCCCCATCTCAAAAAAGATCTGTCAGAACTGGAAAAGGTACAGAAAAGGGCAACAAAAATTATTAGTGATATGGAAAAGCTTCCATATGAGGAGAGATTAATAAGACTTTTCAGCTTGGAAAAGAGATGATTAAAGGCGGTTATGATAGAGGTCTATAAAATCATAGCTGGTGTGGAGAAGGTAAATAAGGAAGTGTTATTTATTCCTTCTCATAACACAAGAACCTAGGGGTCACCAAATGAAATTAATAGGCAGCTGGTTTAAAATGAACAATAGGAAGTATTTCTTCACACAGTGCATAGTCAACCTATGGAACTCCTTGTCAGAGCATGTTATGAAGGCCAGGACTATAATGGCTTCAAAAAAGAACTAAGTACATTCATGGAGGATAGGTCCATCAGTGGTTATTAGCCAGATGGTCAGGGATTCCAGTTTGCCAGAAGCTGAGCATGGGTGAGGGAATGGATCACTTAATGATTACCTGTTCTGTTCATTCCCTCTGAAGCACCTGGCATTAGCCATTGTTGGAAGACAGGACACTGGGCTAGATGGATCATTGGTCTGAACCAGTATGGCTGTTCTTACATTCTCATGTACCTAAGTACTTTTGTGGATCTGGGCCTTTGTGCCTAATCTGGTAGAACTAGATAATGGGAACAGGGCAGGGCCCATTATTATTATGTTTGTTTTTTGTTTGTTTGTTTGGATAGCACCAACCATGTGCACATAAATGAAAGGCAGGTTGCGAATAATTACTAACAAATAATTGCAATCAAATAATATCTTAAACATATTGTAAATTGGGAAGCATGCTTTTTGATAACATTGAGTATGCAAAAATACTTTAACAATGAGAAGTCTGCTGTTCAGAACTGAGCAAGTATAGAAATTGTGAGAAGAAAAATAAAATACTATTCTTTTCATATACCTTACTCCTCTGAATATATAGCATAATTCACTCATTTCTGCTTTAATATACTGATGTTATCCTGGTGTTCAGATTGTAAATATTACATAGCATGAAATGATGGTGTGTCTTTAATTGGATTACTCATGCCACACTTGATTTTATTACAAGTATATTATAAAAAGGCAGAGAAAATGAATCATTTCCTAAGTTAATTAATGTATAACTTACCAGCTGTCATTAAACCCTTGTTAATTAAATATAGTGGCAAAGTTAATTAAGAAGATTGATGCTTTCCTAAAACAAATGAACCTGTATTTTAAGCAACATGCTTCTTTAACATCTTTCTTAATTGATTTAATAGACAGCTGCAGTATCATGTTATTTGCTCAGGAACAGAAAAGCCTTTGGTGACCTGGAACAAAAAAGTAATGAGGCACTGCATTTGAGTCTAATAGAAGGTAAGCTTTCTCTGAAGTGACGTGTGTCAGAAATTAGGTGATCAGATAGCAAGTGTGAAAAATCAGGACAGGCAGTGGAGGGGAATATAAGAAAAAGCCTCAAATATCTGGACTTTCCCTATAAAATTGAGATACCTGGTTACCCTAGTCAGAAAGCACCATACAGTGATAAAAAGCATATAGAGAAGTTCTGAGTTATAGCAGCTTTTCCTTACAGCTACCACATAGCTGCAGACAAACTAATAAAAAACAAGTAGTTTATAAATTACTAATTTAAATACTAAGTTAGCAAATCTAAGTAAAAACTGTGGAAATAGTGAAAGTAAAAATACTGATTCTACTCCTGCATATTATAATGTTCTCTTTTGCAATTATAGCTGTCATCTACCTTTCTTAGAGGTACTTTTCTGTATTTTAAAATATTCCTTCGCACAAAAATAGTGATACCTAGATTTCTACTCTGCACATTTTAAAATAATTATTCTGAAAAATCTCTAGTTCACAAATAATTAACCCACAGAAGCTATGAAAACAAGGGAATTTAAAAGTCATGAGTTGTCTCTATTCTGTTATAATCCGGTTCTTAATCTGGTTATCTCTATTCTTTTATAATCTTATGCTCCTCACCAGGGTATCTAGTTGCCTCTTAAAATATTTCTTTTACCCGTCAAATTGTACAGGCTTCTTTGGGATTATATGTTGGTAAAATAGATGGAGCCTTTGTTCTGACCATTTATCTGCACATGCTAAAAGTTGTTGATCTTTTTTTAACAGAATAACAAGAATTTCTTAATGCTATAAAAAAGTTTCAGCATACTGTAGCATAGCAATGCAATAAGAATGACACCCTTAAAACAAATGGAGCTTCTTTTTGTGTTTTGCTGATGATCACTTAACAGCATAGTCTACAAAAATCCAAAACAAAAACCAACAACAAACAAGCAAAAAAACCACTTACAGCTCTGACTTGGTGATTCTTAAATAGGTTTGTTTTTGTTTTCTTTTAACTATTGGATTTTACTTTGAGCCTGCTGGCCAACTGTATATGTTACTATGCTACACTTTAGGTACCAAGGAACCTCAGAAGTTATTTCTACGTTTCATATTCTTCATCTTTCTAATATCTTTAGATTTTCTTGTAGATTTATGATTGTAAGCTTTTTTTCTTTCTTTTTTTTTTTTAAAAAGATCTAGGTGAAAAAGATGCTGAGTTGAAGAGAGGTGGCAGCAACCAAAAGGCATGTAAAATATTGTATTTTTTTCTCTTGAATCTGGTTTTTTAACATTAAATGAGAAAGTGAGAATAAGAAGTTTTTTAAAACATTAAATTAAAATAAGTGAACCGGACTAAACTTTCTTACAAATTTACTTCAATTCTCTGTTGTGAAATGGATTTAAGACTGCTTCCAAATCTTGAAGTTTTATTTTGGTTAAGAAAACCTTTAAAATAAATAAAAGAAAGTAGAACAAAAGATGATGGTAAGAAAGTTAAACATCTTAATTTAACTTGGCTCGTTCAATGTAACATGAAATGATAATTGAATTTGATACAATAACTAAAGTATTATCAAAAAGTAGTATCCTGGTGAAGACCCTGATCCTTCAAAGACTTATTCATGTACTTAATTTTATGCACTATCAATATTTCCATTGGCTTCAGTGGTGCTACTCAAACAGTATGTAATGTTAAGCATGTGCATAGGTCTTTGTGGGATTGGTGCGTAATTCTGTTCTATACTGGGAAGATAATTTTGTTATCAATATTGAAACTGGAAACCTATAATACAGGGCCTTATTAAGTGCCTTAGGCCTTATGAGGCCCAATCCTTCAAAGACTTGAGAATATGCCTAACTTTATTCATGTGGGTATCCTCACTCAAGTCATACCTTGATCACTGAATTAATCACATTTAATCATAATTTCTTGATCCATTATGCACATTGCAAGTTAAATACAGATATTTCACTTTATGACAATCATCCTGGAACCATATGTATTTTACTTTGACTGTGATGTTTGTCAGACTTTAACCCAGAATTCTTAACAGATCTCTTAACAACCATTCACAGGCAATGCACAAGTCAGTACAGAGACCTGTCACAAGGTATCTTTTAAATCCCACTTTGTAAACTCTGCACTTGCAATAAACATAGTTTGCTAGTCTGAGTAACTAAATCCTACATGCAATGCATACATGCAAGAAAAAGATTTTGATTAATATATGGCTAAGGAGATACAAAATTGTTTACATTTCTAATTCCTAACTTGGGAGTTAATTTTTAACCCAACTGTCCCAGACAGTTACATGGGCCCCAATCCTGCAATGACTTAAGTACATGTCTAACTTTACATAGGAAAGAATTCTTATGGACTTCACAGAACATTAGTCACCCAGCTATAATGTGTACTTGATTTTTTATTTATTACTAACCAAGTTTCACTCAAGGTCCTGTGAAGTGTTTTCTAGTCAAAGAGATTAATACTTGGTGAAATTCACTCCATGCAGAGGGCCACCACAGAGCCTGTGCCCTACTTTAGTTTCATGTAAATCCTCAAAATGAAATCACCCCACTTTTGAAAAATAGTCAACGTGCCAGTCATTGAGGACAACACAAGATGAGTGACAATGACTCAAACCTTGTCAGAGACCCATGAATCTTCTAAATGAGATTAAAGTAGAAATTAAAATATTTTTGTTAGCCATCTGAATATTTTTTTAAAGTTTTAAGGATTTCAGTTAAGCAGTTTCTGATTCATTTCACTAAACTGGACAGTGCATAATAATACAGTTTAGCACATCATAAAGCTGTTTTTTGGTGCTCAAATTCAAAATTAGTGTTACAGTTGAGGACTGACTGTTCCCAACCTAATCTACAGCAGCTTTCTCGAGTCATTTCTGAAAATATAGGGAATTTCTGAAGTAAAATATCTATTTTACCACATCACCTAGTTTATGTTAAAAATAGGGTTTTTCTTATTTAGAAAAAATGTTTACTTATAAACGTGTAGTTTTTAAGGCAGTTTAAAAAAATAATCCCAGAAGCATTGTAATAGTACCTCAAACATCAATCATCAGTCCAAAGGGTGTGGGGAGGAAGTGGAGTCATGGGACATGCACCCAACTGGCCAGCCCTGGAGGTAAATGCACATTGCACAGAGGCTGCACTTCCTGGGAACTTTTGGAGGTCTTGTGCCCCTGATGGTACTGCCCCCAATTTGAGGCCATGAGATAATCCCACAGTTTAAGTATCTTCTTTCTGCGGTGCAGGTAAGACAGTAATCATTCTGTGTTCTCAAATTATTTGTCTTTATCAGTGGGAATACAGGAATAATTTGACCAGATTGGTTTCCATTTTATTTATTACATCACTTTGCCATGTGCAATGATATATGAAAATTCTGTGGCATTTAGTGGGAAAAGTTAGTTTTAAATGTTAGTATAATTTATTTTTGAAGGTGCTGGCTTCAGGTCAAACAATTGCCAAGCACAGTGAGACTGTTTCTCTTTTGACATATCTTATTGATCTTATTAGTAATACTTCTGAAAATTTTTAAGTAAACATATCTTGTTATAGTACTCATTTTTTTCAGGCTGGTGAATTGTGCTGTCTGTCAGTCTATTGTTCTGTGTAACTGTATAAAGGAATCATAATAATTAAAATAATATAGCTATTTTATATGACAGTAGTTATGTCTAAAAGGCTTCCTGTTTTCCTGTCTGGTAAGAAATAAGTCACAATGAATAAGGCAAAAGTAGGAAAAACCTCTGACCCATGGCTATATAGTAAGGTACATCTCAGAACCTTCCTTTGAGAAAGTTCAAATTGAAAAAAATATAAACTGTACTAAATGTGTTGTGACTAGGAAGTATTAAGATGTCCTTTTTCCTCTAGCTTTCTCTATATCATTGCAGCTTGGTTTATTGTTACCCTGGGTCACGTTTTGTTATTTTATCTCACAAGGTCTGAATAGAAATGATGGTTTGTGATTGGATGATGAAATATACAGTGAAACTAAAAATATTCATTTGGAATAGGCACTTGCTAATAGTTAAAAGATCAATTATTTGATTTAGAGTCTGGTGCTCTTTAATTTAACAGAATAATCTTTGGTTCTGTTTTAGTAAGGAATTTGAATTATTTTCATGTAGGGTTCAATTCTTCAAGTACTGAGCACTCAGGTCCAATCCAGCAAAGCATTTAAGCACATGCTTAACCTTAAGCATGTAATTGGCCCCTTTGATGATTAAATTATTCACTGGATTGGGGCTACAGTGCTCATTACCCCACAGGCTTGAGACCATAGGGTCAGTTCTAAAACCCAGTGAAGTCAGTGGGAGTCATTCCATTGATTTCAAATTGGTGGCTTTGGAGATAGCCAGGTTTGGCTTGGAGCATCCAGGGATTTTAGCATGATTGCCTCCAAACTGGTATTGCAACTATTCACTATGTTGAATGTTCTCATTCCCAGAGGTAGCATTCTTGAAGAGAGTGGAAAAGTCTGTTTCCAATGATAACATAATTGTGCAAACCTAGGTTGGCTGTTGCAGTGATATCTTTCTGGATTATCTCCTAAAGGAGGAAAACTTTTGAGAATGCTGTAAAGAACACAGCATATTTGCATATAATTTTTCCTGTGATCTTACCTAATGGGGTATCACCAACAGAATAAGGGAGGGCACACATCACAATCTCAAAATAATTTTATTTCGAAGACAACAAATTATTTGTTAATCACAGGAACCCTGATTCAGCTATTCACTTAAACACATGCTTAATTTAATTTTAGCCACATACTTAAGTGTGTGACCTAATAGTGATGGACATAAATGTGCAATTTAAGTATTCAATTTAACCACATACTTAAGTGTTTCACTGAATTGGACCTAAATTCTTAATATCCTACAGGATATATTCAGGAACATAGCCTATTCCTTAATATTTGTACCAGTCTCTAAATTCATAAACTATTTTAACTGTTTCATTTTTTTCTTCTTTTAATACTGCACCCTGCAAACATTAATACTGACCATTCAGTCAGTCCAGTTTATTATCTTGTTCCGAGACAAGGTTTAACAAGTGGTGCTAATGTGTTTTATAGAGCTGTAGGTCTGCTCAGTAGCTACACTGTCATCTTCTCCCATGTGAAAAATCATTGTTTCCTTCTCTCTTTCATTCCCAAGACATTTCCTTCCTATTACTTATGATGATTAAAAGAAATGCATATGATTTTCCTCCTCAATCTCTAATTACATTGTAATGATCTTTTCTCCTTAGGATTCGTTGTATCACTTTAGTCAAATTTTCTTGCTAACTTTCCTTCACTGGATATTTAAATAACTACTCTTGGCAAGTTGCCATCCCATTTTTTGCACTTGTTGTTTTCTCTCCTTATTTTTTTTTACCTGATACAATAGAAAATATGTTACAAGTTTAGTAATCCCCCCTGCATTACAAGCACAATCTTTCTGAGTGACCAGATCACAGTACAGTTTCCCTTGACACAGAGCACATTTCCAAATATTTAGGCATGTGCTTAATTTTGTATATGTGAGCAGCCTCATTGACTTTAATGGGGTTACTGTGTGCTTAAAGTCTGCAGAAATGGGACCCAGGACTTTCACAGGGTTTAGAGACATCATTATGGTTATGTCAATACTACAAAACAGAGTTTCTTCTGTCCATAATCCTTTCCTTACCCTACTTACTGGAATATCATAAAATTAAATTTGGAATTGTTGCTAGTTCTGTAAATAATATTTTTAAAAATATTGCATAAATCTGTGCCAGAAGAATAGCCTGCTGTAACTTGATCGAATACTTCAAAATTTAACATTGCTACTCCTACTGTTTTGAAAATCACATGCCTAATGGCTTAGTTTTAAGAATACATTTTTTGAGCTGAAAGTTTGTCACTAGTGGTTGTAACAAGAGCTGTCATTTTCCAAATGATTTAGAATGTACTATTGATGGTTTCTGCACATAACAGTGACTCTGATGTGTGGATTTGTAAAGATTGGGTTTATATACTGGTGTAATTGTGAAATTTTCTGCAGTGGTTCTTAGCTTCTGGGACAGAAATCAGTTTCTCTGGTGATTACCTTGTACTATAAATGATATCGTTTTTACCAAACAGACTTCACAGACAGCACCAGCTCTTCCGCTGGTGTAAACCAGCATGGCTCCAATACAATTTTCAGAGCTATACTGATTTACAGTTGCAGCGAAATTGGCTCACGGGTTTAAAAACACCACAGGCATACATACCAGTAACCCTGGATTTAATATTCTGGTTTTATTAACATAGCAATGCATTTGGACTGCAGCATCTGAAGAATGCTGACAATATACAGTCTACAATGGTGTAAAGAGATCTCAGATGTTTTGACAAGCATGTTCCTATTTCATCTCTGGTTTCTCTCTTTCCAGTTAATGGTCGGCAGTGTTTCATGTAGTCTTCTCTCTGCAGGTGGCTTCATCACCTCTTCAGTTCCTGAAGATAAGAGCTCTGGAACAAGGTGGCATTTTTGTGAGTTTCTGTGATTAAATCTGTTGTGAAGTTGTGTGTGTGAGTGTGTATTTAAAAAATACCTTCCCTGTGTGACACAATGAGTCATCTGCAGAACTGGAAACAGAACCCAGAAGTCCTGACTCCAAGTCCCCTTTTCAAACCACTAACATTCCCTTCTTTACTCTTAGCTTTTATACCTAGGGTTCTCAAACTGGGGGTCTCGATCCCTCAGGAGGTCACGAGTTAATTATGCGGGGGTTGCGAGCCACCCAGCTCTGAAGGCAATGCCGCCGCCAGCAGCAGCTCAGAAGTAAGGGTGGCAATGGGCAATAATTCGATAGTGTGTTTTTGATAATGAGAAAAAGCAAATGCATTTTAAACAATAGGGTTATACCTTTAGCATTTAAAATAGTATAAAATATAAACAATGTATTCTTAATTTACAAAGTGTGGGTCACACTCAGAGGCTGCTGTATGAAAGGGGTCGCCAGTACAAAATGTTTGATAAACCACTGTTTTATACCAGTCATTATACATTTAGCATTTGGGCAACCCATACACAAATTCACTGGCTATTTTAGCAAAATATTTGCAAAACTCATTTTAACCTAAACAAATAAGTGTTTTAAATATGTTTTTAAAAGTACACATTCCAGGAAAAGATGCAATTAAGTGTGAAATACTCATCATTCTTAATTTCTACCCATAAGGCTGTGAAAATTACAATGATAAAGAATAGGTGGTAAGACACATCTATATAGAGAAGCTGCTTTATAATGCTTTGAATGGCATAAGAAAAAAACTTCTGTTTAACTGTTTAATTGGCCTGAGAACTTTTTATATCACAGAGTACAGCAAGGAGGCAACAGTGGCAGAAATGAATGGTAATGTTTTGAACACTATGTGGCTCCTCCTTGTGTACTTTGACAACAACTCCTGTGTAATGCTTGAGCTACAGGCAGTGCCTGGACCACATTGGATAGTCCCCAGAGATGCCAGGGGAGACCTCTTGCACACCATAGGGTACAAATTTCCTCTCTACATAAAATCCAGTGTCATCTCAAAATTAATTTATGTTGGCGTTTAGCAATTTGTCATATCCCACCCACAACAAAACAAACCAACCAACCCAGAATTAGTTAATTTCAACTGTGGTAATTCTAAAATGAATGAGATTATTATTCTTAGACACAGGGATATTTTAAAATTATTTTAATGGTCACTTTCAAGTCATTCATAGATCACTCACATCTATATGGGTTTTTTTAATATATGCACACAACATATATAGGTCCTGATTCAGCAGAGCACTTCAGCCAATGCTTAACTTTAAGTACATAAGAATTCCCATTAAAGTCAATGGGCCTAAGGCACTTTTTAAAAGTAAAGTGCGTACATAAGTGCTTTCCTGAATTACAGTCTCTATTTCCCACACTGAAGTATAACTGTGACCGTATCCTTCCTCTGAAATCAAGCAAGGGGATCACTTAACCAAGACAAGTCTCCATGGATTACCAAAGAGAAGAAAACAACTTTTAAAACTGGAAATATTCCACTGCATTGGAGCAGACATTCCATCAGATCATTTGGCTTATACTTTTCTTGCACTGTATTAAATTGGAATGTTTTCCACTTAGAAAAAGTGATATGGTTCAGCCCTGTTTTAAATCATATGAACTTTTTTTTAAAAAGTTCTTTATCATTGTAGGGTTTGGCAGAAACAATGGACAAGTTTTGTGGCCTTCAGTTCAGCTTGGTAAGAATATCGGGATGGAGGGTGGTTAAATGTTTTTGCTTTTCATATTTTTTTTCCAACTAACTGAGCATATTATTTAAATGTAGGAAGCAGCCATTCTGTTCTAAATGTGGAAAGTTTGTATTTAGAGAAATGTTAGCAGTCCTGAACTTAAATTGCTGTAGTTTGAGCTGAGCTCATGTTCAGTTCCAAAATAAATATAAAAAATAGCCTTTTCCAATAGCTGTAAGCCACTCACAGTTAAGTTTGAGTAGTAATTGCCATTCACCGAGTAGGACTTGAATGTTTCTGTTAGTTTTGGTAAGAAAAATGAGCCTGAAAACTAGAAGAAGAAGCTAATCTAGAGGAAATCAGGTTGCATTGCTTATGTGCTCTGTGGGCTTTGCCACTGGGCTCGCTCTTTCTTTTGTTCTTTCATTCTTTGTGATCTTGCAGATGTGGAGAGGATGGCCTTGACTGGCCCAATGGTTGGGAAAGAGGAAGTTGGTGACGACAGTCCTCATCCTGTCCATTATCTGCATCAATGGTCACTGAAATAGACAAAGCTATGGCTTCTGGCTACCTATGACAACTCTTGTTCTCCAAGGTATTCTTGATTATAGTTTGCAGTTTGCACAATAGTTTGCTGGTACATCATTATACCCACTTAATAAAAGATGTAGGGAAAGAGAGGAGAGAAAAGAAGTCCTCTCTACACAAGCTATTCTCAAGAAAGATATAAACTTGGTCTTGGCCAAACTGAATTACAGTATATTTTTGGCTAACACATCTGGGTGAGACCAAACCACTTAAAAAATATGCTCTATCCTAGGTGTCAATCTGGGGTAAAACATGATTGCTAAATAGTTAAAACATAGTTTTAGCCACATCCACTCTGAGCCCCTTTTTGGTTCTTTATAATGTATCTCACTCAAAAACTCTTTAACTTACCGGTAGGGATTCAAATGAACCATGATATCAACACAATCACTTAAAAAGGGCACATTAAGCCAACATTACTACACAGACCAGCTCCAACTTGCAGACCTTGCTACATACACATCAGAACATACACCAGACTGACTCTTCATAATAATTTCCCTATAAAATCCAGTATCTAGATACCTACAGTGCACACTTCTAATTCCTCACAATCACATTCAAATATGCTATTTTAACAGGAACTTTCTGCATATTGTTTAAAAAACAAAACACACACACACACAACAGACCAGGAAAGAACTTCCTGGATTTGTGTCCACACACTTCTCTCCCAACCTGAAATTTACCCATCCTAGAAGGCCAAATTCTTTTTGACCACTTGGAAGCTGGGACAATATCAATCTCCTTTCCCTTTCTATTGCTCTTTTATGAAAGAGCAAACATTTCTTAATTCTTGCTGTCTTTGTCTATTTTTCCCCTCTCACCTTTACATTTTCCAATGACTTTACATTTATTTTGCTCACAGGCTTGTCCTCTAAAAGAAAATCTAAGTGGTGCTATAAGTGGTAACTTTCCCTGGATTCTTATAACTAGCAAACAAGCTAATGATGAGTAATGTACTAAAGAGAGAACCACAGATACTTCTCTCCTCATCAGTCTAAGAGCTGCTCAATGAATTCAAACAAAGCTGTAAACACGAAGAAATGTCATTTCTTCAAACTAGCATGAATCGGGAAAGAACAAACTATAAAGAAAATAGACTGAATACTGAAGTAGGAACTAGGAATAGGAGAGGTAGGGATGATTTTAATTGCTCAATTTGCATCCTACTTGGCAAATGTTGACATTTCTGCTCTCTCTTTAGAGCCTTCTATTGTTGTACATACACCGCCATGCAGAGACAACTAATGATCCATGCTATAGAATCAATCAGGGCTTGAATTTTACCAGCAGATCAAGGAAACTTGCTTGTTGGCTTCTAAATTTTTGTCCCATCATTTTTGTCCCAGTAAATTTTTATTGGTTTCTCCAGTATATTTATATAAACACACACAATTGTACTAAGATCCTTATGATCTGGAACTGGCAGAGCTTTTTTGTTATGAGCAAATTATTTTATTATGTCCCAGTCAGAAGTTCACTTGTGATTATTGTATTTATCAACATGTTGTTGTTAAGAAAACCAGTACTTGGGGTACTTGTTTGCAAATTAAATAAAGAAGCAAAGACAATGTCTTAAAGAGCTCAACTTGTCATGAATCCAGTATACAGGGGACTCTTTCTCAATGCTTTATAGATGCTGCCATTAAATCATAAATAGAATTTTCAAAGATATTGAGCACATGCAACTCCTGATAATAGGTGCTCATCCCCTCTGAGAACGCAGCCAGTAGGTCATGATTATAATCTTACTGAAAGGCTGCTCAGAAATGCTGATTTTGTGGGAAAATAATAATAATAATAATAATAATAATAATAATATTCTGTTCCATTATAAAAGAATATCAGATTTCGTAATTTAATGGACATTATAGATAGATAGATATACATGGTAGATCTAGAAATATATGGCAGAGAGAAAAATGTTAATAGGTGCTTTCAATAGTATTGAAACAAATGGATGATGAATTAGAAATAAGGAATGTTTGCTTTTGGGGGCAGTGGTGTTATGAGTGTTCGATAAAGATGAAAAGTACAGAAAGTGACGACATTTTCCATCAAGAATATAAAAAAGAATTTAGTATCTAGATAGATGTTATGTGACTGTGGCTTACCATGCTGACCAGTATTGTCTCATTGTTTGCTTGTGCTCCCCATCTGCTTTTGAATTCATCTGTTGTCTCTCATCTTATGCTGCAGTGTGGACTGTGGAGTTGTGTGTAAATTGTAGAGAGCATTAGAGTAACTGTGTTGTAACCGCCTGGTGTGTACATTCTGCCATGAACGAAAAGGTACCTAGTTCATAGTCCTGTTTCAAAGAAAACTATGTACCATGAATTAGGTGCTAGGACTACCCAGGGCAGTTACAATGCAACACTTGAACATGCTCTGCAATAAACAGCTGGTGAAGGATTCTATCAACTACTCTAAGCCAGACTTTAGCCTTTTTCTCCAGGGTCTATTTATTGTCCAAACAAACATAAACTTGCAAAAAGAAAACAAAACTTCCAGCTAGGGCTTTCTACAGAGCCATAAGTACCAGGGCTTTTCGCCTGGAGTCTCTTCTCCAAGAAGTACTACAGGGAACTGTCCCTTCCTGCCCCTTCTCTTTGCTGTCCCTCCTTTCCTGCAGTGCTTTATTGGGAACTAGGCGGTCACTCATGCATTCCCAGAACACTGGACATTCTGGCACTTCCGGGAACAGTGTAGGCCTGACGTGATCCCACCCCCATCAGTGTGACCACAGACACATGGCATGTGCAAGGCCACACTGCATGGGGAGGCTCTATTTTTAAGAGCATGCCACACAGGCGGTTGTATTTTAGAGTGCCCTGCCCTATCCCCCTCAGACACATGGTGCATTCGAGGTCACAGTGGCTGGGGCAGAGAGGCATGCTCTTCAAAAATGGCATCCCTTGTCTGATACTGGACAAAACCACGTCTGGTTTTATCTGAGTCCTGAATGGGGGACAAACCCTAGAAAAGCAAGACTGTCCATTTTAATGCCAGATGCGTGACCTGTCTGTTGGGAACAACTGTCCTCTTCCGAGCTGCATCTGATTAGTGAAAAATCTGACCCTGAAAGGGGCAGGCCACCCTGCTACAAGAGATTTAAAAAATAAAGTGTTACACACATTCTAAGTAGTTTGTTTTGGAGGGAGAATATTCTTTCCATAGTTAAGGTAACCATAAGTGTTCATTGTAAGCCCTATATAATTTTGCCGTAACAAATCTGATTTGGTCAGAAAACTGACAGGTTTTCCTTAAAAGCAAAAGAGAATATATTGATTTTCCTGCTATCATTTTAAATCCAAGCAATTCAGCATCACTCTCTGTGCAGAACACAGTATGATAGTTTACACTAGGATTAAATGGAATTATTTCTAAATTCATAAGTGTGAACTCAGATTTCATGATCCTTAAAATAAAAATAAACCCAACATTTTCTAAGTGAAGAAAAGATATTTTGTATAGTACTGTTTTTGGTCTTTTCTATCTGTGAGCTACAGAAATAAACATAATGGATGGGCAATTCTTACATGTTCTCTTTATCAACTTTCTGAACTGAGTTTGAAAGAATTCCTAATATGATACATTAAGGTAAATACAGAATGCACTAATAAATGAAGATGCATTTATAAAACTCTTTGTGATTAATTTACAGTACAGATACAGAAGAGAGAACAGTATGAAGTTTTTGTACTGCCTAGAAACCAACACACAGTTATTCTGTTTGTTTTTTATCTCCCACAGATCAGTGAAGGAACACAGTGCATTTTTATTCCCAAAAAACTTTTTCTAGACAAAGCACCTGTCAAGTCGAGAAAGATGGCTCTCGAGCTGGTGAAAAGCTACCCCACAGAGAGCACGATTATAGAGAACTATGCAAGGCACCGAGCTTGGAGTAGCTACAAAACCAAACTTGTTAGACAACAGCTTGAGAGACAAGCTAGGCCAACTTCAGCTCACTTTTCTTTTTAAAGGATGTCTATGGTAGCTGCCTTATGGCCAGATATTTCTTCTTCTAGTGAATGAGATAATGATGTTACTTAAGTATGTGCTAATTGGAAAATACGTATGGTCCATGAATATATACACATAGGCTAATGCAGACATGTTACATGCCTTTTAAATAAAATGTGTTCCATTGTACAGAACTGTAAGTGTCTCTGTGTTCAACAGGCCTGATCCAAAGATCGAACAAAGACTCCAATGGGAGTTGCTGCCCTTGAAGATCAGAGTCTAAAATCAACCGTATTTGTCCTACACCTCTCTTTAAAATAGTATGTCAAAGTCCTTCCTCTACCACTCCAGTTCTGCCACCACTCTCAGAATCTTGAGTATCACTGCTATGACACAGTGCAAACAAACAGCCAGCGCATTGTAGTGGAGATTTCAATCTTCTTCTACACTGTAAAAACATTTATAAGCCTCTTGTAAACAAAAGTCAGGGGAACAGACAAATACCTCATGGTGCCCGTTTACCAGGAAGAGTGGATGGAACAATAGAAGAGGTAGAGCTGAGGCCGATATTAATTTTACTACAAAAAAACAAGGAGCACTGCATCGTATTGGTGTAGACTTTATATTTCTTCTTTCCATTGCTGTCATGGGAAGGAATGATTCTGACTGGAGAGCTGGGACTTAGAAAGTCCTGAGTTTTAGCTTGCAATTAATTCACTGCATGGTCTTAAGCAAATCATTTCACTTCCTTGCCTTAGTTTCCCCATCTGTAAAATGGGCATAACAATCTTCACAGAGTTATTGTAAGGATAAACTAATGAACATTTGTATAGTGCTTTGAACATATCAAGTTTTATATCTACTGAGTATTATACAGTATGTAAGGCTGCCAGTAAATCTCCTTATCCTGCAGCTTTTTGTATCTTCAGCGTTGTGGGGATTCATTTTTACCTCTGCAAAGCCTTTGCAGGCACTGTCTTCTGCTTCAGAGCATGTCTCGTTCTACAGCATGTCCTGTGCACAGGAAAGATGCGCTTTGTGGTGACTGGAAAAAGGAATGGCACTGCTAGAGCTAGTAATCCCTGGCCCAGCCCTGTGACAGTGTGCAGAAGGGCCAGAGAGGGATGTAAGCAGCTTGTGTGACAGGAGAGTAAAGAACCAAGATTGTACCTGGCTCAGTGGCCAAATGCAGAAATAGAAACACCATGGCGTAACTGTCCCTCCATCTCAGCCAACAGAGCTGGCCAAACACTGCACCCTGTTGAACAGTGTAGCAACAGTCATTGCAGTGCACCTGCCCTCAGTGCTCCTGACAGCATTGTGCTTACTCAAGAGTGAACTCAGAAAAAGAGAGAAGAGACAGAAGCAGAAGAAATCAAGAGAGTGGAGTAAAAGCCATCCCCCAGAAACAGCAGTTCTCTAGGGAAAAGCAACTGGCCTGAAATGTAGATCTGGTGTAAGTAGGTACCAATTTTAAATTACGGCTGAATTTGTTCCCCAAACTTTACTTAAGTTACCCTCCTCATACAGAGTGGAGAGTGTAAATAAGAGTTTCAGACATATATGGCAAAATCAAAACATTTAACGTCAAGGAAAAACACAAGGTAGCTAAGTGACAGCATAAGAACAGCTAGACTGGGTCAGACAAAAGTTCCTTCTAGCCGAGCATTCTTTCTTTTGACAGTGGTCAATGCCAAGTGCTTTGGAGCGAATGAACAGAAAGGTGATCTATCCCATTGCCCATTCCCAGCTTCTGGTAAACAGAGGCTAGGGCCACTGCAGAGCATTGTTTTGCATTCCTGCCCATCCTGGCTAATAGTCATTGATGGACCTATCCTTCATTAACTGACCTAGTTCTTTTTTGAACCCTGCTATAGCCTTAGCCTTCACAACATCCTCTAGCAAAGAGTTCCACAGGTTGACTTTGCGTTGTGTGAAGAAATCCTTCCTTCCTTCTGTTAGTTTTAAACTTGCTGCCTATTCATTTCATTTGGTGACTCCTACTTCTTGTGTTATGAGAAGGAGTAAGTAATGCTTCCGTATTCATTTTCACCACACCAGTCACGATTTCAGAGAACTCTATCATAACCTCCTTAGTCATCTCTTTGCCAGGCTGAAAAGTCCCAGTCTTATTACTCTCTCCTCATATAGAAGCTGTTCCATACCCCTAATTATTTTTGTTGCCCTTTTCTGTACCTTTTCCAATTCCAATATATCTTTTTTGATATGGGGTGACCAGATCAGCATGCAGTATTGAAGATGTGGCTGTACCATGGATTTATAAAGAGGCAATATATTTTCTGTTTTCTTATCTATCCTTTTCCTACAGATTCCCAACACTGTTATCTTTTTAGACTGCTGCTGCACATTGAACTATCCTCAATGACTCCAATATCTCTTTCTTGAGTGGTAACAGCTAATTTAGACCCCATTATTTTATATGTAGAGTTGGGATAATGTTTTCCAATGTGCCTTACGTTGCATTGATCAACATTGAATTTCATCTGCTATTTTGTTGTCCAGTTGTCCAGTTACCCAGTTTTGTGAGATCCCTTTGTAACTCTTCATAGTCTGCTTTGGGCTTAACTATCTTGAGTAGTTTTGTCTCATCTGCAAATTTTGCCACTTCATTGTTTACCTCTTTTTATGAATATGCTGAACAGGTGGTCCCAGAACAGTCCCTGGGGGACACCACTATAGCAGAACCTTTGTTGCTAGCTTAACACCTGAGAAGTTCTGCTAAGTTCAGCCATTCTTCCCCCTCCATCTCTCCTCTTTGGGCCCCCTAGCCTCCCAACCAGGGCCAGTGGAGGGTCTGGTCTCCCCAGAGCAGCCCAGGCTTTCTGGGTTGCTAATACCACGACCTGGCTCCTGCTTATGGCTTGGCCGGGGGTGGGGCTTCTGGGGGAGAGGAGAAGCAGGATTGGGGCCACTGATGGGGGCAGAACTACTGCATGGGTCTTGCTTTTGCCTTTTGAAAAAGTGATCACCTTTCTGGTTCTCTGTGGGCTAAAAGGGCTAGTGATAGCCAATCTGAGCCAAGCAGGCTCATAGACTCATAGACTCATAGGTCAGAAGGGACCAATAT